>JAINRH010000134.1:0-26345 GCA_025413025.1 Ficus hispida
ACTTATCTTAACATACTTGCTTACAAAGGCGGAAATATCTTACTTATTTTTTTTTCTTTTCTTTTTAAAACCATTTGAGTAAAAACTTTACTACTTACTTATTTACAACATACACAATACTTATTTAGTATTTACTTTTCAAAACTATAGTGACGTAAAATACTTGTACTTAACTAATATTTACTTATCAAAAGTATCGTAATCATAAAATAACTTTGTACTAAACAAAGCATAGACATATATATTTCAAAACGCGTAGCAGTCTCCATTCCCACGTTTCACAGTTCGCCCTGCCATGCCTCACCGCCTTGCATCAAGAATTGCCAGTAGGAAGCTTACCTACAGCATAAACGTAAGTTGTGAGCTTTGCTCAGCAAGTACAACCTTGAACCCGCAAAACAACTTAATAAAGCAATGCATGAACCAATTATGCTTTCATTTTTGCTTTCATAGTTTTGGGCCCCTTATAAGTGTACGTACCGTGGCGCGCAGTCATGGAGTGGTTGGGGCGGCCAGCCCAGTCCAACTCAAACCATGAACCAAACCTGACCTAGAGCAGGTCGGTACGACACACCATACTTAAAAACCTTTTCTTAAAACATTTCTTTCTTAAAAAATAATCTTCTTCTTACCATATGATTTATTATTTGTGAACATGCCTCATGATGTCACAATAATAAACATACATCATATACATACATCATACATAACACATAATGCATGATATTTTAAAAACATGCAAACTCATAAAACCATTTGCCTATGCTGTAGGCGGAGTTGTACTTACAGGTTTCGCTATATCCTGGGTTTGTCGTTCCGACAGGTTACCTCAAAAGGTTACCTTCCTGTTTTCAAAAAGGGAAGTAAGATAAGAATCATCCTATCTTACCTTAACTTACTTCATTAAATGTTGGTACCCTAACCAACATTCATCTGTGACCTAGATATATGTCCCCCTCATTAGCTTAATAATAATCCTTGTTGGTTACTACGTGTAACCTTAGGGCACAAGCCCTAATGGAAATCAAACAGTATCCTGTTTAATTTCTTAATGAACTTTGGGCTTAAGGCCCCAATTGATCTTGATATGGGTTACAATATTTAGGTTACTATGAGTAACCTTAAATGTAGGCCGCCATCTTGGTGAAAATTTAAAAGCCAGTTAGGCTTCTAAGGCCCAACTAATTAAGGTGGTATCCCTTTAGGTTACCTTACATAAATCTTGGACTCAAGCCCAACATACAACCTTGGTTCTTAATTAATTAAGGCCCAATAATCTAGGTAAGCTATCTGATTATAAAGTTATCTATATTAGGTTCTGTAATTGCTTATTTGCTTAATTAATTTATTTCTTACTAAATGAGTTAATTAATCATTTGAAACTGCTTTTAAATAAAACTGTGTTGGTTTGGCAGAAATTTGCTGAAAACAGTTAAATTGGCAGTGAATGTGCAGAATTTCCTGTGCATGCACTGTTTTAAAATTCTAATCAGAGCTTGCTCTACTGATTCAGTTTACTTTAAAATCGGTTTGATTTTGAAAAACTTTTTTTCATGAAAGTTTAGATACTGAAAAACTACTACAACTTTCATGTTTGACAAAAATCCAGTTCTAAACTTAACTCATACTTTTTCTTTGTTGAAACTGCCTGGCCGTGCACAGTGTGTCTGGGTGGTCCAGGCACGGGTTTTTATAAAACGAAGGCCTTTGGAGCCTTTTTTTAAAAAATGTCCATGCTGCCCCCTAGAATTTTCAATTTCCTACAAAATTTCAGTTTTGAGTTTTCTCAAATTCGGCTTATAAAGGCCTCAAAATACCGTTTCCAATTCACTGCCCAGTTTTACCTGAACTGGCAGTTTTTGGTTTCGGTTCGCTCTCACGAAATTTTACGCACACCTTACCTCAAACGGTCACAGCCGTGAGCCTACGTCAAGCATGCAGCGTGTAATCTAACGTCCTCACATCCGTTCATTCAATTCAATCATTCAATTATTTTATCAAACCCATTTGGTGAAATTCACCAAACTTGGGTTTTCTAAGTTTCTATAGGGCTTTCTTGAACCTAGTTTAGCATACAATCATTCCAATACCATAATCAGCCATTAAACACAGAACATAAGCCTATGGGACATACATCATACACCTAGTGGTCACATATAACATCTGCACATTTTCTAGAGCATACTCACAATTCAAGCACCAAAATAAAGCATAACATGCTAAACCTAAATCAAGCACATTCTAGGCAACTTAAGCAATAAAAGGACATAATTAAATGAGCTTAAGCTCTTATAACATAAGCTGGAAATACATTATAAAAGGCTTGAAAAACAGAATTTAAAGGTTTAGGAGGTTGAGAGATTACCTCCAAACAGAAGAGGGATTTGCTAGCTTGGTTTCCGAAATGGGTTTTGTTGTTGTCCTTCACTGAAATTTTCGACCACTCTATGGGTTTTTCTGTTTATGGGGTTCGGCTGTGGGCAGAGAAAGGGAGGAGAGAAATGGCAAGAGTTTGGGTGGGTTTTTGAATAAAAATGCCTAAAAAATTATCCACCCATGACACCTATTTATTGGTGAAAATAATTTCTTTCTTGATTTATTTTTAATCTTTAATTGCTCTCCAAACCCTTAAAAAATTTAAATTGCTGAAACCCCCTATGAGGTGGCCGGCCATATGAGCTGGAAATGTTCAAGAAAGTTCTTGAATTTCTTTCCAAAATTTTCAAAAATTCAAATAATACATAATTATCCTTTGATTAGGTGGCATTCACCTAAGGCTCCATTTGGCTTTAAAACTTAAAAACAGTCTCTTTTCATACTAATACATATATAACAAATACTGTTTTCCATAAAAAATAATACTGTCCACTAAACTGCAGTCCAAAATTTATCTGCATAAAAATGGACTGCGTTTAGGTTTTTCTTATAACTTAAAGCTCATTAGTCCTTATTGCTCTAAAAATTGTGCTTGATTTTTCTAACATAATCCCGTACCTTAAACTTGCTTATCTATCCATAATTGACGGTTTTTCGTAATATAATCTCTATACTGCCTGTTATACACAGAACCATCATGCGTTGACTTCTTGGTCAAACTTTGACTATTTTGGTCAAACATTGACCAACGTAAAATCATAAATTTCTATCGTAGCTCAAATCATTCTGGCCAATACTTGACCGGAATTCATTCAAACATAAATCCTAATTCTGATTAGGCAAAACATATACTAACACACAATACAAATTTTGATTCCTTGAGAAATAAGAAAATCATAATTTGTAAGAAAGTTAGTCATCACAATCTTCCCCCTTAAAAATTTTCGTCCTCGAAAATTAGAACAAATGGGGATAATTCACTCTCATATCCTCTTCCAATTCCCATGTTGCTTCCTCAACATTGTGATTCCGCCACAATACTTTTACCATGGGAATTATCCTATTTCGTAAGATCTTCTCTTCCCGATCCATGATCCGAACTGGTTTATCTTCGTAAGTCAAGTCGGATTGAACCTCGATCGGTTCTTGACTTAGCACATGGGAAGGATCAGGTACATACTTATTTAACATCGAAACGTGAAAGACATTGTGTACAGAAGCTAATTCTAGTGGCAAGGCAAGCTTGTAAGCTACTTGCCAATCCTTTCCAACATTTCGAATGGCCCTGTGTGTCTAGGGCTAAGTTTTCCTTTCTTGCCAAACCTCATAATCCCCTTCATGGGAGCAATCTTGAGGAAAACATAGTCTCCAACTTGGAATTCTGACGACTAAAAGCTATGTCGAGTCTTTGCTTAATCTTCTTAATATCCTCTGAAGTCTTTCGGATAAAATCCGTGGTTTGAAGCTGCTTCTGTCCAACTTCTTGCCAATGAATGGGAGATCGACATTTCCTTCCATATAATGCCTCGAATGGAGCCATACCAATGGAGGCGTGATAACTGTTGTTGTAAGAAAATTCGATCAAAGGCAGCTTCTGATCCCAGCTCCCTTTGAAATCCAAAATGCATGACCTTAGCATATCCTCCAGCGTCTGGATAGTCCGTTCTGATTGTCCATCCGTCTGGGGGTGAAATGCCGTACTAAACTTCAATTTCGATCCCATAGCCGTATGAACACTCTTCCAGAATCGAGAAGTAAAGCGCCCATCCCGATCGGAAATGATTGATCTTAGCACTCCATGCAACCTAACAATCTGGGATACGAAAATTTCAGCCAATCTTTCGACTGAAAAAGTAGCCTTAATCGCAATGAAGTGGGCTGATTTGGTTAATCTATCCACAATCACCCAAATCATATTATTCCTACTTGAAGTCCTGTGTAAACCTACTACGAAATCCATAGTGGTTTGTTCCCATTTCCATTATGGGAGCTCAATCTTTTGAAATTCTCCGCCTGGTTGCCGATGCTCAGCCTTAACTTTTTGACAAGTTAGGCACTTTGACACAAAGTCAGTGATTTCGTTCTTCATATTCGGCCACCAATAGTTTTCTCTAAGGTCCTTATACATCTTGGAAGCTCCAGGATGTACCGAATATGGCGTCTCATGGGCTTCGGACATGATTTGTTTCTTGAGAATTTCAAAGTCAGGAACGCAGATCCTTTCTTTGAAATAGACAACTTCATCCTCAGAGGTCTTAAACTCCTTATTCTTTCCGCTAAAGAGTTGCGCCTTTAGCAGAAAAGAATCTTTCCCTTGATGACCCTTAATAGACTTTAAGAAATCAGACTGGAGAGTCAAAACAGACAACTTTCCAGTTATCATCTCTATGTTGAAATCGCATATCTCCTTCTGAAGTGGCTTGGGCAACGTTCCTAAAGACATCAGCATACCGGATGACTTCCTGCTTAAAGCATCCGTTACTTTATTCGCTTTACCAGGGTGGTAAAGGATCTCGCAATCGTAGTCCTTCACGAGTTCTAGCCATCTCCGTTGCCTCATATTGAGCTCCTTCTGGGTAAAGATGTATTTGAGACTTTGATGGTCGGTGAAAATCTCACATCTATTCCCATACAAGTAGTGTCTCCAGATCTTTAGCGCGAAGACCACCGCTGCGAGCTCTAAATCGTGCGTAGGATAATTTTTCTCAGATCCTTTAATTGTCGCGAAGCGTAGGCGACCACCTTTCCTTGCTGCATCAGGACCGCTCCTAGTCCAGTCTTAGAAGCGTCGCTGTAGATCACAAAATTCCCGGCATCAACGTCAGGAATTACTAACACCGGGGCGCTAGTAAGCTTCCTTTTTAGCTCTTGGAAGTTCTCCTCACACTTCTGTGTCCACTCGAACTTCCTCTCTTTTCGCGTAAGGGCGGTAAGAGGTGCTGCGATCTTGGAAAATCCTTCAATGAACCGCCAATAGTATCCGGCCAATCCAAGAAAGCTCCGTATTTCCGTAACATTTTTGGGTCTAGGCCACGTACTAACCGCCTCTATCTTAGCAGGATCAACGGAAATCCCTTCGTTCAACACTACATGGCCTATGAAATGAACCTTCTCCAACCAAAATTCACATTTCGTGAACTTGGCATAGAGCTGGTTCCGTCTTAACATCTCCAAAACCATCCTTAGGTGCTGCTCGTGTTCATTTATGGACTTTGAATATATCAAAATATCATCGATGAAAACGATGACAAACTTATCCAAGTACTCTTTGAACACCCTGTTCATCAAGTCCATAAATGTAGCTGGAGCATTGGTCAAACCAAACGGCATAACCAAGAACTCATAATGTCCGTAGCGCGTTCGAAAAGCTGTCTTCGAAATATCTCCCTCCTTAATTCTGAGTTGATGGTATCCCGACTGCAAGTCGATCTTTGAAAGCACCACTGCTCCCCTAAGTTGATCAAAAAGATCGTCTATTCTCGGGAGAGGGTACTTGTTCTTGATTGTGATCTTGTTCAACTCACGATAATCGATACACATTCGTAACGATCCATCCTTCTTCTTAACGAACAATACCGGGGCTCTCCATGGAGAATAGCTCTGGCGGATAAATCCCTTGTCGAGCAGTTCTTGCAACTGCACTTGGAGCTCCCTAAGTTCAGCTGGGGCCATACGATAAGGCGCTTTCGATACCGGTATAGCTCCAGGCAATAAGTCTATCTCAAAAGAAATTTCTCGTTCGGGAGGAAGTCCGGGCAATTCTTTTGGAAAGACATCCACATATTCCCTAATAATAGGAACATCTTCCGGCTTCAGTTCCACCTCTTTTTCCTTGTCCACCATGTTGGCTAAGTATCCTTGGCATCCATCAGCCAACATTTTCCACGCCTTCAGTGCCGATACTAACCTACTTGAGGAGTTACGGGACTGACCGTAAAACTTGAATTCCTCCTCATCATGCAAACCAAACATAACACAACGCTTTCGACAATCTATCTTAGCGTTGTACTTCCCTAGGAAGTCCATTCCTAAAATAACATCATAACCCTGAAGTTTAATTGCGATGAGATCAACATAAAGCTCTCGACCGCAAATAACTATAGGCACACTTGGCATCCAACAATCGGATAGCAAAATCTCTCCTGACGGAAGGAACGTCCTAAACGGTTGCTTAAAGCTATCGACGCGTCTTCCTAATTTCTGGGCAAACTCCATTGAAATAAATGAATGGGTGGCACCAGGATCAAATAAAGCAATAGCGTCGTAGGTGACGATAGAAATCTGACCTGTCACCATGTGAGAAGTTCCAGCCTCGGCATCCCCTTTGGTGTAGGTGTTGGAAAAAACGGATCCGATATCGGAGTTACGGCGCAGCGGAAGTTTTAAAATTTTTTTATGCCGTTTCGAAAAGAATCTCATGATGCATATAACAATAAATTAAATTCATGATCAAGCGTACCTTATTTCTCGGATTCCGGAATCACTAGAGCGTTTGACCAACGTGTCTTCTCTACTATTCTCGAGTTCCACGTCTCAGAGTGTGTGTGGGTACACGTTCTATGAATCCAATTGATCGGTAATGCTTTCCGAAGTCTAGATCCCTCCTTCTCAATTCCGATGTTCCTCGTTGAAAATACGATCCAACTTCTTTCTTCAAAACTACAAAACAGGAACCGGTTAACCTCCTATGAAAATTATCACTCGGTTTAACCTTCCTCACAATTTTGAATCAATGGAATTTTCTCTCTTTTTCTTTCTCACAAGATAGCCGAATTTTTGTGAAGTAGAAGAAACCCAAATTATTTTTTCTTTCACTCACAAAAACGTTTTCCCCTTTGAAAATTATCAAAAATTAGTTTCTCAAGAATTCCTAGCCTTTATATAGAAGTCTAATCCTTTTCAAAATTTAATTCCTTCTTGAAAAATAATTAATAATTATTTTTCTGGATAAATTTTGAACCAAAAGATCATACAACTTTAGGGCTAGATTTATTGAACCTAGAAACGTTTTTTCAAGAGGAAATCTCCTCCAAAAAAAATTCGGCCACTTTAGGATAAATCTAGATTGGTGGTTCAAATTTTAAATCAAGAATCTAGACTAGTGAAAAGATCCTAGTCCTATCTAGATTCAAATTTCTTTTAAACCCTTTTTGAATTTAAATAAGATTCACTCATTTGAATTAATATTTTCCACAAACATCAACCATATTAATTAATTTAAATAAATGGAATATTTGAATTTTTTCTTCCTCAAAAATCCGTGCACCATATTTAAAGAAAAAAAAATTCATCAAATAATCTCCATTATTTAAATCAATTAATAATTTAATGTTAGGAATATATTTGAACAATTTTGAAACAAAATTTTCTTCTCTCCACCTATCTAAAACCGTGCACCTCTTTTAGATTAGGAGAGAAAAATTTGTTTTCCAAAATTAAATAATTCAAACACAATCTTATTTCCAAAATTCAAGTTAACCAATCACGTGTTGACAAATCATATTATTTATCTACACAAATCTTACATGTCCAATCCTTTTCCGGATTGCATGTTAGAGAGTACCATGTCTTAATAGACATTACAAAATTCCATTTAAATTTACCGATCTCTTTAGGAACAAATCCCGAGACGCTATTTAGAACTATATGAGCTAGTAGAGGGACCCGATGGAAATATGTAAAGAGGCTCCTATAATTGTGAAAAATTAATCCCAGACTAATTATTCATCAATTATCAAATTCAAAACTCTTGTTTACATACCGTATTACGAAAGCTCTCTCACGCAGTGCTTCTTCCATGATTTATTCATCGCTTGTTTAATCCCCATATGTTATCCATGATTGAATTTAGGACTTTTTCCGTTTTACCTTTTCAATCATTTTAACTTAAAGTTCCATTATTCTCAATTGAAAGAACCACCAATTGTAAAACCATACAATTGGTAAACCATCAGAGAACACAAAGTAAACCGATGGCCAAGATCTTGTTATACTATCTTTCAATCCCCGAATAATGCCTTTAAGTAGATAACATGTACTATCGTTAAGATAGCTATGGATTCCATATCTATGAATCTTGATTTCTCTATCCATAAGTCATGCACCCAAAACACAAGTATATTGACCATAAATTAACAGTGTCTCACCTTTAGTGCATTAAAGTACATAAGTCATGGATACGAACTCAAGTAATCATTTCAGGATTAAGATTAATACAGAATGATAATCCAAGCTTCATTGATTCTTATAAACGGAATTATTAAACCGAATCAATTAACACTTTAGGTCCAATCCAATGTCATACCTCAATACTGGTATACATTAAAGTTTCCACTCGGAACCAATCCGATGGTCAAGACAAACCATCCCTCCAAGGAAGTAGACAACTTGTACAATCTTATCATGAATAAGATCCCCAAATCTTATTCTATCGATTGCGGACTATTTATTTTGACTGTTATCAAATTACCATGTCTTCTATGTATACCCCGTATACATATGGTAATCCGATATATTTCCAACAGTCAAGGAGTATTTTATGTTTGCTCAACCATACAATCAACAAATGAAAGTAAATATGACACAACTTATTAAACATGAATAACCTCCTCTTATTAATATCAAAATGTCATATTTACAGAAAATCCCTAATATTGATTTTCTATCCTTAGGGCACATATAGATCCCAACAATCTCCCACTTGCCCTAAGCGAGTAAATGTGACATATTACGCATCCACATGCCTTCGACGTGTTCTTCGAATCTTCTGGCCACCAAAGTCTTCGTGAACGGGTCGGCAAGATTGTCCTCTGATGCGATTTTGCAAACCGTCACATTTCCACTCTCAACAAAGCCTCTGATGATGTGATATTTTCTGTCTATGTGCTTACTCCTCTTATGATGCCTAGGATCCTTGGTATTAGCTACTGTTGCACTGTTATCACAGTAAAGCACCATAGCTTTATCCATACCAGGAACGACCTCAAGGTCATTAAGGAACCTGCGAAGCCATACCGCTTCCTTTGATGCCTCACTGGCTGCCACATACTCGGCTTCCATGGTCGAGTCAGCAATGCAAGATTGCTTAATACTCCTCCACACAATGGCACCACCTCCAAGGGTAAAGACAGAACCTGAAGTCGATTTCCTTGAATCCTGATCTGATTGAAAATCAGAATCTGTGTATCCTATAGGAACAAGGTCCTGACCGGAATACACTAGCATATAATCCCTCGTTCTCCGTAGATACTTGAGTATATGCTTGACCGCAGCCCAATGGTTCGGTCCTGGATTCGACTGATATCGACTTACCATACCAACTGCAAAACAAATGTCAGGCCTTGTGCATAACATAGCGTACATTAGACTACCTACCGCAGATGCATAAGGTACATTTTTCATACGCTCCCTTTCTTCCGATGTCTTGGGACAGTCATCTCTAGAAAGGTTGATTCCAATCCTGAAAGGTTGGGCACCTTTCTTGGAATCTTTCATAGAAAACTTTTCAAGTACTTTATCAATGTATGAAGCTTGGGAGAGTGCTATCGTTTTGTTCTTTCTATCTCTAAAGAGTTGAATTCCAAGAACATAACTAGCTTCTCCTAAGTCCTTCATATCAAATTGTTTGGCTAACCAAACTTTGACAGATGATAACATTGCCACATCGTTTCCAATAAGCAATATATCATCCACATAAAGTACTAGGAAAATCACTTTCTCGTTCTTGATACATTTATAAACACATGGTTCATCAATGTTTTGTTCGAATCCATAGGTTTTGATTGCTTGATCAAACCTAATATTCCAAGAACGAGATGTTTGCTTTAATCCATAAATGGATTTAAGCAACTTGCATACCTTATCTTCTTGGCCCTTTGCCTTGAACCCGTCTGGTTGTATCATATAGATATCTTCCTCAAGAGAGCCATTCAAGAAAGCTGTCTTGACATCCATTTGCCAGATCTCATAATCGAGAGCAGCCGGAATGGATAAAAGAATGCGGATTGACTTGAGCATTGCTACAGGTGAGAAGGTTTCTTCATAATCGATTCCTTCTTTCTGCGTATAGCCCTTTGCTACAAGTCTTGCCTTGAAAGTTTTCACTTTCCCATCCACACCTCTTTTCCTCTTGTATACCCACTTACACCCAATCGGTTTTATGCCTTGGGGTAAGTCTACAAGTTTCCAGACCCCATTGGAATCCATAGATTCCATCTCGGTGTTCATAGCCTTTTGCCAAAGACTAGAATCAACATCCTCCATAGCTTCTTTGTACGTAGCCGGATCATCAACATGTTCTATGGATTCTGCTTCAAAAACTTCACCATTGAACATGTACCATTCAGGTTCCCTGATAATCCTCCCACTACGACGAAGCTCCCGTGGTTGTTGATTCTCTAGTGTTTTTTTCACAGGGTTTTCTGTGACTTTAGGAATTTCCAAATCCGAAGTCATCTCCTCAAGCACCACTTTGCTACGAGGTTTAAAGTCTTCCATATAACTTTCCTCCAGGAATGTTGCATGTGTAGAAACAAAGACTTTATTTTGCTTCGGATTATAGAACAGACCACCTTTTGTCCCTTTTGGATAGCCAACAAACAAGCATACTTCTGATCGTGACTCCAATTTCTTCGCTTCCTTATCCAGGACGTGTGCCGGACAACCCCAAATTCGAATATGATTCAAATTAGGTTTCCTACTCATCCATGACAAAGGTAATGTGGAATAACTCATCATAGACCGGACCATATCCAATAGGGTCCTATTTCTTCTCTCAGCTACACCATTCTGTTGAGGAGTACCAGGTGCAGTTAACTGGGATTGTATCCCATTCTCTATCAAATATCCTAAGAACTCATCCGATAGGTATTCCCCACCTCGATCCGATCGAAGTGTCTTAATGGACTTTCCTAATTGCTTCTCCGCTTCAGCCCGAAATTCTTTGAACTTGTCAAAGGCTTCGCTTTTGCGGGTCATTAAATAGACATATCCATACCTTGAGTAATCATCAATAAAAGTGATATAATACTCATACCCACCACGTGCTTCTATGTTCATGGGACCACAAACATCCGTATGCACAAGTTCTAAAAGTTCCTCGACACGACTATCCTTAGCAGCAAAGTGCCGTTTAGTCATCTTACCCTCCAAACAGGATTCACATTGTGGCCAAGGTTCAACCTCATACAAGTCAAGGCTTTCCTCCTTTACCATCCTTTGAATTCTGTTAAGGCTTATGTGACCAAGTCGTAAATGCCAAAGATATGATTTGTTAGAGTGAGAAGACTTAAGTCTTTTAGAGTTCTTTTCCAATTCTGTATCAAGCAGTGAGTGCATCTTAGGTTTGATAAAATAAAGATTTCCATGCATCCATCCATTACAGATAAGAGAATTGTTTTTCCTAATAACAACTTTATTATTAAAAGAAACTGAATAAGAATCTTTAATCAAACAAGCTACCGAAATTAGGTTCCTCTTAAAACTAGGAACATCAAAACAATGTCTCAAAACAATAAACCTAAATTCATCAAAATAAAGATGCACTTCTCCCACTGCTTCAGCTCGCACTAACGTCTCATCACCAGTTCTTAACGTGAAGTTCTCCTCACGCAGACTTCTCATTACCTTGAACCCCTGTAGAGAAATACAAACATGGTTAGTGGATCCAGAATCTATAACCCAATTGTCCTTAGATTCTTCCACTAAACAACCTTCAAGATACAGGACATTGAAATTACCTTTCTGCTTTTTCAAAGCCAGGTATTCTCGGCAATCCTTCTTGAAATGTCCTTTCTTCCCACAGTGAAAGCACTTAACCTTTTTGGGATCCACCTTTCGCTTCTTAGTCTTGGTAGACTTCTTAGAAACAGGTGCATTTTCCTTGTTCTTCCCCTTTTCCTTCTTCCTTTTAGGATTAGGAGCAGGCGAACTAGGTTCAGCCACATTTGCCTCAGCCTTAGATCCAGAACCCTTAAAAATGTTCTCAAAAGCTTGCAACTCTTTCATCAATTCCGTTAAAGACATCTCCTTCCGGTTAAGGTTGTAGGATGCCTGAAACAAATCGAAATCCTTGGATAAGGTTTGGAAAACCATAACCAATTGAGTTGCAGCATCGATCTCAGCCCCATTTGTCTGAGCCTCAGACAAATAAGCCATGACTTTCATCATGTGCTCCTTAATGGGAGTTCCAACCTTCTGCCTACAGTTCATGAGACCTTTGATAACATCGGTCTTAGCCTGGATAGTTTGTTCACCAAACATCTCCTCCAGGTTTTCCATGATCTGCCTAGCAGTTTGATGTTCCTCATGCTGTTTCTGGAGCACGTTAGACATGCTCGCCCGAATATAGCACATGGCACTTAGGTTAGAATTGTCCCAGCGCTCAAGCACTACAAATTCCCTATCAGGAGCATCGATCTCAGGCGTAGGTGGTCTAGGTTGGGTTAGGACAAAACTGTGTTTCTCAAAGTTTAGGACGATAAGCAAGTTCCTTTTCCAGTCATTAAAATTTTCGCCAGTTAATTTGTTTTGCGTAAGTATCACAGATAAAGGGCTCGACATTTTGATCTATAATAAGAAAACATGTAATAAGTACAAGCAAACATCCTATCAATTTATAAAATATGATTTTGTAATGAAATATAAAGATCTAAATGCAATCTAAATGTTCATGTGTAAAACCCTTAAAACACATACCTTACAACGATAATTCCTAGCTTCTGCTTTCTAAGCTACCGAGGGGTAGTCATAGAATAACTAGCTAAGAACACGGATCCCATCCGATTAATACATATTCGTCCATGGAGCAAACTCCATTAAATATATATTAACTATCGTTTATTTGGCCACTACTTTATATATCAGAGCCTCGAGGGAGGATTAATAAATAAAGTAGCATGAGTGTAACCATCGTTTCCAATTTTGAATCCATATTTTACATCCGCCACCGAGGGGTGATCTAAACATAAAATATGCCCAAAATTGTTATCCTCTCAGAAATCCAAATCAGTGTGCGTTCTAGGTAAGATACCTATCCGAAGGGAATGCCCGGGTCAAAACCGAGTAGTAGGCACTACCATGCGTAACTATTGGACCAACGATGGAGACCGTAGGTCTTAGTATATAAAACCTTCTCCCACTCAATCTTTTAAATTTGGGTTTTTGTTTTTCATGCATAAACAATATTTATTGAATGGCACTCCCTAGTCTATATGGCGTGTTATCAATACATCACGAAATAGTATAACATATTAATCTAGCAACACATCATCCATGGTTTGCAAAATATGTAAATAGCCGTGGATCATGATTCCATCCTAGAGAAAAGAAAATTGCAAAATTTACAAAAATTAACCGAAACATATATCGGCCTTCATTTGTAGATCCATGACTTGTATCCTTCTTCAATGTGTCTTCTTTCTCCAATATCACATCTTTTTCAATTTAAATTTAAAATTCAAATTTCAAAAAGATTCCATGTGATTTTTAATTTTAATAAAATTACAAAATATCAAAATTTAAATAAAAATCCGGTTTATTAAATTTTAAAATTCAAAAAAATTTGAAATTTGAAATTTCAAATTTAAATATCAAAATTTTAAAATTCATAATAATATCCATTAAATTTAAATTTAAATTTTTAATTTTGATTTTCAAATTATCAAGATCACATATCATTGGAGAATTAAATTTTCAAAAAAAATTTTGTGATTTTTTTATTATTTTTTTATTAAAAAATGTTTTTTTATTGAAAATAACAAAAAAACACAAAATCACATCCTTTAAAAATTTACATACCTTCGTTCATCTTCAATCCCCTCGAATCCATTGTATCCCGAATTTTACAAAAAAATTCCTATGCCGTTTCCGGCTTACAAAAATTCTAGGAATTGAAAGAACGACCTAGCGGTGATAATAGACCGCATCTATTACACTTGAAAAACTTAGATACAAATTCTAACCTCTATGGAATCATGACCGGCAAAATTGAACAAGCATCATATATTATAAAACTAATATAAAGCATTCAATCATACATCTATTCATAATATATTTAACATACACAAAATAAAACCTAGAGTGCCAACTCTCTAAAATATTTCATTAATGCATAGAGAGAAATTTATTTGATCAAATAATTTATGTTATATGCATAATCATGAGTAGGCTCTGATACCAATTGTTGGAAAAAACGGATCCGATATCGGAGTTACGGCGCAGCGGAAGTTTTAAAATTTTTTATGCCGTTTCGAAAAGAATCTCATGATGCATATAACAATAAATTAAATTCATGATCAAGCGTACCTTATTTCTCGGATTCCGGAATCACTAGAGCGTTTGACCAACGTGTCTTCTCTACTATTCTCGAGTTCCACGTCTCAGAGTGTGTGTGGGCACACGTTCTATGAATCCAATTGATCGGTAATGCTTTCCGAAGTCTAGATCCCTCCTTCTCAATTCCGATGTTCCTCGTTGAGAATACGATCCAACTTCTTTCTTCAAAACTACAAAACAGGAACCGGTTAACCTCCTATGAAAATTATCACTCGGTTTAACCTTCCTCACAATTTTGAATCAATGGAATTTTCTCTCTTTTTCTTTCTCACAAGATAGCCGAATTTTTGTGAAGTAGAAGTGTTGGGATCTATATGTGCCCTAAGGATAGAAAATCAATGTTAGGGATTTTCTGTAAATATGACATTTTGATATTAATAAGAGGAGGTTATTTATGTTTAATAAGTTGTATCCTATTTACTTTCATTTGTTGATTGTATGGTTGAGCAAACATAAAATACTCCTTGACTATTGGAAATATATCGGATTACCATATGTATACGGGGTATACATAGAAGACATGGTAATTTGATAACAGTCAAAATAAATAGTCCGCAATCGATGAAATAAGATTTGGAGATCTTATTCATGATAAGATTGTACAAGTTGTCTACTTCCTTAGAGGGATGGTTTGTCTTGACCATCGGATTAGTTCTGAGTGGAAACTTTAATGTATACCAGTATTGAGGTATGACATTGGATTGGACCTAAAGTGATAATTGATTCGGTTTAATAATTCCGTTTATAAGAATCAATGAAGCTTTGATTATCATTCTGTATTAATCTTAATCCTAAAATGATTACTTGAGTTCGTATCCATGACTTATGTACTTTAATGCACTACAGGTGAGACACTGTTAATTTATGGTCAATATACTTGTGTTTTAGGTGCATGACTTATGGATAGAGAAATCAAGATTCATAGATATGGAATCCATAGCTATCTTAACGATAGTACATGTTATCTACTTAAAGGCATTATTCGGGGATTGAAAGATAGTATAACAAGATCTAGGCCATCGGTTTACTTTGTGTTCTCTGATGGTTTACCAATTGTATGGTTTACAATTGGTGGTTCTTTCAATGGAGAATAATGGAACTTTAAGTTAAAATGATTGAAAAGGTAAAACGGAAAAAGTCCTTAATTCAATCATGGATAACATATGGGGCTTAAACAAGCGATGAATAAATCATGGAAGAAGCACTGCGTGAGAGAGCTTTCGTAATACGGTATGTAAACAGGAGTTCAGCTTCAAACTTTTAGTGGAATAGTTTTGAAGTTGATAATTGATGAATAATTAGTCTGGGATTAATTTTTCACAATTATAGGAGCCTCTTTACATATTTCCATCGGGTCCCTCTACTAGCTCATATAGTTCTAAATAGCGTCTCGGGATTTGTTCCTAAAGAGATCGGTAAATTTAAATGGAATTTTGTAATGTCTATTAAGACATGATACTCTCTAACATGCAATCCGAAAAGGATTGGACATGTAGGATTTGTGTAGACAAATAATATGATTTGTCAACACGTGATTGGTTAACTTGAATTTTGGAAATAAGATTGTGTTTGAATTATTTAATTTTGAAAAACAAAATTTTTCTCTCCTAATCTAAAAGAGGTGCACGGTTTTAGATAGGTGGAGAGAAGAAAATATTGTTTCAAAATTGTTCAAATATATTCCTAACATTAAATTATTAATTGATTTAAATAATTGAGATTATTTGATGAATTTTTTTTCTTTAAATATGGTGCACGGATTTTTGAGGAAGAAAAAATTTAAATATTCCATTTATTTAAATTAATTAATATGGTTGATGTTTGTGGAAAATATTAATTCAAATGAGTGAATCTTATTTAAATTCAAAAAGGGTTTAAAAGAAATTTGAATCTAGATAGGACTAGGATCTTTTCACTAGTCTAGATTCTTGATTTAAAATTTGAACCACCAATCTAGATTTATCCTAAAGTGGCCGAATTTTTTGGAGGAGATTTCCTCTTGAAAAACGTTTCTAGGTTCAATGAATCTAGCCCTAAAGTTGTATGATCTTTTGGTTCAAAATTTATCCAGAAAAATAATTATTAATTATTTTTCAAGAAGGAATTAAATTTTGAAAAGGATTAGACTTCTATATAAAGGCTAGGAATTCTTGAGAAACCAATTTTTGATAATTTTCAAAGGGGAAAACGTTTTTGTGAGTGAAAGAAAAAATAATTTGGGTTTCTTCTACTTCACAAAATTCGGCTATCTTGTGAGAAAGAAAAAGAGAGAAAATTCCATTGATTCAAAATTGTGAGGAAGGTTAAACCGAGTGATAATTTTCATAGGAGGTTAACCGGTTCCTGTTTTGTAGTTTTGAAGAAAGAAGTTGGATCGTATTCTCAACGAGGAACATCGGAATTGAGAAGGAGGGATCTAGACTTCGGAAAGCATTACCGGTAGCTTGGATTCATAGAACGTGTGCCCACACACACTCTGAGACGTGGAACTGAGAATAGTAGAGAAGACACGTTGGTCAAACGCTCTAGTGATTCCGGAATCCGAGAAATAAGGTACGCTTGATCATGAATTTAATTTATTGTTATATGCATCATGAGATTCTTTTCAAACGGCATAAAAATTTTAAAACTTCCGCTGCGCCGTAACTCCGATATCGGATCCGTTTTTTCCAACAATTGGTATCAGAGCCTACTCATGATTATGCATATAACATAAATTATTTGATCAAATAAATTTCTCTCTATGCATTAATGAAATATTTTAGAGAGTTGGCACTCTAGGTTTTATTTTGTGTATGTTAAATATATTATGAATAGATGTATGATTGAATGCTTTATATTAGTTTTATAATATATGATGCTTGTTCAATTTTGCCAGCATGATTCCATAGAGGTTAGAATTTGTATCTAAGTTTTTCAAGTGTAATAGATGCGGTCTATTATCACCGCTAGGTCGTTCTTTCAATTCCTAGAATTTTTGTAAGCCGGAAACGGCATAGGAATTTTTTGTAAAATTCGGGATACAATGGATTCGAGGAGATTGAAGATGAACGAAGGTATGTAAATTTTCAAAGGATGTGATTTTGTGTTTTTTGTTATTTTCAATAAAAAAACATTTTTTAATAAAAAAAATAAAAAAAATCACAAAATTTTTTTTGAAAATTTAATTCTCCAATGATATGTGATCTTGATAATTTGAAAATCAAAATTAAAAATTTAAATTTAAATTTAATGGATATTATTATGAATTTTAAAATTTTGATATTTAAATTTGAAATTTGAAATTTCAAACTTTTTTAATTTTAAAATTTAATAAACCGGATTTTTATTTAAATTTTGATATTTTGTAATTTTGATTAAAATTAAAAATCACATATAATCTTTTTGAAATTTGAATTTTAAATTTAAATTGAAAAAGATGTGATATTGGAGAAAGAAGACACATTGAAGAAGGATACAAGGCATGGATCTACAAATGAAGGCCGATATATGTTTCGGTTAATTTTTGTAAATTTTGCAATTTTCTTTTCTCTAGGATGGAATCATGATCCACGGCTATTTACATATTTTGCAAACCATGGATGATGTGTTGCTAGATTAATATGTTATACTATTTCGTGATGTATTGATAACATGCCATATAGACTAGGGAGTGCCACTCAATAAATATTGTTTATGCATGAAAAACAAAAACCCAAATTTAAAAGATTGAGTGGGAGAAGGTTTTATATACTAAGACCTACGGTCTCCATCGTTGGTCCAATAGTTACGCATGGTAGTGCCTACTACTCGGTTTTGACCCGGGAATTCCCTTGGATAGGTATCTTACCTAGAGCGCACACTGATTTGGATTTCTGAGAGGATAACAATTTTGGGCATATTTTATGTTTAGATCACCCCTCGGTGGCGGATGTAAAATATGGATTCAAAATTGGAAACGATGGTTATACACTCATGCTACTTTATTTATTAATCCTCCCTCGAGGCTCTGATATATAAAGTAGTGGCCAAATAAACGATAGTTAATATATATTTAATGGAGTTTGCTCCATGGACGAATATGTATTAATCGGATGGGATCCGTGTTCTTAGCTAGTTATTCTATGACTACCCCTCGGTAGCTTAGAAAGCAAAAGCTAGGAATTATCGTTGTAAGGTATGTGTTTTAAGGGTTTTACACATGAACATTTAGATTGCTTTTAGATCTTTATGTTTCATTACAAAATCATATTTTATAAATTGATAGGATGTTTGCTTGTACTTATTACATGTTTTCTTATTATAGATCAAAATGTCGAGCCCTTTATCTGTGATACTTACGCAAAACAAATTAACTGGCGAAAATTTTAATGACTGGAAAAGGAACTTGCTTATCGTCCTAAACTTTGAGAAACACAGTTTTGTCCTAACCCAACCAAGACCACCTACGCCTGCGATCGATGTCCTGATAGGGAATTTGTAGCGCTTGAGCGCTGGGACAATTCCAACCTAAGTGCTATGTGCTATATTCGGGCGAGCATGTCTAACGTGCTCCAGAAACAGCATGAGGAACATCAAACTGCTAGGCAGATCATAGATAACCTGGAGGAGATGTTTGGTGAACAAACTATCCAGGCTAAGACCGATGCTATCAAAGGTCTCATGAACTGTAGGCAGAAGGTTGGAACTCCCATTAAGGAGCACGTGATGAAAGTCATGGCTTATTTGTCTGAGGCTCAGACAAATGGGGCTGAGATCGATGCTGCAACTCAATTGGTTATGGTTTTCCAAACCTTATCCAAGGATTTCGATTTGTTTCAGGCATCCTACAACCTTAACCGGAAGGAGATGTCTTTAACGGAATTGATGAAAGAGTTGCAAGCTTTTGAGAACATTTTTAAGGGTTCTGGATCTAAGGCTGAGGCAAATGTGGCTGAACCTAGTTCGCCTGCTCCTAATCCTAAAAGGAAGAAGGAAAAGGGGAAGAACAAGGGAAATGCACCTGTTTCTAAGAAGTCTACCAAGACTAAGAAGCGAAAGGTGGATCCCAAAAAGGTTAAGTGCTTTCACTGTGGGAAGAAAGGACATTTCAAGAAGGATTGCCGAGAATACCTGGCTTTGAAAAAGTAGAAAGGTAATTTCAATGTCCTGTATCTTGAAGGTTGTTTAGTGGAAGAATCTAAGGACAATTGGGTTATAGATTCTGGAGCCACTAACCATGTTTGTATTTCTCTGCAGGGGTTCAAGGTAACGAGAAGTCTGCGTGAGGAGAACTTCACGTTAAGAACCGGTGATGGGACGTTAGTGCGAGCTGAAGCAGTGGGAGAAGTGCATCTTTATTTTGATGAATTTAGGTTTATTGTTTTGAGACATTGTTTTTATGTTCCTAGTTTTAAGAGGAACCTAATTTCGGTAGCTTGTTTGATTAAAGATTCTTATTCAGTTTCTTTTAATAATAAAGTTGTTATTAGGAAAAACAATTCTCTTATCTGTAATGGATGGATGCATGGAAATCTTTATTTTATCAAACCTAAGATGCACTCACTGCTTGATACAGAATTGGAAAAGAACTCTAAAAGACTTAAGTCTTCTCACTCTAACAAATCATATCTTTGGCATTTACGACTTGGTCACATAAGCCTTAACAGAATTCAAAGGATGGTAAAGGAGGAAAGCCTTGACTTGTATGAGGTTGAACCTTGGCCACAATGTGAATCCTGTTTGGAGGTAAGATGACTAAACGGCACTTTGCTGCTAAGGATAGTCGTGTCGAGGAACTTTTAGAACTTGTGCATACGGATGTTTGTGGTCCCATGAACATAGAAGCACGTGGTGGGTATGAGTATTATATCACTTTTATTGATGATTACTCAAGGTATGGATATGTCTATTTAATGACCCCAAAAGCGAAGCCTTTGACAAGTTCAAAGAATTTCGGCTGAAGCGGAGAAGCAATTAGGAAAGTCCATTAAGACACTTCGATCGGATCGAGGTGGGGAATACCTATGGATGAGTTCTTAGGATATTTGATAGAGAATGGGATCCAATCCCAGTTAACTGCACCTGGTACTCCTCAACAGAATGGTGTAGCTGAGAGAAGAAATAGGACCCTATTGGATATGGTCCGGTCTATGATGAGTTATTCCACATTACCTTTGTCATTTTGGGGGCACGCCATACAAACTGCATGCTATCTTCTGAATAACGTTCCCTCCAAATCGGTTCCTAAAACTCCTTACGAGTTATGGATGAGTAGGAAACCTAATTTGAATCATATTCGAATTTGGGGTTGTCCGGCACACGTCCTGGATAAGGAAGCGAAGAAATTAGAGTCACGATCAGAAGTATGCTTGTTTGTTGGCTATCCAAAAGGGACAAAAGGTGGTCTGTTCTATAATCCGAAGCAAAATAAAGTCTTTGTTTCTACACATGCAACATTCCTGGAGGAAAGTTATATGGAAGACTTTAAACCTCGTAGCAAAGTGGTGCTTGAGGAGATGACTTCGGATTTGGAAATTCCTAAAGTCACAGAAAACCTGTGGAAAAAACACTAGAGAATCAACAACCACGGGAGCTTCGTCGTAGTGGGAGATTATCAGGGAACCTGAAAGGTACATGTTCAATGGTGAAGTTTTTGAAGCAGAATCCATAGAACATGTTGATGATCCGGCTACGTACAAAGAAGCTATGGAGGATGTTGATTCTAGTCTTTGGCAAAAGGCTATGAACACCGAGATGGAATCTATGGATTCCAATGGGGTCTGGAAACTTGTAGACTTACCCCAAGGCATAAAACCGATTGGGTGTAAGTGGGTATACAAGAGGAAAAGAGGTGTGGATGGGAAAGTGGAAACTTTCAAGGCAAGACTTGTAGCAAAGGGCTATACGCAGAAAGAAGGAATCGATTATGAAGAAACCTTCTCACCTGTAGCAATGCTCAAGTCAATCCGCATTCTTTTATCCATTGCGGCTGCTCTCGATTATGAGATCTGGCAAATGGATGTCAAGACAGCTTTCTTGAATGGCTCTCTTGAGGAAGATATCTATATGATACAACCAGACGGGTTCAAGGCAAAGGGCCAAGAAGATAAGGTATGCAAGTTGCTTAAATCCATTTATGGATTAAAGCAAGCATCTCGTTCTTGGAATATTAGGTTTGATCAAGCAATCAAAACCTATGGATTCGAACAAAACATTGATGAACCATGTGTTTATAAATGTATCAAGAACGAGAAAGTGGTTTTCCTAGTACTTTATGTGGATGATATATTGCTTATTGGAAACGATGTGGCAATGTTATCATCTGTCAAAGTTTGGTTAGCCAAACAGTTTGACATGAAGGACTTAGGAGAAGCTAGTTATGTTCTTGGAATTCAACTCTTTAGAGATAGAAAGAACAAAACGATAGCACTCTCCCAAGCTTCATACATTGATAAAGTACTTGAAAAGTTTTCTATGAAAGATTCCAAGAAAGGTGCCCAACCTTTCAGGATTGGAATCAAGCTTTCTAGAGATGACTGTCCCAAGACATCGGAAGAAAGGGAGCGTATGAAAAATGTACCTTATGCATCTGCGGTAGGTAGTCTAATGTACGCTATGTTATGCACAAGGCCTGACATTTGTTTTGCAGTTGGTATGGTAAGTCGATATCAGTCGAATCCAGGACCGAACCATTGGGCTGCGGTCAAGCATATACTCAAGTATCTACGGAGAACGAGGGATTATATGCTAGTGTATTCCGGTCAGGACCTTGTTCCTATAGGATACACAGATTCTGATTTTCAATCAGATCAGGATTCAAGGAAATCGACTTCAGGTTCTGTCTTTACCCTTGGAGGTGGTGCCGTTGTGTGGAGGAGTATTAAGCAATCTTGCATTGCTGACTCGACCATGGAAGCCGAGTATGTGGCAGCCAGTGAGGCATCAAAGGAAGCGGTATGGCTTCGCAGGTTCCTTAATGACCTTGAGGTCGTTCCTGGTATGGATAAAGCTATGGTGCTTTACTGTGATAACAGTGCAGCAGTAGCTAATACCAAGGATCCTAGGCATCATAAGAGGAGTAAGCACATGACAGAAAATATCACATCATCAGAGGCTTTGTTGAGAGTGGAAATGTGACGGTTTGCAAAATCGCATCAGAGGACAATCTTGCCGACCCGTTCACGAAGACTTTGTGGCCAGAAGATTCGAAGAACACGTCGAAGGCATGGGGATGCGTAATATGTCACATTTACTCGCTTAGGGCAAGTGGGAGATTGTTGGGATCTATATGTGCCCTAAGGATAGAAAATCAATATTAGGGATTTTCTGTAAATATGACATTTTGATATTAATAAGAGGAGGTTATTCATGTTTAATAAGTTGTGTCCTATTTACTTTCATTTGTTGATTGTATGGTTGAGCAAACATAAAATACTCCTTGACTGTTGGAATATATCGGATTACCATATGTATACGGGGTATACATAGAAGACATGGTAATTTGATAACAGTCAAATAAATAGTCCGCAATCGATGGAATAAGATTTGGGGATCTTATTCATGATAAGATTGTACAAGTTGTCTACTTCCTTGGAGGGATGGTTTGTCTTGACCATCGGATTGGTTCGAGTGGAAACTTTAATGTATACCAGTATTGAGGTATGACATTGGATTGGACCTAAAGTGTTAATTGATTCGGTTTAATAATTCCGTTTATAAGAATCAATGAAGCTTTGATTATCATTCTGTATTAATCTTAATCCTGAAATGATTACTTGAGTTCGTATCCATGACTTATGTACTTTAATGCACTACAGGTGAGACACTGTTAATTTATGGTCAATATACTTGTGTTTTGGGTGCATGACTTATGGATAGAGAAATCAAGATTCATAGATATGGAATCCATAGCTATCTTAACGATAGTACATGTTATCTACTTAAAGGCATTATTCGGGGATTGAAAGATAGTATAACAAGATCTTGGCCATCGGTTTACTTTGTGTTCTCTGATGGTTTACCAATTGTATGGTTTTACAATTGGTGGTTCTTTCAATGGAGAATAATGGAACTTTAAGTTAAAATGATTGAAAAGGTAAAACGGAAAAAGTCCTTAATTCAATCATGGATAACATATGGGATTAAACAAGCGATGAATAATCATGGAAGAAGCACTGCGTGAGAGAGCTTTCGTAATACGGTATGTAAACAGGAGTTCAGCTTCAAACTTTTAGTGGAATAGTTTTGAAGTTGATAATTGATGAATAATTAGTCTGGGATTAATTTTTCACAATTATAGGAGCCTCTTTACATATTTCCATCGGGTCCCTCTACTAGCTCATATAGTTCTAAATAGCGTCTCGGGATTTGTTCCTAAAGAGATCGGTAAATTTAAATGGAATTTTGTAATGTCTATTAAGACATGGTACTCTCTAACATGCAATCCGAAAAAGGATTGAACATGTAGGATTTGTGTAGACAAATAATATGATTTGTCAACAGTGATTGGTTAACTTGAATTTTGGAAATAAGATTGTGTTTGAATTATTTAATTTTGAAAAACAAAATTTTTCTCTCCTAATCTAAAAGAGGTGCACGGTTTTAGATAGGTGGAGAGAAGAAAATTTTGTTTCAAAATTGTTCAAATATATTCCTAACATTAAATTATTAATTGATTTAAATAATGGAGATTATTTGATGAATTTTTTTTTCTTTAAATATGGTGCACGGATTTTTGAGGAAGAAAAAATTCAAATATTCCATTTATTTAAATTAATTAATATGGTTGATGTTTGTGGAAAATATTAATTCAAATGAGTGAATCTTATTTAAATTCAAAAAGGGTTTAAAAGAAATTTGAATCTAGATAGGACTAGGATCTTTTCACTAGTCTAGATTCTTGATTTAAATTTGAACCACCAATCTAGATTTATCCTAAAGTGGCCGAATTTTTGGAGGAGATTTCCTCTTGAAAAAACGTTTCTAGGTTCAAATGAATCTAGCCCTAAAGTTGTATGATCTTTTGGTTCAAAATTTATCCAGAAATAATTATTAATTATTTTCAAGAAGGAATTAAATTTTGAAAAGGATTAGACTTCTATATAAAGGCTAGGAATTCTTGAGAAACCAATTTTTGATAATTTCAAGGGGAAAACGTTTTGTGAGTGAAAGAAAAAATAATTTGGTTTCTTCTACTTCACAAAATTCGGCTATCTTGTGAGAAAGAAAAAGAGAGAAAATTCCATTGATTCAAAATGTGAGGAAGGTTAAACCGAGTGATAATTTTCATAGGAGGTTAACCGGTTCTGTTTTGTAGTTTTGAAGAAGAAGTTGGATCGATTCACGAGGAACATCGGAATTGAGAAGGAGGGATTAGACTTCGGAAACATTACCGGTAGCTTGGATTCATAGAACGTGTGCCCAACACACTCTGAGACGGGAACTGAGAATAGTAGAGAAGACACGTTGGTCAACGCTCTAGTGATTCGGAATCCGAGAATAAGGTACGCTGATCATGAATTTAATTTATTGTATATGCATCATGAGATTCTTTTCAAAACGGCATAAAATTTTAAAACTTCCGCTGCCGTAACTGATACGATCCGTTTCCAACAAGAAACAAATATTTTCTTGCTCAAAAAAACTTTCTTTGAAATATAAATTATTATCAGATTCACCTTTAATGAGTCAAATCATTTCAATTTATCTTTGAAAAATAATATTATTCGGATAATTTGAACCAAGTATACAAGGCTAGATCATTGAACTAGAAACGTTTTTTCAAGAGAAATCTCCTCAAAAATAATTCGTCATTTAGGATAAATTAGATTGGTGGTTCATATTTTAAATAAGAATCTAGACTAGTGAAAAGATCTAGTCCTATCTAGATTCAAATTTCTTTTAAGCCCTTTTTGAATTTAAATAAGATTCACTCATTTGAATTAATATTTTCCACAAACATCAACCATATTAATTAATTTAAATAAATGGAATATTTGAATTTTTTCTTCCTCAAAAATCCGTGCACCATATTTAAAGAAAAAAAAATTCATCAAATAATTCCATTATTTAAATCAATTAATAATTTAATGTTAGGAATATATTTGAACAATTTTGAAACAAAATTTTCTTCTCTCCACCTATCTAAAACCGTGCACCTCTTTTAGATTAGGAGAGAAAAATTTGTTTCCAAAATTAAATAATTCAAACACAATCTTATTTCCAAAATTCAAGTTAACCAATCACGTGTTGACAAATCATATTATTTGTCTACAAAATCCTACATGTCAAATCCTTTTCTGGATTGCATGTTAGAGAGTACCCATGTCTTAATAGACATTACAAAATTCCATTTAAATTTACCGATCTCTTTAGTAACAAATCCCGAGACGCTATTTAGAACTATATGAGCTAGTAGAGGGACCCGATGGAAATATGTAAAGAGGCTCCTATAATTTGAAAAATTAATCCAGACTAATTATTCATCAATTATCAAGTTCAAAACTATTCCACTAAAAGTTTGAAGCTGAACTCCTGTTTACATACGTATTACGAAAGCTCTCTCACGTAGTGCTTCTTCCATGATTTTATTCATCGCTTGTTTAATCCCCATATGTTATCCATGATTGAATTTAGGACTTTTTCCGTTTTACCTTTCAATCATTTTAACTTAAAGT
>JAINRH010000135.1:0-34610 GCA_025413025.1 Ficus hispida
TTCCAAATAGAGAAGGAAACGTTTTTTGGATGGCGGGAGTATATTTTGAGCCTCAATACGCCATTGCTAGAAGAATATTAGTCAAAGCATTTGTAATATTATCCTTCATTGACGATATATATGATCTCCATGGAACGATTGAAGAGCTCCAGCTCTTCACAGATGCTGTTCACAGGTTTGCTGTCCATATCTAACTGATCATATACTTGTGAACTAGTATCTGTTTGAGCAACTTCTAATTGATTCACAACCATGTTTTTGGTTCAGCTGGAATATCAACTGCCTAGATCCACTTCCCGGAGTAAATGAAATACTGTTATTGGGAACTCTTAAAATTATATGAAGAAATCGAGAAGCTGTGAAGAAAGAAGGCAGAGGATCAATCGAGTTCATTATGCTAAGAAGCAGTAAGTAATTAAAATAATGAGATAATTAGGTCCCATAATAAAGATATCTATTTTATATATGGTCAGGTTTAAAAAGAAATATGCCAGCATATCCATTTTCAGGGATTTTCGTAGCTAAAATAGCCATAAACTGAATGTTCAAAACCAACAATATAACTTTATAAAAGCGCTAGTACGATCTATTTCTACTTGACTAACAAAAAAACTATATATATATCCTATGAACAGTCTGCTTAATTTTAACCCTTGTCCTTTATCATGAAATTTCTAGGGGCTATTATGAAATTTTGTTCAAAATTATGAGCTAATTTTTACAAAAAGAAAAGTTGAAGTGGGGTGCTTAATTTTTACCCTTGTGCTTTATTCCTCCGTCCCTGCTTAGTATTGCTACGCTTTTAATAGGCAACTTATTCCTTAATTTTGTTGAGGCAAAGAAAATTAGTCGTCTAATTCCTTATAACTGCATTTTTTGGCAAACGAGTTAACAACATTTGACCCTCTTT
The DNA here is from genome assembly GCA_025413025.1 of Ficus hispida. Lineage (NCBI taxonomy): Eukaryota > Viridiplantae > Streptophyta > Magnoliopsida > Rosales > Moraceae > Ficus > Ficus hispida. Next base: position 911 of record JAINRH010000135.1, read on the forward strand.
TTAAACTGCCTACGATTCATTTTCAATTTAAGTACTGCATTTTGCTAGCTATGTTTTGATGATTTGATATATAAACCTATAAAAATTCAACTGCAATTTGACCAATATACATGGGCACTCAGATGAAAATGCAAGTCCAAGGCTACTTTGAAGAAGCCAAATGGTTTCATGAGAATTATGTGCCAACAATGGAGGAGTATTGGCAGGTTAGAGTTATGTTCTCTGGTTATTACGTGCTCACACTCCACTTCTTTCCTCGGAATGGGAGATGTTGCAACAGAAGAAGCCTTTGAATGGGCTTCAAAATATCCCAAAATTATTTCAGCTGCTTGCGTTGTTTGTAGGCTCATGGACGACATTACTGGCCACAAGGTATCCACTAACGTAACACATGAGATTTTTTTTAATTAATATATGTTTAAAAGATTTCCTACATTAATTAATATAAAAAAATACAGTAATATCAGTAAAAGATCATAAATCACTATTACATAAATTATTAATAAAAAAATTAAAGTCACCATATCATTATTTTTAAAAAAAATCTAATACAGCAATATTATAAGTATAATTTAATAAAGACAAAAATGCGACTTTGTAATGAGGTGTTGAAAAAAAAACAATATTTTTCGGACCCATTTTGATTAAAACTTTGAACTCACAATTTATTTAATAAATTTAATTTTTTGTGATAGAAAATATTGTAAAACATTTTTTTTTTTTTGAATAATGAGTTAAAACAGGATGTGAAATAGAAGTTTTATTTAGTTGTCATAATCATTTGAATCTTTTCTAGATTGAGCGAGAAAGAGAACATGTTGCCACAAGTGTGAAACAATATGATATATCAGAGAAAGGACATATATTATACTGAACAAGAAAGTTGATGACGCATGGAAGGACATCAATGAAGAGTGCCTTGTACCTTTGGATGTGCCAATGCCTCTCCTTATGCGTATAGTCAATTTAACACATGCCATGCACGTTCTTTGCAAGGATGGGTATAATTATACCAATGCCGGAGGACTCGTGAAGAATTTAATCAAGTCTACTTTTGTAGATTCCATTCCACTGTGAATTTGTGTCTACCAAAACAAATTCCAATGCATTGGTGGATACATTTAAATAATCCGCTGTGATTAGTTTAATCAGTTTATGTTTGAAATTTGAGTGTTTTCATTTCTTTTTAATAATAAGTGTCATTAGTCTCATATCATAAAAATAAACTTATTCATGTTTCCTTCAAGTATTTGTAATAAAAACAATCCCCAAGCAATATCCTTTTCTCTCTTGTTTTTCTCTCCCATCTATATTTTGCTTTGGGTATTCTCACATGTTATCATAACTTTAATTCTCAAATATGGCTTTGGGTATTCTCACATGTTATCATAGCTTAGCTTACATTTGGTTTGCCGGTTGGAGATGAAATTTTTAAGTTGGAATAAGTTGATTTTTCAAAAACTAATTATAAATTTTATTGACTTTTTAGAAAATGACAAAAACTAAGATGAAAAAATATAATTAGTTGGATTTGAGTTAAAATATCAAACGAAACATAAATTTGACTCTATGTAATTCTGTTCACGCCTACTGTCTGCCCAAAATCACAATTTCAAACTATCAATTCCGCAAAGTCCGGGCGCATCAATCGTCCATACAATAATGTCCGTCCATATGCAATTCCGTACAGCAACTCCTTTACTCTACAGCTCTCATAATTGGTTATCTTTATGTCTTCCACTTTCGATTTAATTATTCTTTGGTTTCATTATTTATTAACTTCGATGTCATTCCATGAATTGCAATTCTAATGCTACAATATATGTGAAAACATACAACTTCGTCATGAGCTGTCAAAATGTAAAAACGATTTCTATTTTCTAAATAAATGATGAAGACAAAAATCAATAGATGTACTCAGACATTATGATTAGATCGACAACTGCTTAACACCTTCACTATTTTTTCATCTCATAGTATTACTAAAAATAAAAAGAATAATTACAAAAGCGTCACAACTATCTATATTTGTTATTTTTATATTAATACACACAAAGTGCTCACAAAAATTTAAAACTTGATCTTATTACCTTATTAAGCATATTCGTTTTTCAAAATCCCAATAGACTATAAACTATAAATAAATGACCCAATACATTTAAAGTCCATTGATTTAGAAAGAAAGAAGGGAAAATAAATTAATTATATTAAATTTTGGCTTTTTTTTTTTTTTTGCTAAAAAAAATCTAGTGATAGTCCTCTCATTTTCCATTTTTGAAACCCCACACAGACATGAACAACTCCCCTTGGTTGGTATAGGATTCAAACCTCTAACCTCCAACTTGATGATGAGATTCTTAAGGGTGAATTCCACACCAACCCATTCACCCCTATGTGGGCTATTAAATTTTGGCTTTTGTTGTTAATCCACACTGACTAGAATTTCTATCTCCATTACTATTCAAACCCAATAGCAATGTGTGATATAAGTATAAACCAATCTATACGAACTTTTTGAGAGAATTAGATAACGATTTTAAAATAAAGGCTAAAAGTACATAAAATTGTATCTTCAGGACAAGTTTACGGTTGGAATTGAAAGCAGTTCAATAATAACGGATTGGCTAATTATTAAGCTACAAAGACATCCAAGAGTACTGAAGAAAGCTCAAGAGGAGACAAAAAGAGTGGGAGATAAAGCGAAAAGAGATACGAATGATATCAACCAAATGGACTACTTAAAAAACCAGAAGACACTACTACAGAATGTGGATTCCACGACGGTTTTTAACCGTCGTGGAAGAAATCCACGACGGTTCTCCAACCGTCGTGGAATCCAGAGTCGTGGAATCTTTTAATATTCCACGACGGTCTTTTTACCGTCGTGGAATAGGTAAAATTGGGCCAAAAAATAGACTATTTAGAACCATACCACGACGGTTTTTTATGGAAAAACCGTCGTGGAAATGAATATACCACGACGGTTCTTATGAGCCACCGTCGTGGTTTATTGGTCTACGACGACGGGTTTTATCAAGTCACCGTCGTGGTATTAATTATACCACGACGGTTATTTTGTGTCACCGTCGTCGTATTACTACATACCACGACGGTGATTTGTTAGAAACCGTGGTGGTAGACCAATATACCACGACGGTTCTAAACATCCACCGTCGTGGTAGTTCTCCTTACAACGACGGTGGCTTTAATTCATAATAAAACCGTCGTGGTATATTGCTCTACCACGACGGTTGGTACATTTAACCGTCGTGGTAGGTTATGTACCACGACGGTTCTTTTCTAAACCGTCGTGTTATTTATAATTCCACGACGGTTTCTATTGAAAACCGTCGTGGTATGTTGTCAAGTGAACAAAACAAATTACAAATCGTTCATTTTGAATACCAGTTCATTCATTCATCCCACGGATTAATTACACAGCCAAGAAAAAAATAATAACAAAACTGATATCTTAAATATAATGTCACAATGTACAAAAAAATTAAATATATCGCCTATACAAAATTCAACAGCATGCTAATGTGCGGGTTTATTGTATGAAGCGCATGATATATTGTGTCCACTCCTGCCTAACCAAATTCAAATCAGCTTCGGTATAAGACGTCTTCTTTTGAAGTAGGGCAAGGCCATCGACGGTCAAGCATATTTCTCGCATGAACCCCAATACAAAGTAGCCGCATTGCACATTTCCTTGTTGTATTGGGCAGCGAGCAGTCTGAATCAACGTCTGTAAGTTGCGTCGCTTTGTTATTCCTCGTCCCACCAGCAACTTCCAATCGTTTAGTGCCCTAACAAACCAACAAATATCAATACATCCAGAACTACAACAACAAGAATAGCAATCTAATCATTAATACCAACATCAAAGAATACTTACAACGTAATTAGCTGTTGAAAATCTTCACCCGGATCGTTTCCAAGAGGATTAAAATAGAGGACCGAGTCATCCCACGGATTAACAACAGCCAATATCCAATGTTGGCCGCTGTTATATGGCATGAGAACAAGCCTTCCCCTTGGTGTGTTTGTTATGATCCGGATGATATTGTCGGCTCTCTCTCTAATGTACGCAACGCGATCTACATTCTGTTGCACTGGCGAGACAAGGAATGGAGAAACAAAGTCGTAACGCTGCTCCATTCCGGCTTTTGCACAACAATCCGCTAGATAGCTGCAAAATAATTAAGTCAAACTTGCAGCCCGAAAATAATTGTAATACAGTATCACGGTACTAATTGGAACAAGAAAAATGACATTACCTGATGTAAACCATTATACTGCTTGCACTAATTTCTTGAAAAGAAATGAAATGGTATACATCTTCATACCCAATATATATGGGCATGTCATCAGCATTGACAGACTGTTGTTGTGGGCACGCGATCTGGGTACCGTCAGTCAAGCACCGTTGTGCGTATTTTAATATATTTTATATTAAAATATAAAATAATATATTTTATATGTATTTTTTTAAGTCTATAATAGGTTTGTTAAAAGATGATAAATTAAAACATATATTTCTGGTGAATCCTTAGATCTTTGGGAAATCCTTGGATTTTTCATAAGATAACAGATTTACAGTAAATTTTTAATAACAAATTTTAATTCAAAGTTTCATATCAGAAAGAGAGAGAATTTGGGCACCGGGTGGGGGAGGGGAGAAGTGATAGAGCGAGAAGAGTCAAGAGAACGTTTTGTATTTTTTTTTAAATTACATGGTAATAGAGTGATTATACAATTTATTATTATACTTAAAAGTTTATGCTATAATTTACTATTACTATGTTCAAAATATTGTTTTACTCTTTCTTCTTTTAAACTATGGTGTTGAAATTGGAGAAGACCTTTAAAAACCATCCATGTCTGTTATATATACCATTAGCACTGGTGGTCTTGATGTCACATTATTTGACTCATATTGCAATAATATCCACACCCATGGGGTGGATAGGATGGCAAAGGGTCTTGATATTGTTAGGTATCTCTTCTTCGTCTATCAGGATTCAAGTACCATTGTCTCCCTTTCACTCTAGCTTTGACTATTGAAACTTAGGACGATGGCATAATAGAGTCTAGGGTGAACGACTGAAAGAAACTAGTATAAATAACCCGACTTTTATCATATCTGGAAAAGTGTTCATGTCTATATGGCTGAAAAACCTAAAAATGATGGTATCATCACCAGATATTTTTTACTTACAAATAAAAAAACTGCAATAATATCTACTTTTTAGGCATCGCCATGACGTACATCATTAGAATAATGGCCTCCCCATCTTTGGTCTTATCTAGAAACTTCGATATAAACCAATTAAAGGAGGCTCCACTTCTCAAGGCGGGCACAAAAATGGAGATCGTGAGCCTGCCACAATTTTTGAACCTCAAAAACATTTGTCAATCAGAGCCATTTTCTAGCTCTCTTTACCTTCCCCTCCTCTTGCTTCTCATTTTATTTATACGACACAACAAATCATGTGTAAAATTGAAGTTACAACCATCCCCACCAAAGTTACCAATTATAGGAAATCTCCACCAACTAGGAAAATTCCCACATCGCTCTCTCCGAGCACTCTCCGACCAGTACGGCCCTCTTATGCTCCTACACTTGGGCCAAATTCCAACCCTAGTTGTTTCTTCACCGGATACGGTCAAAGAGATAGTCAACAACCACGATGTCGTTTTCTCCGACAGGCCTAAAACGACCGCAACCGATATCTTGTTTTACGGAAACAAAACCGTGGCCTGTCACACTACGGTGAGTACTGGAAAGAAACTCGAAAAGTATGTGTTGTTGAACTTCTGAGCCTTAAGAGAGTGCAATCATTTGAATTTGTGAGGGAACAAGAAGTTGGTAATTTGGTCAATAAGATAAGGAAAGCTTGCCTTGGTGGGACTTCAGTGAATCTATGTCAAATGTTGATTGGAGCTTCAAATAATAGAGTCTCGAGATGTGCTCTTGGACAAGGTTATAAGGCTTAAGATGGATCTATAAGTCGGTTGGGAGAGCTAGCAAACGCGGTGGCGATGCAGCTTATGGAATTCAGTGTCGGCGATTTCTTCCCTTTGTTGCGGTGGATCGACGTGATCAGAGGCTTTGTCAGGAGATTGAGATCGACTTCTAGGGAGTTTGGTGCTTTCAATGATCGTGTGGTTCAAGAAAATAAGGCGGCACGGAAACTCGGTGGTGTCGCTTCTGAGATGGAAGATTTTGTGGATGTTCTACTCCGACTTCAGCATGACTGCACTCTTGATTTTGATCTCACTCTTGACCACCTGAAAGCAATCCTACAGGTATCTCTCTTCTCACATATAATTTTTCAATACAAGAAATTAAAAAAATGCCTTGTAAGAACTGTATTTATGTCATGCGTGTGTTAGAAGTTGAATTCATCTTACGTCATTAAGTAATCGGGCTGTTACGAGTTTATATGTAGACTAGAAACTCATTTTTTAGTTACTTTTTGAAGATGAATTCTACTCAAATTCATTTATCATGATATCAGAGCTAAACCTAATTTGCACACGTATGATCAGTTTAGACCACAATCAATTTCTATGACATACTACGCGTGACAGAGGATGCTTAGAAATTGATTTGTCACATATAGTTAAGTTATTAAGCTATTATATATTTATATATAGATCGGAGACCCTTTTCACATGAACTATGTTTTGAGCTTTGAGTTACCTAACCCAATTTATCAATATGGATATTTGGGATTGTCATTTAGTTTTAATTAATTCATTCAAACAAAATATTTGATGCCGATAGATTGCACACAATTAATTTGGTATTGTTGAAAAGAGTAAAAGATAATATTTAGCTCTTAGATTTACTAATTGAATATCCGAAAAGCAATTCTGAAATCTAGAAAAATATTCTGTGTTTTACATGGATTTGCAGGACATGTTCACGGCAGGAATTGAAACTACTTCAACAGTATCAGAATGGTTAATGGCGGAGTTGGTTCGAAATCCGCGGGTGATGAAGAAAGCTCAAGAAGAAGTAAGAAGAGTGGTAGGACAGAAAGAAAAGGTGGGAATGGACGATATCAATCAAATGGATTACTTAAAATGTGTTGTCAAAGAAAATCTAAGACTTCATCCGCCAGTCCCTCTTTTAGCTCCTCGAGAAACAACCGCGAATGTCGAGATCGGAGGTTACCATGTTCCGGCGAAGACAACCGTACTTATCAATGCTTGGGCAATTCATAGGCACCCAAGTTTGTGGGACAAACCAGTGGAGTTCATTCCACTGATTCAATGTCCAGGACTTTCATTTTGTTCCGTTTGGATTCGGAAGAAGGAGAGGGTATGCCCTGGATTAGCATTCTGGATTTTTAGTGCTGACCATTTGATTGCGAATCTCTTGTATTGGTTTGTTTGGAAGTTGCCAAATGGTGTGGGAATATTGCCTGAGGATCTAGACATGTGTGAAGTCTATGGGATCACAGTTCATAAGAAAGTTCCTCTTGAGGTTTTGCCAACATTGTACTCCCCCTAAGGAGTGGTTGGTCAGGAAAGAAAATAAAAACGAGAGAGCTGCAGATCATCTAAACGAGAGAAATAGAAAAATACGAAAGCTACATTTTTTTATGATGTTTAGTATGAAATCCTTCTAATAATCTCTTGCCTTTAAGAAATATGAAAAATTAAGGTTTTAATTTAAAGGTAAGATGATAATAGTTTTTTTATTTTAGTTGATTTACTCAGATGAAATAAAATTAGGTGCATAGTTTACAAAACTAAGTTTCCTTTTTCATGATACAAAAAATTAATACTAATTTTTATACATAAATACATTATAAAAGTTTAAGCAAATTCCGGCTGTGTGGCAGCACCAATTCAAACCACAAATTTCACAACTTACATTAATGCACCACTTTTAATTTCATCAATTCTATGAAATTAGTAGGAGCATCTCTAATGTAATGTTAAATTTTTATATCAATCTCGCCAATTTGACAAGAAAATCATTCCCAATACATCAATGATGTTACATTTAGTTCCAACCTTAGCAACAAGTGTATCGTAGGTAAAATTCCGATATTTAATTATTCATTGGTTGATGATATGTTGATTTTTCACTTTATTGATAACTATAATATCATTTTTTATTTTTAGAATTAAAATACTTTCCTTCTATAAGAATTGAAGCTCAAAATAATATATAAAAAAGAATAAACGTTGTTTAAAATATAAAAAAACATATTATCTGAGCATCATTGTGTAATGTTCTTATAAAAGGAAAGATATTATCTGGAGCATCATTGTGTAATGTATTATCAGGAGCAAAATACAGAGAGATATCCTATGTGTAATGTTTTTTTTATATTAAAAAAAACATATTTTCTCTCCAATTATACATATAAAAGAATATCGAATATATCATACACCACACACACATACACACATATATATATATGTGTGTGTTTATTTATACTTGAATAAATTAAGAAATGGAATAACTATATACGTATATATTTATATTATGTTAATACAACATAAACATTGACATTTGCACTAAAATAGTCTAATATATATCACCTTATTTTCTTTTAATTTCATAATGTCTACATCATTTTATTTATATATATATATATATATATATATTAAAGTTTTCGTATATTACAATTGGTTGACAAACGATGTGTTTCCTGATATATGATACATTGGAAACTTTCAAACGTGGTGGCTCTAATCAATTTAGAGTTATGGACCAACTCAGAGCTCAAATTACTGATAAAACCTATGATTAGACGTAAATAACGTAACAGTAATTATGGATATTAAATTTAAAATCCTCTAACTTATAATCTAAAAAAATTTAATAAAACATGCATTTTTGTACAATACATGACAGCATATTTCTATATTTCTTCACTTCAAATATATATATATATATATTTATATTTCTATATTTGTTACTGTGTATTTTAACACATTAGATCAAATAAAAATATATCATTTTATAACAGTTTTTTCTTTTTTCTTCTTTTTTTTTTTCTTAAATGAAAATGATCATTTCAATTAAAACGAGATACAAACATTAATATTACGGACAAAACAATCATGTAGTATAAGAGATATAACTCTCGATTAAAACTGATTTTATCAGTAAAATCTGATAAAACTTAATGAGGAGAACATAAATCAAGACTTAGAGGCTAAAAAATCCTCAAATTCCTCAACATTCTATAGTCAAGTGTTTATAAAGCTCTTGAAAAAGTCTAAGACCGTAAGACCGTTAGAAGATTCTAATCGATCAATAGACAATTACAAAGGTCTCTACAAACCCACCTATGAATGGAATCAACAGACAGATTCTGATGAATAACAAGTTTAACACATACACATATGCAAAATAAAAGTAATAGAATTATCTCATTTATTATAAAATTAAAATAAAAATATCAAAATAAAGAACAAATATAAAATAACATCTACAGTAACATTCTTACTCCACGCGAAACAATCACAGTGTTGCATACTACAACTAAGAAAAAATTGATTTGGGCCGGTTGGTAACAGTAGATCATCACACTGATCATCGGATCACTAGTCATCGCTGGATTCCAGGCCTACAAAAACTCATCAGATTAGATCTCACTGTGAACCAACCCTTAGTCTATCCCTGTTAAAGTTGCCGAACCTCATCCTCATCTGTCACGCTTCGTTGGATCACACTGATAACGTCACACTGACGTGGTCTGCTCGAGTTGCGATCGATGGCGGCGGCTTTTATTGCATACCTCGTAGTAGTTTTTATCCCTATAAAACTTAGCACAATTAATTTGACTTTTTTGGCACAGTCTTTATCACTGTCCTGTCCGACTACCGTTGGTGGGGTCATTCACATGTGATGCATTTATTAATATTTAATGACTGTGGCATGTGATCAGATTCAAGGGATAGATGCGTCAGAACTATTCTCACCTTATTTGACCCGCACGAAACAAACAAATACCCCAATTACGTGCATGTTTTTTATGTACAGATTAAAGGATTAGGTTTATTCAGTATACACACCTAATTTAAATTAAATTATATTTTTTTATTATATTTTTTATTTTTTTTAAAAAAATTATTTTTTTTAAATTAATAAAAATTATTATTTAAATTTAAAAATTTTAACTCAATTTAAACTCATTTTATTCATCAAATATCCCTTTAATTTTATAAATATAATTAAAATATAAGGTTATAGATCCTATATTTTATTATGATCCTTTACTTATCAAAATAATTCATCTTGTCTCTTTTATACATAAAATCATTTAATTTATTTTATCTACTTTGATTTAATAGACAAAATAAAATGAAATCTATAATTTATAAGAAATAAATGAAATTAATCTAAAAATAAATTATTATGTTTATCTTATAAACGTATAAATTTAGTGATTAAATAAATAATTTATCTTTACAAAATTTATAACTATCTAAATATTTTGGACTGACATAAATTGAAATAATGAAGTGGGCTCCACGTTTTCTCTTTTTACACGTCTCAAATTAATACTAATCGAGTTCACAAAGAATGTTTCTTTGTAATTTGTTCAAATTATGCAATGAATTCATGACAGTAGTTTGAATGACCGTTTATGCATCATTCCTCCTAAGCATAACGTTTTTTTTATACATATAAAATAATTCATAATTCATAATTTGTACCAATCACAATAATTATTACCCATAATTAATAATCTAAAAAGATAAAAATAATAGCAACGCTAAATTATTTAAAACAGGAATTACTTTTCTCTTAAAAAAAGAAGAAAAATACATTGTGCATAATCACTTTTTTTTTTGTTGTTGTGATAATTGTGCATGTAATTTGTTAAGGAGTTAATAAAAAAAAAAAAACCATGTCGTGTAATATTGCCAGATAATTTTGTTTAAATGTTTTGGAATTATCACTCTTTTATTTGAAAAAAAAAAAAGTTATTAGAATTATTTCCCTCGAATAAATCGAAAAGCACTTTTCCAGCAAATATATGTACCATTTGAATTACTTAGCTACCAAATTGGCCTTTACCATTATCTACGTAAAGATAAAGAAGAAAATAATAGCTAGGCTTTTTTTTTTTTTTTTTTTTTTTTAAGAAATTAAGGCTACAAATGTCTAGCTTAGTGGGATGCATATGGCCATATTTTCCACTACAATTTCAAAATGACACTTTAAGGTGTGCATATTTTTAAACTTTTAACATGAATATCATTTGCATTTACTTAATTATTAGCTAGTTATATATAAAGACTTCCGGCTCATGCATTAATTAAATCAACAATATATTTACTAAATTAAAAATTCAAAAAACATAAAAAAATTAAAAATACTATTATAAATTAAAAACCGGCCCGGGTTATTTAACTAAAAAAACAAACTATAAATACATCGTAATATATAGGATTTATAAATAAATTTTTTTTAGGATTTAACTAAAAAATCCAAACTAATTTAAAAAAACTAAACTAAAAATACATTGATCGTGAGATCACTTAATTAATTAAGCACTTTACAGTATTTAACGTATCAAAAGCAATCCAAAAAATTATAAATTAAAATTTATATCCTGGTCGGGTTCGTAAATAAAAAAATAATACAGAGGAAAACAACAAAAAGTTGAGTTAATTTGTGTCATCATGACTTACAAGAATGACGGGAGACCAGTAGATGGCGGTGGGTGGCGTCCAACAACGGTGTATGGAATTATTATCAGAGCGATCTGATATGATTTTGGTTCACGACAGCAGCTGTATCAATGTGGAAATAACAGGGCAACTCGATCTGATATGTCTATAAAAAAGGACGATGTTTCCACGACGATTTTAGGGAAACCGTCGTGGAAGTAGATACTTACACGACGGTTTTTAGACAACAGTCGTGTAATCCCCGAGACTACCACGACGGTTGTATAGAACCGTCATGTAAGAATTGAGACATCCACGACGGTTGTTGGAAACGGTCGTGGAATGTATACTTATACGACGGTACAAATAGACCGTCGTGGAAATACATTATTCCAAGACGGGTTTAAACAAGCGTCGTGGAAATCTAAAATTCCACGACGGTTTTCGGATACTACTTTTTGTTCTGTGTTTTTGCCTCAGTTTCCATGACGGTTTTTAGAAAACGATCGTCGAATCTTCATCGTGGTATCCACATTCTATAGTAGTGATGTCTGAATTGGAATCAAATCATCGTAGTTCTTAGTTTTTTTAATTATTTTTTTAGAGTTTATTTTGGATTAAACTATCGTTTATCTCACTTTTATTGAATTTTGGAGATAATTTGATTTACAATTAAAAGTTTACTTTATCACTTGACATTTATATAAAGGATCATATTATACAAATTAGGTTTCAATTCATACTCTAATCCGCAACATTTAGATTGGGAAAATCCTAATCTGTCACCAATCCGTGAAATTTGAAATCCAATCCTATCCATAAATATCGGATTACACGGATCAGATTGACGGATTCAATCCGTTTACTCTAAGAAATAAAATAAAATATTTAGACATAAAGTAGTTCAATAAAATTGCAACACAATTAACTTTTAGTTTTTGATCCTAATCTAAATTGTAGCATAATAATGCATTACAACAAATAAACATTGACTAAATTCACAATTAAAATTTCATATTCATCAACTCAAAATAAAAGCTGATTTAGACTAGATAATAGAACTATTGAATTCGAATATTTTGAGCCAGAAAATTGAACTACTAAACTTGAATTTAGACACATATTCAAGTCAATGAAGTCACATCAGACTTTAACATAAACATACATAATTTATTTGGAGAAAAAAATATATCTTTATAAATTTATATATATATATATATCGAGTTCGGATTCATGAATTATATAGATTGAGAAATTCTGAATTCATAACCAATATATTAGTCTCTCCACCCATTCCAATCTGGCGGATTGAACTGGATTGAATGGTTTGAGTGAATTAACGGATTTGGTGAACATCCCTAAGTGAGACTTTATGTTACATTTATTGCAATTAAACATGTTTTTGATCATTGGGCCGCCTTTGAAGAAAAAATTATGTGATACTATCCAATCAACCATTTTTGTTTTTTTTTTTTTTTATTTTATAAAAATTATCTCATAGGCCATGTTGGAGACCATTAGTCCAGATATTGATAGTCTCTTTCATTGTTTGGTTCCTTGCTCTTGGTTAGATCGGCAGAAACCGCATGATGAATTCATATACGGCTAGTTAATGAAATTTTTTTCTTTAACCAAACAAACACACGACCATAAGTAGAGGAAAATTAATTCACTTGTCCCATATGACCATGAAGTACGTATTTTGTGGACATTTTGAGTTCTCCATTTTAGCACATATTCAATAAATTTATTACCCATGCTTTTCTAATGTGTGGAGTTTAATACTCGGGGTCCGATTGGAGGAATGGAGAGGGTGGAGGGAGAAATATATATAGAGGTGATGCTTTATCCCTTTGTTTGGTTAAGAGAAGAGAGGAGGGAGCAGCTTTCCACCTGATCTACAAAAATTACTCCTTCCAAAGATGGAAAGATCCATGAAATTCATCAAAAACAAATGTGAAAGACTACTTTGCGCATTAAAAATAATTGTTAAAATTTACTGAGATGGGACAATAAAGTAATTAGTCAAAATATCTATTATCTATCATTTTATTCTCTATCTCTCTTATCAAAAAATATAAAGGATTCATGCAATTATCTCCATCATTTACTTTCTCCACCATTAACTTCCTCCACTCCATCTTTCCTACCAAACATCTTTCCTACCAAACGAACCCTTATAACTCTAATTTTTGCGAGGTTCAAAACATTACAACCTCTGTATTTTTGTTTAGGAAATTACTTGCCAATATGGTATAGATTGCCGAAAACTTCGATTTGAAAATTCTAAGTGATTTGCTCAAAACTTTGGAGTGAAAATTACTATCCAATGTGGTATGATTTGCCCAAAACTTTGATTTGAAAATTCCTAGTGATTACTAATCGATGGTACAAAATTCTATGTGATTAATAGTCAATGCCCTCTTTTTTCAGTGCTTCTGATGTTGCTTTTTTGTTTTTTTAAGGAAACGTGGGAGGTAGTTATTTTACTTTCCCCCACGTGTGTCTATTGAATGAAAGTTACTGTCTCATATTTTGTGGGAATAAAAAATATTTAAAAACGTTCATTCAATGAAAGCTACCTTCCATTTTGTAAAAAATGTGAACTCCCACATTTAAAAACGTTTCTTATTTGTTAATAAAAAAACTGAAAAAAAAAAAAAGTAAATATCAGGATTAACTAGTAAATTGTTGGACTCATAGTTTTTTTCTTCAAATTGAATATATCAAACAATCATGAAATAAAAAATCATAGTAAATATAATTATTCTGATTGATAGTGTTTTTTATATATATATTTACTTAATAATTCTATTCTATTTATCTGTAAATAAAAAATTAACTATATGCCACATTTATTTTGCGTTCCTCTGTATTTTCTCTTGGCGTCTACAAGCACTTTTTTCTAAATTTTTTCATCTAGGTGTTTGTTGCATATTTTTCACTTTATTTGATTCTAAATGATTTCTCTCTTTTTCTTTTTCTTTCTCTTTTTCTTTTTTCCTTTTTGATAATACATGGGATAGTTAAATGCTCAGGGTACAGTACCGGCTTAATCGGGATATCTTGATATTCATATGATAATATATATATATATATATATATATATATATATAACATGCATATAAAGGGTACGAGTGTGGGTCAAAGGTAGGCTGCGCAAGTGTGCTATAAATATGTGGAAGGTCTATAAATATCTTATTTAGCACCTTATAAGCGATCTTCATAGACAATTCAAGCCATCTCATTGAAACAAAAACCATCCCTTTGTAGCCAATCATCCTCGTCTCCGAAACCATTACAGCTAGGAAAAATGTCTGCTCAGGTTTCAGCACTTCATAGCTCAACCGTGACCAAAGCCACACCAACAACGATTCGCCGAACTGCTGATTTTCATCCCACCATCTGGGGGGATTATTTCCTCAAATCTACATCTGAGTCCATGGTATAATCACGATGTTACATATAATATATATATATATATATATATATATGCTAGTTTTCCTGTGTGATTTTGAGGACAAATGGAGGAAAATTCTTTTATGTATATTGCTATGTTAGGTACCTTGCTAATCGCATTTTCTTTTCTGGATTGTTTTCATTAGGAAGCTATTGAAGTCGGGACGGAGCAACAAGAAGTTCAAAAAGTGAAAGAGGAAGTCAAGAGGATGTTTGCTGTTGCTGCCCCTAATCTTTCAGAAACCCTCGAATTGATTGATACAATCCAACGCTTAGGCTTGGATTATCATTTTGAGGATGAAATTAGTGAAAAGTTAAGAGAGAACACGAAAATCAGCCTTGATAAATACAACAATGACCTTCATATCGTTTCGCTTTGGTTTCGGTTGCTAAGACAAGAAGGATACCATGTCTCGAGTGGTACATACCTATATATTCACATGACACACCCTTAAAGTTTTCAATCAGAATTACAGGCAGATTAATTAGATCTTTTGAACATGCTCATGCATTCTTTTTTTCCCAGCTAAATCTTTCAAAAAGTTTTGCCTTTCGAAAGTTTTAATGAGACATTTTTTTGTTTCTATTAAGTAAAAGAGAAGATATTATTTAATATATTAAAATGATGCATGATTTCACTGTTCTTTCTACAGTAATCTACGGTGTCTTTTACTTTTTTTATGCTGTTTTTGCTATAGTAATATACAGTAACTTTACTGCAATAATTTACAGTAATGTACAGTAATTTTTACTTCTTTCTATAGTATAATGACTTTTTGCCCTTCATCACTAATTATTTTTTTTCTTTGCTACAGTGTTATGCCGATCTTACCTTTTCTTTTTTTTTTTTTTGGTCAATTGGCAACTTTACCCTTGGGTTTTAGTTACTTTTACTGTTTGATACTGTATTGGGACAACTTTATCATTCTAAAATTATTAATGGACGATTTTACCCTTCCTTTGTAGTTGTTTTTTTCCTTTGTTAAAGTATTATTCTAGTTTTACCCTTTTTTTTTCTCCAATTGACAATTTTGTCCTTGGGCTTTAGTTATTTTTATATCTTACTACAGTGTTGGGACAACTTTGTCCTTCTAAAATTATTAATGGACGATTTTGTCCTTCCTTTGTAGTTGCTTTTTTCCGCTTTTACCCTTCCTTTTTTTTTCCCAATTGGCAATTTTGTCCTTAGGCTTTAGTTACTTTTATAGCTTGCTACAGTGTTAGGACAACTTTGTCCTTCTAAAATTATTAATGGATGATTTTTCCCTTCCTTTGTAGTTGCTATTTTCCTTTCTTGCAGTGTTATTCCGGTTTTACCCTTTCTTTTTTTTTTTTTCCAATTGGCAATTTCGACCTTGGGCTTTAGTTACTTTTACAGCTTGCTACAGTGTTGGGACAACTTTGTCCTTTTAAAATTATTAATGGACGATTTTACCCTTCCTTTGTAGTTGCTTTTTTCCTTTGTTACAGTGTTATTCCGGTTTTACCCTTTCTTTTTTTTTTTTCCAATTGACAATTTTGTCCTTAGGCTTTAGTTACTTTTACAACTTGCTACAGTGTTGGGACAACTTTGTCCTTCTAAAATTATTTATGGATGATTTTACCATTCCTTTGTAGTTGCATTTTCTGATAGCTACAATAACTAAACATTGTTACCCTTTTAATGTGCATTTTTAATTTTGTTCATTGAAGCTGTGTTAAAGTGCAATGTTTATATGTATATAATCTAACTGCAATTTATTTATTTTCTTTATTTTTTTTATAAAAAAATAGAATATTTTTTTAATTTTGTTGTTTTTCTTTAATCTTTTTTTTCCCTTTTTAGTTTTTTTTCCTTTAGTTTTTTTCTCTATTTTTTTTCTGCTTTCTAAAATTTAAAATTTAAAGTTTAGTTTTTTATTCATCTTTTCTTCGTATTTTTGTTTTTTTATAATTTTTAATGATTTTTGTTTCCACATTTCTGATTTTCAAATTTTTTTATTTTCTTTTTTCAATTTGTTCTTGGTTTTTTTGGCTTTTTCATTTGTTGGGTTTTGTATTTTTAGATGTTATAGTTAATTTTTGTGTTTTGCATGTATATAATCTAACTAAATTTTTTTTTTTTTTTGTAAAAAACAGTAAATAAAAAAATAATAGAATCTGTTTTTGGTTTTGCTGTTTTTCTCCAATCTATTTTCATTTGTTGGGTATTTTTTTCTATTTTTATTTTTAATTATCATGATCATTTTTATTTCTCTATCTTTATCTCTGCATCACCAGAAAAAAGTTTTTTTTTATATTATTATTATTATTATTATTATTAGTTTATATTTTTATGATTGAGAGATATCCTGAAAAAAAAAAAATTTTAAGACAAAAAAGATGGACCAAAATATAGGTATAATCTACTTTTATTTGTTTTGTTTTTTATTTTTATAAGTTATTTCTAGCCTTTTTTTCCCCCTAAATTTATATATTTTTTTCCGCTTTTAGATTTATGTTAATTTGTTTTTCTAGCTTACGGTGATGATGGTTTGGAATGGGAATGCAAAAGGAACTATTGAAGACCTTTTTTTTTTTTGTTTCTATTTTTGGAAACTTATTGTAATTATATTATTTATCATAACCAATTGTAATTATTAAATGTTATTTAATTTCTTATTTATTTTTCTATTTTTTTCCTCTCTTGTGCAACGCACGTGCATTAAACTAGTTTTCTTTAAAGATTTAACTTTTGAAAATTTTAACGAGGCATATTTCCTCTAAAGATTTACCTGTTGAAATTTTTATAAGACATTTTTTGTCTGTATTAAGTGAAAGAGTAGATATTTTCTCTAAAGATTTACATTTCGAAAGTTTTAATGAGACATTTTTTTGTCTAGAAGTGAGAGAGTAGATATTTTCTCTCCTAAGGGTTTACAGTTCATTTTCTTTTTCTTTTTTTTATAAGTTACATTTCCTTCTCCTTGTATATATGTTTGTATTATACGCCATTTGAGCCAATTTTTTCCCCTTTTTTTTGGAAAATCCCCAAAATTGTCACCCTTTTCTCTTATGGACATTTCTGCACCCTTTTTTTTCCAACTTTATTTTTGAAATGCTTTTTATTTTTTATTTTTTAATTTTTGGAATTTTGTTGTTTCTTGAATAAAGTATATATGATACCATATGCATTTTTTCAAATGTCACCAGAATCAACAATGACCACCGACATTGGTTTCAGTTGCCGGTGACAGTTTCTGAAATATTTTAGTAGGATATTTTGGCTATTGTATTATAATAATTTTTTGAAAACAAAAATGTTATGATAAAATTACCAAAATTATTCTACCAGAATACTCTTATAACAGACGCCGGTGACTCGAAGTTAGGGACGCTCCATGATCTATGTTAAAAAAAATTTGTATAGTATACAAAATATTCTATTAAAATATTCCAGTGACTGGCACTGCTTACTAACCACTAGAGCTAGATACACATAGTCATCTATGCATAAAACAAAAAATAATTGGATAGATTATTCAAAATATTGTACGAGAATATTTCGGTGACCGGTGCTGACGACCAACACTATGAGTAGTTTTCTATCAATAGTGAAAATTTGAGTAAACATACTAGATTGGCCTTTGACAAGTACTCTTGAGTGGCGAAGAAGATAAAATGCCCATAACAGTGGCAAAAATGTCAAAAGTTTTCAAAAGGGTGTTAATCTCTCCTTTCTTTTTGTCTTTTTTGGTAGAATTTGTGTATATCTTTTTTTTTTTTTTTTTTTTAACGCCTACTAGAGTGGTTACGAGTCTTATACTTTCTTGTGGAATATTTGTAATACAGGTGTATTTGAGAAGTTCACAAACGAACAACGGAAGTTCAATAATGCCCTCGCAAGTGATGCTCAAGGAATGTTAAGTTTATATGAAGCTTCACAACTCAGGGTTCATGGAGAGCCTATCCTGGAGGAAGCTCTTGCTTTCACTACAACTCATCTTCAATCATTGACAACGTCATCCCGATTGAGTCCCTTTCTTGCGGCACAAGTAAAGCATGCCTTGAATCAGCCCATCCGGAACGGCTTGCCGAGGGTGGAGGCAAGACGTTACATTTCTATGTACGAGGAAAACCCGTCACACAATGAGGTTTTACTCAACTTTGCAAAGCTAGATTTCAACGTTTTGCAAAAGATGCATCAGAAGGAACTTAGCGATATCACAAGGTTAATATTTATTGCTGCCATACTTATTATCGTTAGTAGGTTTTGAGTTTCAATGGATCTTTTTTTGCATTAACCATTCAGTTTCACATTTTCAAGAACTACATTTATATTGTAATCATTTTGAAATCTCTCCTCCTTCTGATGCATTTGTACTTCATGTGATAAATTTACACATCACTATGCTTACCCTAACTAATCCATTCCACATAACTATCCCCAACTAACTTTGTTGAAAGCCTAACACTCATTTACGATTTTATATAAATTATCTTATGCATCATGGATTGCAACTTTTAGATATTAGTAATTTCAAATACTATGTGTTATTTTTGTAGTTGTTAAGAATTCAAGATTGAGTGTTGCACTTCATTTAACCCAAAAGACTATTTTGTAATGTTTACCTGTTTAGGGCTTTCTCCATTAGGTTTTCCTTTACAGGTTTTACTGAGACCTATATTAGGAGTCCGTTTGTTTCATGTGTTTGACAAAAAATGAAAATGGTATTTACTTAGACCTAAAGACTCATCTCGTTTTAGAAATGAGGTGGAAAAATCTCATTTTTCATAATCAACCTTTTACTTGTTTCCATTTCAAAAATATTTTGCACATTTACATTTACATATAAAAAAATATCTCTTATCTTCTTTAAGTTTTAAAATTCCATAACATTTTTATTTCATACCAATCAAAATGATTCTTTTTTCAATGTGTTCACAGTTAATAGTGGAATAAATCCATATATATACCCTATTAAATAAATCTGAAATGATTTCAATTTGTTAAAAAATCTATTTTTCAAATGACTTTTTATAATATCTATTCAAACACCATTTCAAAAATTTCACATTTTTCATAATTACAAAAAATTTGCACCATTCGCTACTTCATAACTTAAAAAAAAAAAAAAAAAAAAAAAAAAAAAAAAAAAGTGACTTCACATTTTTTTTTAAAAAAGGGCAATTTTCATTTAAAATAAAATAAATAAACATATGAGCCAAAGGGATCTTAAGTCTACGAGATAAAAGTTTTCGCTTGTGAGCTGATCCTTCTACAAATTACTATAGTTTATTTGATTTTCTGTTTTTGGTTTGAATTTCGTCTTTTTGGATTATCTTCGGATGTATAACTTTATAAAATAAAATTCGAGTTTTATAAAACTGAGGGGAGATTTGAGGTGGAATGCTCGACATTTTGGTGCCCACATAGGTGGATTTGTGCGTCGTGGGTGTAATGCTAGTTGTCTTCTCTCTTATTTTTCTGAAAAAAAAAATGTTAATATCTATTTGTACTTTCTTTAATAGTTAATAATTGTATACTTAACAAACTAGGTGGTGGAAAGATCTGGATGTGGCATCAAATCTATCTTTTGCAAGAGACAGGCTTGTGGAAAGCTATTTTTGGATAGTGGGAGTATATTTTGAGCCTCAGTACGCCCTTGCTAGAAGAATATTAGTCAAAGTATTTGTAATATTATCCTTCATTGACGATACATATGATGTCCATGGAACGATTGAAGAGCTCCAGCTCTTCACAGATGCTGTTCACAGGTTTGCTGTCCATGTCTAACTGATCATATACTTGTGAAACAGTATCTGTCTGAGCAACTTCTAATTAATTCACAACCATGTTTTTGGTTCAGCTGGAATATCAACTGCCTAGATCGACTTCCTGAGTACATGAAATTCTGTTATCGGGAACTCATAAAATTATACGAAGAAATCGAGGAGCTGTTGAAGAAAGAAGGCAGAGGATCATATCGAGTTCATTATGCTAAAGAAGCAGTAAGTAATTAAAATAATGAGATAATTAGGTCCCATAATAAAGATATCTACTTTATATATGGTCGGGTTTAAAAAAGAAATATGCCAGCATATCCTTTTTCAGGGATTTTGGTAGCTAAAATAGCCATAAACTGAATGTTCAAAACCAACAATATAACTTTATAAAAGCGCTAGTACGATCTATTTCTTTCTTGACTAACAAGAAAACTATATACATATCCTAGCTATATTATCCGGATCGGGGGGGGGGGGAACAGTAAAACAGTCTGCTTAATTTTAACCCTTGTACTTTATCATGAAATTTCTAGGGGCTATTATGAAATTTTGTTCAAAATTATGAGCTAATTTTTACAAAAAGAAAAGTTGAAGTGGGGTGCTTAATTTTAACCCTTGTGCTTTATTCCTCCGTCCCTGCTTAGTATTGCTACGCTTTTAATAGGGCAACTTATTCCTTAATTTTGTTGAGGCAAAGAAAATTAGTCGTCTAATTCCTTATAACTGCATTTTTGGCAAACGAGTTAACAATATTTGACCCTCTTTTTAAACTGCCTACGATTCATTTTCAATTTGAGTACTGCATTTTGCTAGCTATGTTTTGATGTTTTGATATATAAAACCTATAAAAATTCACTGCAATTTGACCAATATATATGGGCACTCAGATGAAAATGCAAGTCCAAGGCTACTTTGAAGAAGCCAAATGGTTTCATGAGAATTATGTGCCAACAATGGAGGAGTATTGGCAGGTTAGAGTTATGTTCTCTGGTTATTACGTGCTCATACTCACTTCTTTCCTCGGAATGGGAGATGTTGCAACAGAAGAAGCCTTTGAATGGGCTTCAAAATATCCCAAAATTATTTCAGCTGCTTGCGTTGTTTGTAGGCTCATGGACGACATTACTGGCCACAAGGTATCCACTAACGTAACACATGAGATTTTTTTTAATTAATATATGTTTAAAAGATTTCCTACATTAATTAATATAAAAAAATACAGTAATATCAGTAAAAGATCATAAATCACTATTACATAAATTATTAATAAAAAAAATTAAAGTCACCATATCATTATTTTTAAAAAAAATCTAATACAGCAATATTATAAGTATAATTTAATAAAGACAAAAATGCGACTTTGTAATGAGGTGTTGAAAAAAAAACAATATTTTTCGGACCCATTTTGATTAAAACTTTGAACTCACAATTTATTTAATAAATTTAATTTTTTGTGATAGAAAATATTGTAAAACATTTTTTTTTTTGAATAATGAGTTAAAACAGGATGTGAAATAGAAGTTTTATTTAGTTGTCATAATCATTTGAATCTTTTCTAGATTGAGCGAGAAAGAGAACATGTTGCCACAAGTGTGAAACAATATGATATATCAGAGAAAGGACATATATTATACTGAACAAGAAAGTTGATGACGCATGGAAGGACATCAATGAAGAGTGCCTTGTACCTTTGGATGTGCCAATGCCTCTCCTTATGCGTATAGTCAATTTAACACATGCCATGCACGTTCTTTGCAAGGATGGGTATAATTATACCAATGCCGGAGGACTCGTGAAGAATTTAATCAAGTCTACTTTTGTAGATTCCATTCCACTGTGAATTTGTGTCTACCAAAACAAATTCCAATGCATTGGTGGATACATTTAAATAATCCGCTGTGATTAGTTTAATCAGTTTATGTTTGAAATTTGAGTGTTTTCATTTCTTTTTAATAAATAAGTGTCATTAGTCTCATATCATAAAAAATAAACTTATTCATGTTTCCTTCAAGTATTTGTAATAAAAACAATCCCCAAGCAATATCCTTTTCTCTCTTGTTTTTCTCTCCCATCTATATTTTGCTTTGGGTATTCTCACATGTTATCATAACTTTAATTCTCAAATATGGCTTTGGGTATTCTCACATGTTATCATAGCTTAGCTTACATTTGGTTTGCCGGTTGGAGATGAAATTTTTAAGTTGGAATAAGTTGATTTTTCAAAAACTAATTATAAATTTTATTGACTTTTTAGAAAATGACAAAAACTAAGATGAAAAAATATAATTAGTTGGATTTGAGTTAAAATATCAAACGAAACATAAATTTGACTCTATGTAATTCTGTTCACGCCTACTGTCTGCCCAAAATCACAATTTCAAACTATCAATTCCGCAAAGTCCGGGCGCATCAATCGTCCATACAATAATGTCCGTCCATATGCAATTCCGTACAGCAACTCCTTTACTCTACAGCTCTCATAATTGGTTATCTTTATGTCTTCCACTTTCGATTTAATTATTCTTTGGTTTCATTATTTATTAACTTCGATGTCATTCCATGAATTGCAATTCTAATGCTACAATATATGTGAAAACATACAACTTCGTCATGAGCTGTCAAAATGTAAAAACGATTTCTATTTTCTAAATAAATGATGAAGACAAAAATCAATAGATGTACTCAGACATTATGATTAGATCGACAACTGCTTAACACCTTCACTATTTTTTCATCTCATAGTATTACTAAAATAAAAAGAATAATTACAAAAGCGTCACAACTATCTATATTTGTTATTTTTATATTAATACACACAAAGTGCTCACAAAAATTTAAAACTTGATCTTATTACCTTATTAAGCATATTCGTTTTTCAAAATCCCAATAGACTATAAACTATAAATAAATGACCCAATACATTTAAAGTCCATTGATTTAGAAAGAAAGAAGGGAAAATAAATTAATTATATTAAATTTTGGCTTTTTTTTTTTTTTTGCTAAAAAAAATCTAGTGATAGTCCTCTCATTTTCCATTTTTGAAACCCCACACAGACATGAACAACTCCCTTGGTTGGTATAGGATTCAAACCTCTAACCTCCAACTTGATGATGAGATTCTTAAGGGTGAATTCCACACCAACCCATTCACCCCTATGTGGGCTATTAAATTTTGGCTTTTGTTGTTAATCCACACTGACTAGAATTTCTATCTCCATTACTATTCAAACCCAATAGCAATGTGTGATATAAGTATAAACCAATCTATACGAACTTTTTGAGAGAATTAGATAACGATTTTAAAATAAAGGCTAAAAGTACATAAAATTGTATCTTCAGGACAAGTTTACGGTTGGAATTGAAAGCAGTTCAATAATAACGGATTGGCTAATTATTAAGCTACAAAGACATCCAAGAGTACTGAAGAAAGCTCAAGAGGAGACAAAAAGAGTGGGAGATAAAGCGAAAAGAGATACGAATGATATCAACCAAATGGACTACTTAAAAAACCAGAAGACACTACTACAGAATGTGGATTCCACGACGGTTTTTAACCGTCGTGGAAGAAATCCACGACGGTTCTCCAACCGTCGTGGAATCCAGAGTCGTGGAATCTTTTAATATTCCACGACGGTCTTTTTACCGTCGTGGAATAGGTAAAATTGGGCCAAAAAATAGACTATTTAGAACCATACCACGACGGTTTTTTATGGAAAAAACCGTCGTGGAAATGAATATACCACGACGGTTCTTATGAGCCACCGTCGTGGTTTATTGGTCTACGACGACGGGTTTTATCAAGTCACCGTCGTGGTATTAATTATACCACGACGGTTATTTTGTGTCACCGTCGTCGTATTACTACATACCACGACGGTGATTTGTTAGAAACCGTGGTGGTAGACCAATATACCACGACGGTTCTAAACATCCACCGTCGTGGTAGTTCTCCTTACAACGACGGTGGCTTTAATTCATAATAAAACCGTCGTGGTATATTGCTCTACCACGACGGTTGGTACATTTAACCGTCGTGGTAGGTTATGTACCACGACGGTTCTTTTCTAAACCGTCGTGTTATTTATAATTCCACGACGGTTTCTATTGAAAACCGTCGTGGTATGTTGTCAAGTGAACAAAACAAATTACAAATCGTTCATTTTGAATACCAGTTCATTCATTCATCCCACGGATTAATTACACAGCCAAGAAAAAAATAATAACAAAACTGATATCTTAAATATAATGTCACAATGTACAAAAAAATTAAATATATCGCCTATACAAAATTCAACAGCATGCTAATGTGCGGGTTTATTGTATGAAGCGCATGATATATTGTGTCCACTCCTGCCTAACCAAATTCAAATCAGCTTCGGTATAAGACGTCTTCTTTTGAAGTAGGGCAAGGCCATCGACGGTCAAGCATATTTCTCGCATGAACCCCAATACAAAGTAGCCGCATTGCACATTTCCTTGTTGTATTGGGCAGCGAGCAGTCTGAATCAACGTCTGTAAGTTGCGTCGCTTTGTTATTCCTCGTCCCACCAGCAACTTCCAATCGTTTAGTGCCCTAACAAACCAACAAATATCAATACATCCAGAACTACAACAACAAGAATAGCAATCTAATCATTAATACCAACATCAAAGAATACTTACAACGTAATTAGCTGTTGAAAATCTTCACCCGGATCGTTTCCAAGAGGATTAAAATAGAGGACCGAGTCATCCCACGGATTAACAACAGCCAATATCCAATGTTGGCCGCTGTTATATGGCATGAGAACAAGCCTTCCCCTTGGTGTGTTTGTTATGATCCGGATGATATTGTCGGCTCTCTCTCTAATGTACGCAACGCGATCTACATTCTGTTGCACTGGCGAGACAAGGAATGGAGAAACAAAGTCGTAACGCTGCTCCATTCCGGCTTTTGCACAACAATCCGCTAGATAGCTGCAAAATAATTAAGTCAAACTTGCAGCCCGAAAATAATTGTAATACAGTATCACGGTACTAATTGGAACAAGAAAAATGACATTACCTGATGTAAACCATTATACTGCTTGCACTAATTTCTTGAAAAGAAATGAAATGGTATACATCTTCATACCCAATATATATGGGCATGTCATCAGCATTGACAGACTGTTGTTGTGGGCACGCGATCTGGGTACCGTCAGTCAAGCACCGTTGTGCGTAGTTTGCCAAGCGTCTCATATCAACCGGAATGGTATCAAAGTCAAACCTCAGTTCTTCTTCACCGGTTTGCTGTTGTACCTCCGGTTCTGAGTGTAGTTTCTTCCTCCCGGCTCTCTTCTTTATAAATTTGGTTCGCTTGGCACTTGGCTCGGGAGCTTGACTGGGACCTCGGCTGGCCTGGCTTAAACTGCTTTGCAGGACGATGTTTTTTTTGGGCCACGCAACAAACCCCCCGATGGCCTCTTCAATATAGGTGGCTTCATCCGTCGGAATCGGAAGGAGTGCACGTTTAATTTTTGGGACGCTGATTGTCACACGCACATTCCCCTCGCCTAATGGAACCCCATGGACTGTGTCGGTTGGAACACAGTCCATGTATGCCCTGCCAATTGCAACCAGAACTTCTCCACCATTAATGACATCAGTCAAGAAAAGCTGGCATTCCTTACTTTCATTAGGCATGGGCTGCTGATCCGACGGGCCGGCTTCCTTCTCATTGACGGTGCAACTAGCCTTGAAACTGTTGTGTTGATCAACAGCAGGTTGGGATGCTTCCTCAGCCATCGTCTCACGGTCGATACCGTGCTTTGCACAAAGTTCCTGCACCGTTCTTTCCAAGGCAGCCAATTGTCGTTTCATGTTGGAGACTTCAGGATTCTCCCTCGATATATTCATGGCATTGTAGTATTGCGTCTGCGTGACAAATTTTGACTGCCCACGAATACGACCGGAATGCTCGGCATTGCCCAAAGACTTGGTCAAAATGTCCTCCGTACCCACGGATTCGAAGCTGCCTTGCGTCTGTTGTTGTGTTAAATCGTCCTATATCAAATACACAATATGTTATTGAGCCCGTAAACATAATGGAGACAATCGTGGCCGAATCGAAGTAAACATTTCGTATACTTACAATTGTTTCGCCAATAATTTTAACCGACGGATTCTTGTACTGTCCATCGGGTTTGAGACGCGTGTCCCGCCAAATAACATGTCGGGCAGCATATTCCCCCGTCTTCTCGAACTGCAGTTTAGCAATTAAACATAAGAAACATACATAAAACACGTAATGTGAATTAACCAATTATTGAGTTGAAGTTGTTTGGCAAAGTAATTAACGTACGATTTCTTGATCGCGTTTCCTATATCCGTCACGGCCTGTAGTAGATCCGTATACGCTCTTTTTCCTGATCTCAGTTCCTTGTTGGGAAAGCCGCTTGAAATCCGCCGTCTGTCGATACGTAATAAACCTTTCCCAATCGTCCTGGCTGATGGTTGGGTAATTTCGAACCACTTTGGCCGGTCGTTGCCAAACGGTTTCTTCGTGGATATGATCCCTAACAAAGGCTTGGTACAGATCATATCTGAAACCCTTCGCCGACTCCCCACATGACTTCAAAACCTGTTTTTTGTGCGATTCGTCAACAGTGAATGAAGTGACTACTTCCAACCACACTCGTTCTTTCCTCGTTTCCAAATCAGCACTTCTGAAGTCAGCAATCCAAATGGGAATGTGCTCCCGAGCAAGCACTCCAACCCAACTCTGTAATTCATCACCTCCCTTGCCTAATGGTTGCCCTTTCGCGTCAAAGGAAACCGGAATTCGTTCCCCCCTCGTCCTAACAACGTGCACTCTTTTAAGGAGAGTTGCTCGTCTTTTTCCATCTTCATCAGCATTGAATCTTGGTGCGTTCGTTCGTCGTGGTTTCGAAGCTTGAGTTTGGGTTGAGCAATCCTCCTCGTGAGAGTTTGACATTGTTAATCAATCTGGAAAAAAACTGCAACACGAACCGTTATAAACAAAGCATCATTGACATTAAATCATTACAAAGAGCCGGGGTTCTGAAACACATTACTATCCAAACATATAACGAACAAAAACATTTAACGAACCAAAATCATAATAAAGAACCTTAAAATGCCCAAAGCCGAGCCAAATACATCCAGTTTAAGGAACTCTAAAACTAAATATCAAACAAATTAAGAGGCATTTAATCAAACGTGTTATCAACCTAAGCCTTACCCAACTATTTAAAATAAACTTTATGACTGAGACAATCAACAGCAAGAAATGAATATTTTCGCAAACCACATTCATATGCTTTATGCTGTAACAAACAGAAATTTCATTCCCCGAATAACTTGAAATTTAGACAAGCAATATAGAGTTCAACTTACCGGCGTGTAGAGCGTGGGCACGGGCAGAATGGTTTCTAGTCTGGGCCAACACGGGTTGTGGCCGGCGAGAGAAACTTGGAGATGACCGAAAAACCTTGGCGTTGGTGGAGGATTGAGCGAGGAATGGAGTCTCAGAAGATTGTCAAAGACAGTCGATGGAGTCGGATGACAGAAAATTTTTTGGGCAAACTTGCGATTTGAGCAGTGAGTGAAAAGATGACCAGAGGTTTCGAATGAAATGTGTTGGGGAACAATGGCGTCTGTTTGGGTTTTATTAAATGCGGGAAAAATTTAACCTATTCCCAAAAATTTTAAAATAGCCGCCTTAAGCCTACCACGACGGTCTTTAAAAAACCGTCGTGGAAATAATTCAACTATCCTTGCCTACCACGACGGTCTTTTGGTTGGACCGTCGTGGTAGACTTCATGGTCTGATTCCACGACGGTTTACCACTGACCGTCGTGGAATAGAATTAAAGGGCTGGCAAAATCGAAAAGGTTGTAAATATACCACGACGGTCTTTTAATAAAACCGTCGTGGTATATCAATATATTACGACGGTCATAATAAAGACCGTCGTGGTATAGCAATATATTACGACGGTCTTAATTAAGACCGTCGTGGTATATGAGATACCACGACGGTCTTTTAAAAACTCCGTCGTGGTATAGCAATATATTACGACGGTCTTAATTAAGACCGTCGTGGTATATGAGATACCACGACGGTCTTTTAAAAAGACCGTCGTGGTATAGCAATATATTACGACGGTCTTAATTAAGACCGTCGTGGTATATGAGATACCACGACGGTCTTTTAAAAACTCCGTCGTGGTATAGCAATATATTACGACGGTCTTAATTAAGACCGTCGTGATATATTGGATACCACGACGGTAAATGAAAAGAACCGTCGTGGTATCTTTCGACCATGCAAAATTTGTATTCAAAATTATACCGTAATCCAGATAAGCGGCCAATCCTGATAGTTGTGCAATTATAAATAATCAATGATACATATTTATCGCGTAAATAATCAATGATACATATTTACTGCGTAAATAAAAACCCGTGTCGAAATGTTTACAACGTAAGAAACGTGAACTTGTATGTTAATTAAGCAATTTTTCCCTTCTTTTTTTTGGGCTTCTCGACACATGTCCACTCGACGTCCAATCGAAGTAAGTGTGAAACGTCGTCGTCAAAATCATCAATCTCATCCACCAGTGGCAAACCCTTTGTAAAAGGTGGAATCTCGGTGCAATCTTCAATATCTTCTTGGCCATCCCGGATTGATCTTGGCTTCATTGGCACGACCAACGATAACTCTAAATTTGCAGGATCCGTTGTATAAAATACTTGTACCGCTTGTGTTGCCATGATGAAAGGATCATTTTTGTAGCCCAATCGCCTAAAGTCCACTACTGTCACGCCGTCACTATCAACCTTAACATAATTATTGTCAGCCCACTTGCATTTAAATAGGGCTATTCGCAAGCCACAATAATCAAGTTCCCAAATATCTTCAATGAATCCAAAGTAATTCATGGAACTATATACCGGATTCTTGTCCTTTGCGGATGAAATATGCATAGACTCGGCCCGAAGTGTGACACCACTATTCTGTACAGGATGCTTCTCATCTCTTGCCCGAGTGTAGAAGGAGTGGCCATTCACCAATACGATGTATATCTTGTGACTATCGATGATGGACCTCTGGATAGCTTCATTACGTCCTGTGAAACGCCTTGCTTCATATGCAAGTATTTTCTTATCCACTCAAGAAATGACCGATTCTGCTCATCTTGAAACCACTTCTCACTTCTTCCTTTTCTTGGATTCGCAACTCTTAATTCCGCCATATGGACTTGAAAGAAAGGCTCCATTTCCTTAGCATTGTGCAGAACATACAAACATGCTTTTTCCCATTCATCTTGACATACCGGTGAATGAACGGCCGCAGAGAGTCCTTTCGATATAAATGGGCCGCTCGTTGGCAACCCTATTGGGTCCGCGTTGGACAAATACTCAGAACAAAATTCAACAGCTTCCTCGGATATGTAGTTTTCCACTATACAACCCTCCGGCCTATTTCGGTTCTTCACATATCCTTTCAAAACCTTCATGTACCTTTCAAAAGGATACATCCACCTCAAATACACCGGGCCACATAACTTAACTTCCCGAACTAAGTGCACACAAAGATGGATCATTATATCAAAAAAGGATGGTGGAAAATACTTCTCAAGCAGGCACAAGGTCATAACCAATTCCGATTGTAGCGAATCTAACATCATTGGATCAATTACCTTGGAGCATATCGAATTGAAGAATGAGCATAACTTTGTAATTGCGTATCTCACATCTCTGGTTAGAACTCCCCGCAAAGCAAGTGGTAATAATTGTTGCATCAAGATATGACAATCATGTGATTTCATTCCAACGAGCCGCAAATCTTTCATCGAAACCAACCTTTTGAAGTTAGAAGAGTACCCACTTGGCACTTTCACGGAAGCAAGCCACTCACAAAGCTTTCTCTTTTCGTGCCTAGATAATGTGTGCTTCGCCGGTGGTAAGTAAGTGCCGTTCGATCTTTTATCGGGGAGCAAATTCGGTCTAATCTTCATCTCTTTAAGATCCAACCGTGCCTTTTCACCATCTTTAGTCTTATTTGGAATGTCAAGCAACGTGCCCACTATCGACTCACAGACGTTTTTCTCAATATGCATAACGTCTAAGCAATGCCGTACGTAAAGTGACTTCCAATATGGAAGTTCATAGAAAATTGACTTCTTCTTCCAAGGCCATCGACAGCTGGATCCTTACGTTTCTCTTCCCCAAAACTACGTTGACATCTTTAACCATCTCAAAAACATCTTCGCCAGTCAAAATCCGAGGAGCGATTCTTTCTTCGGTATTACCATCAAAAGCCTTCTTCTGTTTGCGATAGCGATGATTTTCGGCAAGAACCTCCGATGACCAAGGTAAACGGTTTTCCTACCGTATTTCAACCTGATGGAAGATGTTTCCTTCATACAAACGGGACAACCTATAGAACTCTTCACAGGATAACCAGAGAGGTTGCCAAGTGCAGGAAAGTCATTAATTGACCAAATCAACATTGCGCGAAAATTGAACGTATCTTGACGGTAAGAATCTCGTACTTGTAAACCATCATCCACAACCTGTTTAGGTCATCGATTAATGGTGCCAAGTAAACATCAATATCATTCCCTGGTTGTTGAGGCCTGATATCAATAATGTCAACATCAGAACTTCCGCTTCATGCAAACGTCTGGAGGGAGATTGTAGTTGACAAGTATGACTGGCCAGGTACTATGCCGACTACTCATGTTACTGTGCGGGTTTATTCCATCCGTCGACAAACCGAGACGTAAATTCCTTGGTTCTGCACTAAAGTCTGGATGATTGTCATCGAAGGTCTTCCATTGCGGTGCATCGGCCGGATGCCTAAGCTTGCCATCGTCTACACGTGTATCGTGATGCCATGTCAAACTCTTAAGCATGTTTTGCATTACGGAATAAACGGCGCAAACGTGGAGCTGGTGGAATGTACCATAACACCTTCACCGGCACTCCTTTGCGGTGATTCGATGAATCTTGCCCTTCTTCCATCTTGACTCATTACAAACCGGACATTCATCTAAATCTTCATTTTCTTTCCGATAAAGTACGCAATCGTTTGGACAAGCATGTATCTTTTCGTATTCCATTCCCAACGTGCTCAAAGTCTTTTTCGCCTCGTACATACTAGGTGGCACTTTGTTATCCGCGGTAGAACATCTTTTAGAAAAGCTAAAAGAGTCGTGAAACTAGAATTCGTCCACCCTCCCGACGCTTTCATATTCCATAATTTAACCAATGCCCCTAATTTGTATATTTTGTACACCCGACGTACAAGGGCGTTTCGGCATCATAATCATTTCCTCAAATAACTCCGGACGGTGCACAAAGTTTTCTTCCAAATTATTTATCATATTGTACATAGATTCACCACCGTCTTCCTCCACAATCGGATCCTTATCTTTAGTACTAGTCTGACTATACTTAAAACCGACGAAATCTTCACCATGTAAATACCATGTTTGGTAAGAACAAATAATCCCATAAGCAAGCAAATGCCTCTAACATCATCAATTGAATGGGATCTATGATTACCACAAGCTTGACACGGACACCGAATCTTATCGTCTTGCGTATGAGCTTTGGCAAATGACAAAAATTCTTCGACACCATCTTCATATGCTTTAGACAATCTATCAAACCACATCCATTTCCTATCCATGATTAGCGCGCAAATCCTAAATCAATCAATAAAAGTTCTCGATAAGTCAATATAAGGTGTGCATTTTTTTAATTTTTGGCATGAATATCATTAATTGCATGCACTTAATTCATAGCTAGTTATATACAAAGACCCCTGCTCATGCATTAATTAAATCAACAAGATATTTACTAAATTAAAACTCCAAAAAACATAACAAAACTAAAAGTACCATTATAAATTAAAAACCGGCCCGGGTTATTTAGCTTAAAAAAACAAACTATAAATACATGGTAATATATAGGATTTATATATAAATAAATTTTTTAATTATTTAACTGAAAAATCCAAACTAATTTAAATAAAACCAAATTAAAAATACATTGATCGTCATGAGATCACTTAATTAATTAAACACTTTGCAGTATATAACGTATCAAAAGCAATCCAACAAATTTCAAATTAAAATTTACATAATATGGCCGGGTTCGTAAATAAAAATATAATACAGAGGAAAACAACTTCCTTGTTTAGTTAATTTGTGTCATCATCACTTACAAAAACGACGGGAGAGCAGTAGAGGCGGTGGTTAGAATCCTTTGCGGTGTATGGAACTGTTGAAGGAGCGACTGATATGATTTTGGTTCACGGCAGCAGCTCTACCAATGTGGAAAAAACAGGGCAACACCTTTTATATAAAACTGAAAAAAAGTACGATGTTTCCACCACGGTTTTATGGAAACCGTCGTGTAAGAACGAGATTACACGACGGTTTTTAGACAACCGTCGTGTAATCCACGGAACTACCACGACGGTTGTATATACCGTCGTGAATAGCTAGATATTACACGACGGTTCCCATAAACCGTCGTGGAATATATACTTCCATGACGGTTTTATGGAAATACAATATTCCACGACGGTTTCTGTTAACCGTGGTGGAAATCTAAAATTCCACGACGGTTTTCGGATGCCGCTTTTCTGTTCCGTGTTTTTGCCATCGTTTCCACGACGGTTTTTAAAAAACGGTCGTCCAATCTCAGTCGTGGAAGCGACATTCTGTAGTAGTGAGACTTCATTCCAGAGAGATTCGAGAACAATCCCATTGATTTCAATAGTCAAGATTTCATTTGATCCCGGTTGGATTCGGTAGAAGGAGATGCCCTGGACTTGCATTTG
>JAINRH010000136.1:0-21387 GCA_025413025.1 Ficus hispida
CCGCCTTGTACGGGCCGTCACTACTTGACTTAACTTAACTTACTTGAACTTAAACTTTTTTATCCCATTTTTCATCATAAAATAGTGGGGATTTTTTTTTTTTTTTTTTTAATAGCGGAAGCAGTATATTTACATACACTCTTACATAAATAAAATAGCTGTTTGTTTTCTCAAAATAGATATATTAATTAATTCCTCTTGAGATGTGAATCCCAACCCGTTCATCATTTCACAGCCACCGGCTTCACCCACCACCATGCAGTTAATGCAAGACAGGCTGTTTACCTACAGCATAAACTTCAAACAATGAGCGAAAGCTCAGCAAGTACAACTCCTATACCGCAAACCAAATACACGAAACATACATGACCTTTTTCATGAATCATAAACATGCATCGTATCATCTTAAACATGAAAACATATCATGGCATCGTATCATCATTTCTTCATCTTATACATGAAAACATAACATAGCATCATATCATCGATTTCTTCATCTTAAACATGAAATTCTGTCGTGAAATGCATGAACCGTTTATGTCCAATTATGCTTGCTTTCTTGTATCACACTTTATCTTGTTGATTTTACTTGTGGGCCCGTTAACTTGATGTGTATGTACCCGGCGCGCAGCTTAAGGAGATTACCCAAGCTTTCGACCCGATCGTCATCAGGGGGCACGACACTGGCTCTTGTGGCCTTTTCTCAAACGTTCTGTTTGTAGGTCTTTCTTGACATCTTTTCACTTGATAGATTAGTGAGCATACTTATATTATGTCTCCTAATCTCATGTTCTATCAATGCATGGACATGCGTACTTTTTCATGTAAGCATAATAACAATACTTGAAACATTCATCATACAGTAGCATATTGCAACCATCGAGCAAATCATCAATTAACACTTAAACAGTATAAAGTAAACATGTTAAGTAAACATACAACTCTAGCCTATGCTGTAGGCGGTGTTGTACTTACTTTATCTTTGTTTTCGCGTGATCGACTTTCCTTTCCGAGCACGCTCGCAGATCACCTCCTGCCCATGGACGTTTACACGTGAGGTCTCTATTCTAAGATCGATTAATGTCGGATTAAACCAACATAATTATTTTTCGGTTATAAGACCCTCTTCTAACACAAGCGAAGGGGTCACATGGCGTAACCCACAACGTAAATTATTAATTACGGGTTCATGTAGAGAATCATAATCTTAACTTAACCTCAATCCGCATGATTAACTCAGGGCTTGGGCAAGGCCCTAGTAACTCGAAATAATTTTTCGGCTACTAACGCAGTATCTTATTCATTTTAATCTTGAAAACCTTGAACTTGATTAAAAAATATCATTTTCTTGTTTATTTAAGTAAGTTTTGGTGAATAGCACCAAACTTGTCTTTGAAAATTATAAAAATACTTGAAAACATTTCTATAAAACATTTGGGGATCGAAACCAGCCTTTGGAATGGTTTTCGGGTTTGAAAATGATGTTTGCAAGTTAGAAAACGTTTTTTCCTAGTCATTGTCTAGAAAATCCCGTGCATGAGATTTTGCTCACTGCACGGATTTTGTTTGAAAATTCATAACTTAAAATGTAAAACGAATTTGGAAACACTTTCTTCACGAAAGTTATAGCTAACAAAAAGATCTAAAACTTTTATGTTTTGAACATTTTCTGATTCTGGCTCAGTTGATACCAGTTTTTGTTTGAACACATGTGAATCGTTGGAATCTGGTCACCCTGACCAGTTCTCGGTTTTTCTTCAAAACAAAGGCCATTAGAGCCTTATTTTTAAAACGCCCATCACGGTCGGATATGATCGATCTTGGCACTCCGTGCAACTTGACGACTTGATTTACGTAGAGTTCGGCCAATTTTTCTACTGAAAAGGTGGCTTTGATGGCGATAAAATGGGCTGATTGGTCAATCTGTCGACAATGACCCAAATCGTATCGTTCCCACTTGTCGTCCTGGCAATCCCACTACGAAATCCATCGTAATTTGCTCCCATTCCATTCTGGGAGTTCAATTTTCTGTAGTTCGCCTCCGGGATGTCGGTGCTCTGCCTTAACTTTCTGACAAGTTAAGCAAGTTGATACGAATTCTGCCACGTCATTCTTCATGTTGGGCCACCAGTATGTCTCCTTGAGTCCTTGTACATCTTGGTAGCTCCGGGATGTACAGAGTATGGCGTCTGGTGTGCTTCTTTTAGGATTTGTTCCTTTAAATCCTTTACTTTTGGAACCCAAATCCGTCTCTTGAAGTGGATTATTCCGTCTGCAGAAGTCGTAAAATCTTTGTTGTCCTGATCAGCAAGCGCGCCTTTCTAACGAAGAATCTTCTCCCTGATGCGCCTTGATTCTGTCCAGCAAATCTGAGTGAAGAGTCAGTGAATCCAATCTCCCGGTGATTATTTCCAGTTGATAATTACTGATCTCTTTCTGCAATGCCTTGGGAAGTGCTTCAATGGACATCAGTGTGCCTACTGATCTCCTACTTAGCGCATCGGCTACCCTGTTGGCCTTTCCAGGGTGGTAAAGGATTTCGCAGTCATAATCCTTTACTAACTCAGCCATCTTCTCTGCCTCATATTCAGCTCCTTTTGAGTAAAATATACTTGAGGCTCTGGTGATCTGTGTAGATCTCGCATTTGTTTCCATACAGATAATGTCTCCATATCTTAAGTGCGAAGACCACAGCTGCTAGCTCCAAATCGTGCGTAGGATAATTCTGTTCATGATTTTTCAGCTGTCTTGATGCATAAGCTACCACCTTTCCGTCCTGCATCAGAACGGCTCCTAATCCAATCTTAGAAGCGTCACTGTAGATTACGAAATTTCCCGCATCAACATTAGGAATGATGAGCACCGGGGCACTTGTCAACTTTCTCTTCAGCTTCTGGAAGTTTTCCTCGCACTTTGGAGTCCATTCGTACTTTTGTCCTTCTTGGTGAGGGTCGTGAGGGGTGCTGCTATCCTGGAGAATCCCTCTACGAAGCGTCGATAGTATCCAGCGAGCCCTAGGAAGCTTCTTATCTCGGTAACGTTTCTGGGGGTCGGCCATGAGCTAACCGCTTCAATCTTCGCTGGATCTACGGAAACTCCCTCTTTTGATACTACATGCCCCAAAAAGTGAACCTTATCCAGCCAAAATTCACACTTCGTGAATTTGGCGTATAGCTGATGTCGCCTTAACATTTCCATTACCAGTCTGAGGTGCTGCTCGTGCTCCTCTTTGGATCTTGAGTAGATCAAAATGTCGTCGATGAAAACGATGACAAATTTGTCCAAGTATTCCTTGAAAATTCGGTTCATGAGATCCATGAATGCAGCTGGGGCGTTTGTCAATCCGAATGGCATTACTAAAAACTCGTAATGCCCATAGCGCGTCCTGAAAGCTGTCTTGAACACATCCGACTCCTTGATTCGAAGTTGGTGATAACCTGATCGCAAGTCCACTTTGGAGAACACTTCTGCTCCTCTAAGCTGGTCGAACAAATCGTCGATCCTGGGCAGTGGGTATTTGTTTTGATCGTCAGCTTGTTCAATTCTCTGTAGTCGATGCACATGCGCAACGATCCGTCCTTCTTTTAACGAACAGGACAGGTGCTCCCCATGGAGAGTGGCTTGGTCGGATGAATCCTCTGTCGAGTAACTCCTGCAACTGTACTTGGAGTTCTCTTAGCTCGGCTGGTGCCATTCTGTACGGCGCTTTGACACTGGTGCAGCTCCGGGTAGCAACTCGATCTCGAAGGAAATCTCACGCTCCGGTGGAAGTCCGGGTAGATCCTGTGGAAAGATGTCCAGATAATTCCTAATAATAGGAACTCCTTCCGGTGTCAATTCTTCTTGCTCCTTGTCCACCAAATTAGCCAAATAACCCTGGCATCCATTGGCTATCATTTTCCAAGCTTTCATTGTGGAGATGAGCTTTGTGGTGGAACGTCGGGACTGTCCTTGAAAACTGAAATCCTCATCGTCGCAGGGGCTGAACGTGACGTTACGCTTTCGACAGTCGATCCTTGCGTTGTGACGGCCTAAGAAGTCCATCCCCAAGATCACATCGAAATCTGCAACCTGATTGCGATGAGATCTGCGAGTAATTCTCTGCCATTGATCCTAATAGGAACATTTCGGATCCAAAAGCTGGACCACAAAACTTCTCCCGATGGCAAAGATGCTGAAAAGGTTTGCTCTACTCTACTCCCGACTCTGCGTAGCTTCTGAGCGAACTCCATCGATATGAACGAGTGGGTAGCGCCAGAATCAAATAGGGCAATTACATCATAGGTGGCGATAGAAAGCTGACCTGTCACCACGTTGGAGGTGCCCGCTTCTGCATCTCCCCTTGTATAGGCGTAGATCCTGGCCCGTGGCTCGGGTGCCTCCAATCTACCCTGGGCAATCGATGGACCTTCGAGTGCAGCCTGGACTGCATGTAATTGCTGGTTTTGGGGGTTTCTGTTCGGATAGGGCTGGTACTGCTGCTGTGCGTTCTGAGGACAGCTTCTCGCATAGTGCCCTTCCTTGCCGCAGACATAGCAAGTGTTGGTCCCCTGACGGCAGACACCCGGATGCTTTTTACCACACTTGTCGCACTGGGGGTAATTATTCTTGTCCCTCTCGTTGCCTGGTTGTTCCTTTTCTGGGGGAAATTTCTCTGCTGTCCCTGGTTGTTGAAATTCCCCTTCCGCTTGTTCTTTCCGGGTTGTCGGGAACCTTGTGCATTGGGGTTGCTGGCCTGGGCTTGTGGCTTAGCTTCCGTGGATTGACGAGACTGGTTCGTCTTGACTAGAGCTCTTTCTTCTTTCTTGGACTTGTAAAATTGGGCTCTGGCC
The DNA here is from genome assembly GCA_025413025.1 of Ficus hispida. NCBI lineage: Eukaryota > Viridiplantae > Streptophyta > Magnoliopsida > Rosales > Moraceae > Ficus > Ficus hispida. The sequence goes on from JAINRH010000136.1 coordinate 4,833, forward strand.
TCCTTATCTCTGTTGATCCAATACTCGGCTCTCAGGGCTCTCTCAATACAGTCCGACACTGTTACAGGGAACTGTCTCCAGAACTCACTTGACGGGCAATATCCGTGCGGAACATCTTCATCATCAACCGCACTTTCTCAGTTTCACTGGTAATTAAGTTCGGGCACAACCGGGCCAATTGCTCGAACTTCTTGACAGCTTCCATCACTGTCATGGATCCTTGAGTGAAACTGGTGAGTTCGTCCTGCTGGGCAGCCAGGACTTCTTTGTTGTAGTACATAGCCCTGAACTCGTCCACGAAGTCTTGCCAGGACATAGTCAGCACATTTCTTCTCATCTGCACGTTATCCACCAGTGCCTCGCGTCCTTTTTCAGCGCAAAGGATGCACAGAGTACTTTCTCTTGCTCGGTCAGGCGCATAAAATCCAGAATGACTTGCATGTCGATCAGCCAGTTGTCTGCTGCAATCGGATCAATTGGCCCCTCGAACTCGGGCGCCTTCATCCTTCTGAACCTTTCATACAGAAGGTCCTCTCTCACCGGCTGTGGCTGCATCTGTACTTCAGCCGGGGCTATTGGAACCTCAGCGTTCCGCGGAATTTCCTGCCTGACCTCTGGTTGGGCTACCGGAGGAACATTCGGCATTTGGGGTGCTACGGGAGGAATAGGTTGCACTGGCGGCACTGCCGGAGGGACTGGCTGTGCCGGGGTGGAACCTCTTGGACTCTGGGTCCCTGATTCTGCTGAGCTAGCTGCTCCCGAATAAGAGTCATCTCTTGTTGCTGCTCTTGCAGCTGGCGTTGAATATTTGCTAATATGGCGGTCAAATCCTGTGCCGGAGGATTTACCGGCATTGTTCTTCGCGGACGTACCATCTTGTAGTCTCTATAGCAAGAAAAGATATTAATCACATCTCTTCTTTCATATAATTATTATCATTACATCATAAAATCTCACGACATGCATGTAACATCATAATATACTTGTATCTTGCCATAACTCAAAGGCAGATATTTAATGACATATTTACTTGTAAAAATTTCGTAAAGAGAAATGAAAATATCATCTGATTTCATTTAACCCGTCTCAGCACGGTCTCTTTGTATATAATCAAAATACAAGGCTTTCAAAATACATGATTCCCTCGGCATTTTTCAAAAAGGTGCCGGGTACTGATATCTACATATTTTCAAAAAGAATACTTGTCACTTTACCAAAAAAACACATGGTTAAAGCAACAAGATGGAAGTGATCTAACACTTCCCATCATACATAAGGTACATCCTAACGTCCGAATGTACATAACATATTATAAATAAAGTTCTATTACAAAGAAAGAGGGTATAAAACCAAACGGCCCTAATTCAACGGATGACTTCGATCTCAAGCGCGGATATCTCGGAATCCGTGTCGTCCTCTAAATCGTCTTCCCAGTCCCCGTCATCTGGAACGATGTGATGTGGCTCGTCCTCGAGGGGAAACTCTTCGGGATCCTCCTCGTCGTCCGGAATCTCCTCGGGATCTTCCATGTCTTCGTCTTCGTCATCTTCATCATCACTAGATATGATGATGAGGGGAACCTGGGCGTGCTCCATCTCCTCCTCAAGTGGTCCGACCTCGTACTGTGGCTCGGGCTCATCAGCATCATCGACTGGCGGCTGCTCAGGGTTCACTGGAGCATCGTTCTCGGCCTCTTGGGCAATGACCTCTGCCGCTAAAATATCATCGAGGGTTCCAGCCATGGTCGAGTGGAGGGTAGGCTGCGGAACATGCTGTCTGATGTGAGGCGGCGTTCCGTTCACTAGTAGAGTCACTGCCTCCAGCTGGGGCTCTGGAAGATCCTGGGGTATATGGGGATGCATCATCTCCTCAAACCTCCACCAGTAGTGGCTCATCGTCTCGCCCGGGTATGCGTGCCAGGCCTGGGATAACATCTGGTACCGTGTATGACGCATATTACGGTAAATATTCGGATCTCTAGCAGGTGCACCCTCATCTCTGGGTGGGAGTGGTCCGTAGCGCTCTAACATTACTGCACGAAACTGCGCCCAGGTGCGATCAGGCACCTGACGCTCCCCAACGTCGATCCACCATAGCCGCGCATCTCCGTAAAGACATTTGGCAGCGAGCATGATTTCCAGATAGTCCGGGATGTGACACATCAAGAATGTTTGCTCCATATCTTGGAGCCACGCCTCGACGTGCACAGTACGCCTCGTGCTGTCAAAGGATAGGGGGTGTGCGCGAAAGAAAACCGTAACGGAGTCCCTATCTTCTTCTGTCATCATGGGGTCCATCGTATCGTATCTACACGCAATGCTTAACTATAAGCATAATATATAAAACACAAAGTAAATTTAAACTTACATATGGTGGGGGCGATGGCAGGCAGACCGTGAAATGATGTCGCAGGGAACCGCTCTGATACCAATCTGTGACGCCCCGCCTTGTACGGGCCGTCACTACTTGACTTAACTTAACTTACTTGAACTTAAACTTGTTTTATCCCATTTTTCATCATAAAAATAGTGGGGATTTTTTTTTTTTTTTTTAATAGCGGAAGCAGTATATTTACATACACTCTTACATAAATAAAATAGCTGTTTGTTTTCTCAAAATAGATATATTAATTAATTCCTCTTGAGATGTGAATCCCAACCCGTTCATCATTTCACAGCCACCGGCTTCACCCACCACCATGCAGTTAATGCAAGACAGGCTGTTTACCTACAGCATAAACTTCAAACAATGAGCGAAAGCTCAGCAAGTACAACTCCTATACCGCAAACCAAATACACGAAACATACATGACCTTTTTCATGAATCATAAACATAGCATCGTATCATCTTAAACATGAAAACATATCATGGCATCGTATCATCGATTTCTTCATCTTATACATGAAAACATAACATAGCATCATATCATCGATTTCTTCATCTTAAACATGAATTCTGTCGTGAAATGCATGAACCGTTTATGTCCAATTATGCTTGCTTTCTTGTATCACACTTTATCTTGTTGATTTTTACTTGTGGGCCCGTTAACTTGATGTGTATGTACCCGGCGCGCAGCTTAAGGAATTACCTAAGCTTTCGACCCGATCGTCATCAGGGGGCACGACACTGGCTCTTGTGGCCTTTTCTCAAACGTTCTGTTTGTAGTCTTTCTTGACATCTTTTCACTTGATAGATTAGTGAGCATACTTATATATGTCTCCTAATCTCATGTTTATCAATGCATGACATGCGTACTTTTTCATGTAAGCATAATAACAATACTTGAAACATTCATCATACAGTAGCATATTGCAACCATCGAGCAAATCATCAATTAACACTTAAACAGTGTAAAGCAAACATGTTAAGAAACATACAACTTAGCCTATGCTGTAGGCGGCGTTGTACTTACTTTATCTTTGTTGTTCGCGTGATCGACTTTCCTTTCCCGAGCACGCTCGCAGATCACCTCCTGCCCATGGACGTTTACACGTGAGGTCTCTATTCTAAGATCGATTAATGTCGGATTAAACCAACATAATTATTTTTCGGTTATAAGACCCTCTTCTAACACAAGCGAAGGGGTCACATGGCGTAACCCACAACGTAAATTATTAATTACGGGTTCATGTAGAGAATCATAATCTTAACTTAACCTCAATCCGCATGATTAACTCAGGGCTTGGGCAAGGCCCTAGTAACTCGAAATAATTTTTCGGCTACTAACGCAGTATCTTATTCATTTTAATCTTGAAAACCTTGAACTTGATTAAAAATATCATTTTCTTGTTTATTTAAGTAAGTTTGGTGAATAGCACCCAAACTTGTCTTGAAAATTATAAAATACTTGAAAACATTTCTATAAAACATTTGGGGATCGAAAACCACCTTTGGAATGGTTTTCGGGTTTGAAAATGATGTTTGCAAGTTAGAAAACGTTTTTTCCTAGTCATTGTCTAGAAAATCCCGTGCATGAGATTTTGCTCACTGCACGGATTTTGTTTGAAAATTCATAACTTAAAATGTAAAACGAATTTGGAAACACTTTCTTCACGAAAGTTATAGCTAACAAAAAGATCTAAAACTTTTATGTTTTGAACATTTTCTGATTCTGGCTCAGTTGATACCAGTTTTTGTTTGAACACATGTGAATCGTTGGAATCTGGTCACCCTGACCAGTTCTCGGTTTTTCTTCAAAACAAAGGCCATTAGAGCCTTATTTTTAAAATCTGTCCGCGTTGTCCCATAGGAAATACCCTAACGAACAACTTTCGTGTTTTAAGTTTTTACCCATTCGGCCTCTAAGGACCTGTAAGTCTCACTTTTCCGAGCTGCCGGGTGTTGGACCCGAGAGCAGTTTTGGTGTTAGTCCAAATTTTACGTTCCTATTCGTTGCTCTAGCTCGATCGCCCAATGCGAGACCTATTAACACATGCACGTCCTCTAACGTCCCTCATTCACATAAAATTTTAAATCCCGTGATTCGGATCCAACTCAAGGCCGAGACCCTCCCTTGGTCCACGGTTTTGAGAGAAAAACACCCATTCAACAAAACTCAACCAAACATCATACAACCCTAGAACATGCATCTAGAAATTTGATAAGCATAATAAAGACATGAAACCCTTAAATATAAACCCTAGCATGCATCTCTAGCACACAAAAATCATAGAGCATTAATCCAACCAAACATGCAAAATAATCACCTCAAAAACCTAAATCAAGCATAAAAATATAACCTAAGCTATTTAGGGCCAAAACCGAAAATTATGAGCTCAAGCTCTTACAAATTTTGTGCTTGAAATACATAGTAAAACCCTTGAGAAAATGAACCAAAAATTTGAACCAAGAACTAGAGTAAGATTCGGATTTTACCTCAAAAAATCCGGGTGTTCCTAGCTTGATCCTAATCGAAAATTAGCCTCCAATGGTGCACGGTTTGGACCTCAACAATGGTCACAAAAATTTTGTTAACTTTCTCCTCTAACCAACCTTAGAAAAGAGAAGAAAAATGCTCAAAAACCTTACCTTTGAACTCACAAAAACCGAGCTTTAAGGGGGGGGTTCTTCACAACTTTTTGGCTTGATTTGCTCTTGGTTTCTTAGCTTTCTCTCTCTCTCTCTCTCTCTCTCTCTTTCTCTCGGATTTTTGGAGTGAAAGTGCCGAAGGAATGGCTGAGAAAGGGGTTAAGGGAGGCTGAAATATTGGGGTTTGAAATCCCTACAAATAGTGTTTCTAGCTAGGGGAAATCATAGGCTTTCTTTTCCAAGAAAATTTGGTTCAAAACTTGCCAATTGGTCCTCCAATTTTTGCAAGCTATTCTCACAAGGACATGAGTGGCCGGCTGCTATGGGGAGAAAATGGGAGAGTGGTTGACAACTCATAGATGAGGTGTCACAAGCTCATTGGTCCATGTGTGTGGAGGATTAAGTCCTAACTTAGCTTAATTGTGATATAATTAAGCTTAAAGGCTTGTTTGGTTCAATCTTTTTGAAAAATTGTGTAATTTCAACACATTGCAATAAATTTTTAATACTGAGTTGCTTAAATACTCAGTATCGAAAATTATACTGCGTTAAAATTTTCGATCTGTGAAAAACTCGATCGGAAAAATCTTTTCTCCTATTTTTCCGAATCCTTTCGCCCTGAACTCTAACTTAGTATGCTTGATTTTTCTAAGGTGATTTTAATTCCTATTCAAACTCATCTTGATTGCGAAATGAGTTTTTAGCAGTAATTTCACTTATACTGTGATCTTAAAAAAAAATATTCTTGTTTGACGTTTTCGACCGTTTCGGTCTAACCGACTTAATGGTCAACGTCGACTTGTCTTGAAATGTGCAAATACGACCTCCTTCACTCGTAAAGGTCTATTGCGAGTTCATACAATTTGTTTTTGAGTCTTAATAAATCTTAAGAACTCATTAAACAATTTAAGTTCTAAAACGAACTTCCTCATGAAATACCGATTACGGTAAACATCTTACACGAAATTTCTATAAAATATGAATCGAAGAAATTCGGGTGTTACACATGAAGCTAAGAATAAAAAGAAAAACATACAATGAAGTTTGACCAAAAAAAAAAAAAACCAAAAACCACTCCAAAGAGGAGAAAAAACACATAAGCAACTACTACATCGTTGTGTTATAACATCTTTCCAGACAAGTTTGTGTCTTATTAAAACCCTTTTTTAGAAAAGAAATGAGCATTCCATGTTAAATGGGTTTGGGTAAAATTCATTCTCAAAAGTTAATTTTAGAGAAGTGTCTAATTCACATATATACACCATAACAGTCTAATAACTTATCAATGTGGGAAAATTTTGTAAATCCACTGTTGTCTATAAAAGTTTGACTCTGATATCATGCTAAATTGGTTTAGATAGATCCCCAAAAGCTAGCTCAAGAGAAGTGGATGTCTAATCTACATGTATAGTAGTCGAATAACTTGACAATATGGGACAAATTTACAATATAATATCATCCCTCATGCCTAGCGTGTCATATAAATAATAAGTCGAGATCCAATCTATTTTTGCCTAAAAATTCTTATTTTTATACCATGTAAATAAGTGAGTTTGTATATAACTAATTCTCAAAAGCTAATTTAAGGAGAAAGAATATAAATATCAGAACAACTCAATAATTTAACGATGCATGACTAACTTTACAATCTAACAAAAGCCTACATTTCGAAACAGGTGTATAAAAAAAGGTATATACTCACCTATAATTTGAAGGCCGGGAAAGAGACGAGGAAGGACAAAAAACGACGACATACTCCTCGGCTGCACAAGAGAGAGTGGTGGTCTTGTCATAAGCGAAGCTATGAGCCAGTGGACACCACCTCTCGAAGAGCTCCGAGTAGGAGCTGGCCTTACACTCCGTCGACGCCGCATACGGCCCGGTGCAGCAGAACTCCGGCTTGCCAAACGCCGCGCAGGCGCTCTTGCACGCCACTACCACGCTCTCCGTAAAAACTCTAAGCTCCTTAGGGCAAACCACGTTCAAATCCGCAGAGCAACCCGTCGCTTGGCACCGCGACGTGTTCTCGCCCCGTGGAAAAACCATCACGGGGAGGTTGTAGCCGTCGACGAGGCTGACGTCGTAGAAATCGAGTCCGGTACTCAACCGGTTGAGCGAGAACTCCACGAGAGTGGACGGCGCCTCCGGCGTGGGGTTTCCGCCTTCACCGCAGCCGCTGGTGCAGTGGGTTTGGCCCCATAAGCGGCCTGACCAGGGAGTGGAGATGGAGAGAGTATAGGACTTGCCTGGTTTGAGGGTGAAGCTGCCTGTGGTGGGACTGGGAGGTTGTGCGGACCAACTGTTTGATAAAATGCCTGGCCAGATTGTGATACTGCATTTGTTGATGATTTTTAACTTTGTTGAATGCTTGGTCGTGGCCCCTTTGTAATAAGCAAAAGAAAACTTTTCAATTATAAATTCGATTGTAGAGTTTTCTTACTAGTACTCACGAGCTTTTAATTTTGAAAATTAGAGATTATGTCACAGATATCATATCATAGTAAAAACAAATGTATACATTTATCTTTTGTATTATATTCTTTTTCTTTTTTTTTTTTTAACACTGCCCGGACCACCATAATATAATATTACTATGAAAAGTATATTAAATTGAAAGGCACTTGACAAAAATTTATCCATCCAAAACTGTACAGTCTCGAAAGCATAATTTTGTTTACTCCACTATACAAATATAATCCGAATTTTAAATGAACAAACAATAAAATATAAAAACTGCGTTCGAATATATAATGAATAGGTATTCCAACGAAGCATTATTAAATATATGTCTAGCTAGCTGTGTTCTGTGGTATAGTTCGTGTACGAGTACCTGAGAAGACGTGGAGGAGACAAAAATAGATCAGAAGTGTGTAGACATGAGTGAAATCCATGGAATTAGATGAAGTTGAGGCTTTTTTTTTTTTTTTAAATTAATGAACCTATTTGTTGAGCCATTAATATCCAATTCCTCTACGTATATAGAAAAAAACCTTTATAACGTGGTCAAAAAAGTATTTTTGACTTTTCTTCAAAAATGCAAGAAACAAGAAACACCTTAAAAAAAATAAAACAAAAAAAAAAAAAAGAGGAAACAATAGTACACTTCCACTTTTGCACGAGACAAGGCAGTCCAAAACAACCTATTTGCTTTGTGTGTAATTGTGTATGTATGAAGTATTTTTGCTGGATTTGCCTAGTGTACTACACTTGGTGATGCAAGTTTGTTTTGGTATACACAAGTAAAAACACGTGTACATTTTCACAAGCAGATCGACCACAATGACCTTTAGGATAAGAAACCAAGTTCTCTTCCATAAGTTCTCCTCACAAGTTATTTTCCAATTAACAATTATCTAAAAATTGTAACTTAATAAAGCTCACTTATAAGTATACTTGGTTTCTCCACTCGGTGATGCAAGTTTTCTCTTATAAAATTTGGATAAGATTTTACAAATATGACCATGATAACTTTGGGTATGCTACATATATAATTAGAGGACACAAAACCTGGCCTATTGCTATTCTAGTTCAATATTTTACCACAAAGTCCTAGACGTAGCTCGTACAATTCCGTACTTTATCTGAATTTTGCTCACAAAATGCTAGCAAATCATCCCGCCCTTCAAGTGGCAAATATGTTTGAGGAAGGTACTTTCTATAGAGGAGTATTACAATTTGGTGGTAGTGTATATTTCAAAATGTCAAATATGATTAATACACACACACAAAAGCAAATACATATACATATCTCACGAGTGCAGATCAATCACAAGGACCTTCAAGAGAAAGAATTAAATGGACTCATAAGTAGACTCTATTAAGTTACAATTTTCATATAATTGCTGACTGGAAGAGAACTCGTAACACTTATAAACCACTCAAATTCCTCATTCCCTATTGATGACAAAAGTATACATACCCAGCAGTTAGAAACAAAATCCAATAGGTGTTTTTTAATACGCTATATGAAAATTTTTCATATTTCTATTTTGACTCCAATTATGCATCCATTTAGTTGGTTCGCTTGAGTTCGAGAATTAGAGTTATATTTTGATTGGACTTTAATTGAGTGTTAATATTGTGCGTTTGGTTGAAAATGAAATTGGAGTTAAAAAGTGTAATGTTTTCAACAAAAATATATATATATATATATAGTTACGGATTTTGTATTGCTTCTCTCGAAATTTTATATAATTTTAAAGAAAAAATATCATTTCGACTTAAAATAATAAAATTATAGATTTTTAAAATTTGAGTTTTTAAAGGAAAGTAGGATATTTAAAAATGAAATTAAGAATTTAAAGTGTTTGATTGGAAAGGATATGCGAAACGCCTCCTGTATTTCGTTACTTGATTGCAGTCAAGTTGGTGGGACACGGTCAGTTTTCATCACGTGCAAGAGCACCATTATTTGGCATCTCAGTGGAAAACGCGTACCCACTGCCTCTCACATTCTTGGCAATTTTGATAGCAATTATATAGCCTTTTTACTGTGCATATATATTGTAACTACACTTGAAGTAGAAATATTCCATTTTCTAGATAGACTACTTCATGACGTGGAAAAATAGATGCGTCTCCAATTAGGATTTCATAGGGCATGCATGGATAAAAAAATTTAAATATTGATCATTTTAGTGGTGTCCAGATGATCATTATGATGTTTTAAAACTTGAAGAGAGAGAAACCTTTGAATATGAAAATCATGTTATTATGCAAAACTGGTCTAGGAAAGTGTAAAATGAGACTATCTCTAACACATTTGTTTACGTCAATGTTAGCATTATCTTACTTTACACTCCAATGTGTAATATTATTTCTAAGGTTATTTATACTTTTTATCATTTTTATGATATTTTGCAACTCGTGAAAATGAATTTTTAGTATTTAAATTTTATAAATATAAATATTATAAAAATTACATGAAAAAATCAAAATAATAATCAATATATAAGAATCATATGTCAAATTTGACTTAGACTATACTTTGTAGCAAATTTACTATAAAATTTAACATATAAAAAATTTGATATAAATAATAGCACTCTATTTGAGAGCACTTTTTTAATACCGGAAGGACAAGGAGAGGATAGAGAGGTTGAATCCATAATAAATGAGATGGTCGCTTCCTTTCTCCGCTGAAAAATGCTTAGCCACGAAGTCCTTCTTTGCATATTCAAAAGTTACTATTTGCCCAATAATTTAACATTGCATTGGGATGTAATTTTAGAAATGGGGCCAAATTTATATTCCCAAACCTAGATTCAAAAAAAATTCGTGCAGCCAAACTAAAATTTTTGAAATGGGAATGAATTGAAATGGACATGGACATGGAAACAAATGGCCGCATTATTTCCCTTTATCAACCGAATTAATAGGTTACTAGGTGTATTTATTATTTTTTAATCATCCACTCGTTTGTATTTATATTTTTCATTTAAATAAAGGGGTAGTTAAGAAGAGGATTGGTAATTAAAAGGGCATGGGGGGTCCCAATATATATGTATATATATATAGTTGGAATATCTTTCCCTCTAATTCCTTATTTATCCCCCAATCCCCCCAAATAAATAAAAACAAAAAAAGAAAAAAAGAAAAAAGAAATATGAGAAAGAGAGAGAGGTGAGGGGTTATTTAGAGGGGCTATTGGAATTCTTCTACTAAATACAGTATGTTAACCTGAAACTTTCAACAAATTACGACAATAGATCGACTAATAAACAAATAAAAAATCTACACCTTTTGATTTATAAAGTGAGAGTAACAAGTCGTGGAATATATGTTGCCTAATCAACTATATATCTTTTCGTTTCATTTGTTTAATATTAATTCATAATTCTCATATGTCTCTTCAATCAATAACTAGATAGTTTATCAACTATCTCTTGGTTTCATTTGTATATACTACATGTTGGTCAATGCAATAACAAAGCTAGATATTTTTACCAGGGTGTGAATACTATGTAATGGATAATTAAGGGATATTATGGGGAAAGTTTTCCTTGTGGAAACTTTGAATTAGTCAGATAGATAATCATGATATGGTAAAGCTCATAGCAATCGAAACTTTATAATATATGCTGCTCTGTGAGAATATCCTTGGCCTCTCGACCAAGTTTATATTCATCTTTTCCTTTGCTTTGCATTTGGTCAAAAGGTTACTTTACAAGTAAATTAGTAACTGACGTACGATTACTTTTTTTCCTTGGTGGCTAAAAAGACATCAATAAGTGCACGACCTTTATTTATCTCTGCATGTTCGAGGAAGATGCCCGAAAGACAACTAGTACTACAATGTCTTCTTCTTCTTCCTCTTTTTGATCTTCTTCTTTTTTTCTTTTCCTTTTTTTTTTTTTTTTTTTTTTTTGGTGTGTGTTATATTATAAAGGATTAGAAATCTCGTCGGTATGCGCGGAAGATGATAATGATCATAATTAGACCATTTGACGAGACAATTGGAAAGACGACATGACCATCGGAGAGAGACAGAACGAGAGAGGAGAGTGTGGAATGGCAACAAATTAAAACGAGACTTGCTTTTAAAAATTAAATTAATAAATAAATAAGACAAACACTCAAACGACAGCAAACTATAAAACGTCACCAGAAAGGGGAAACAACAAGAAACCATAAAGGATATAACTGATGAAAGGCTGAAACGAAATAAAACGATAAGAATACCGTGAACACAAAAGAAATAAAGCAATAACATCAACCATGAACAGAGACAATAGGACAAAAATAACTTTCGAAAAAAAACGACAAGTGCAAAACGTTGCCATCTGAACAATCACCTTTCTAATTTAATTATAAATAAAAAATAAAGATAACGGCAAACGACAAAAAGAAATTTCTTTACAAGTTAAAAAATAAAAGTAGTAGAGATTTTTAAAGAATTAGACCTTAATTAGTGGATGTGAACTTGATTAGGATATATCATTCAAGAAAATTAAAAATTAAAAAAGAATCACTTTTCCGTCTATCTTCAAAAAGACAAATTTAGCTCTAAATCCATATGAAATGTTACCTTTTTGCTATTTTGTTTTCGGAATCTCAATTTCATTCCCAAGAAACTTTTGCAAAGGACCCTTCCCTTTTGGAAAGGAAATATATGGATAAATTTCACTTTTTCCTCCACCTTATCGTAAAATGTCTCAGAATTTTAATTTATAACCTTCTTTTCTCTTGAATTTAAAAATTATTTATAAATTTTATCTATCAGATGAATTTTTTACGGAAAAATATATTTGACAGCAGTATTAAATATGAAAGCAATGGATCTTAGCATCATCTTCGCTTTCCACTGCTATTTATAAACTAACTTAAAAGCAAAAACTGCATACATTGCATGGTTTTACATATAACACATTAAAATATTGATGTAGGATGAAGATAGAAGAGAGAATAAAGGTTAAAATAAAATGGAACGAAAATCACTAAGGAGGTAGAAGTAAAATCACATAGGGAAAAGGAGAGGAAAATAGAGAGAGCAAACGAGAGCAAAAACTCAAGACAAGGAAAGTCAAGATATAATCTAATAGTGATGCTAGGATATCAATTATAAGCTCAATTTTTCAAGTACCAACTAATATATCATATTTTTATTAATAGATATAATCAATTGATGTAAGAATATTTAAAACACTTCTCAATAAAAGAATGATAACTCTAATACCATATAGGTTAGTAATTAAAAATTAAAATTAAAGTTAGTGTCCTTTGATGTAAATATTCATTTATTAGTCATTCTCTATGAGGAGAACTTTATTTGCCAAGTAATTATTAGAACTTTTAATTACTTCTTTATCCTTTGGGTATATGCTTTTTGGTATGTAACATGTTTTGGGAAGTTTGATTTGGTGCCACACCTTAAGAGAACTTTTATTTTTAAGGATACTAATCCTTCTACTGTATTCGTCCATTTTGGACCATAACTTTCAAAACGTCTATATAATTACTCTAAATAAATAAATAAATAACCCACCCCGTAAAGTTGCTTAATATGGATAATATCATGAAACATTAAACAGAAAGCATCTCTTGCTTAATAAAAAAGTAATTTAAGTTGAGTTGAAATTTTTAAGTTTGAGTTGGGTTGACTTTTTAAAAAGTAATTATAAATTTTGTTGATTTTTCATAAAAAGACAAAAATTGAGATAAAAAAATACAGTTTAATTGGAGTTAAACTCGGATGCCAAATGAAGTATTAATAATGTATTTTTTTTTCTTTGTTAAAGGACCGTTGAAAGCAAAAATAAGTACTAATTTACTGTTGCTCTGTTCTTTTGTTATGACTTAAAAAAAAACACGAAATATTGAATGGAAATATCTGCTTAATAAAGCTTAATCCATAACTTTTAAAACGTCTACATTAACTTAAAAAAGAAGGGGAAAAAAAGACCATCCTGTAAAGTCGCTTAATATGAATAATATCATGAAATATTAAACGGAAAGTATCTCGTTGAAAGCAAAAATGAGTACTAATTTTCTGTCGCTGTGTTATTGTGTACGACTTTTGAAAAAAAAAAAAAGCCCTATTTATTAATTGGTAATTCAATTTGAGAAAAGAATTAAATTCCTAATTTTAAATTCCAATGTTTATTTTTGTATTTAAAAATTAAATGACATGAATTCCACCTAAAAATAAGGAATTAATTTCCTTAATAAGGGGAAACTTGTCTCCCACCTATTACTTACGGAAATAAATTCCTTCTCCTAATAAATAGGAAGTAACTAACTCTATACCATACACACCATTATTCTTATTCAATTGTTTTTTTTCATTTAAGAATAATTTCATAATTACAGTAATTGTATTCTCAATCCTTCTAAGTTTTTACAAAAAGACATCATAATAAGAATTTAACTTTTCAAATAAATAGATTTAATGATAGATTAGTGAACACTTTATTATAATTCTGGAATTTAATTCAATGTAATTTAATTTCTTTTTTCATCAAATTAATTTTCTATTTTTAGAATTTCTAATAAGTAAAAATATTGAACGGAAAGTATTTTGCTGAATGAAGATGCTTAATAATGCTTTTTTTTTTTTTTTCATCCTTGTCAATTTTGGTCCATTGAAAGCAATAAGAGTACTTACTAATTTCCTTGTTGCTATGTTTGACTCTTTTGAAGTCTGAACTACGGATTAATAAAGTCATGTGAGTCATATTTGAAAACATTTGTGTTCGACACGAAAAGATTTATTGAAAACACGTACGTAGATTTTTCAAAAATATTTTTATTTATGGTGTTTGAAGACTTCAGTTGAAATTTTTAAATTATAATTAATTAATTTTTAAAAAAAATTATATTAATTTTTCAGAAAAAGAAAAAACTGAATTGAAATTAGTCTATACTTAAAACACAGAAACATAACTCCAAAAAAAAAAAAAAAAAAGTAATACCCAGGTAGGTAGAATTTCGTACTCTCTCGTCCATGCATATATATATATAGACACGTATCAGTCTCAAACACATTTCTACTGCATAATCAAATTAAGTAACTAAGAGAGATCACCAGAAATTGTGAAAATGATCATGAGCATTAGCATAATATGAGCAGAGTTGTTGTCATCTTATCCGTAGCCTTGTTGCTAGAAACATCGGTGGCATATCAATGTGGAGAGCAAGGCGGCCACGCTCTGTGTAAGTTGGGGGAATGTTGCAGCCTCTTTGGATGTTGCGGCACCTCCGGAGCCTACTGTACGCTCGCTTTTCCCAAAGCCAATGCCGCCTTTTCTAGCTCCGCTCTACCGGTTCCACCGCATCTTCGCGTTTCTAGCACATCAGCACCATCATAACTCCTTCCATCTTTGAAGAATTGCTTCCAATGAGACCATCCGAGCTGCCTGCCGAGGCTTTACACCTACGACGCTTTTCTCGCCGCCACAAGTCAGTTTCCGAGCTTTGGTGCTACCGGCACGGCTGACATCGTAAGAGGGAGATCGCCGCTTTCTTTGCTCAAATCTTTTGCAACCAAAGGTACGCACACTTGATCACTCACTTGTACTTCGCAACTACAATATTTGTTTGTACTTCATCGTTATTAGGCCATTTTAACTACATGGAGTATAGTTTTTTCGAAGAATATGAAAAATTACCCTATCGTGGGAAAAATTTCTAACCATCAGATTTATCAAGTTTAATTCGATATTCATAGTAACTTATTTACATATTTATATTTATTTTTCCTGCATCATTTTTGAGATTGACGCATAAAATTGGACATGATTTGATCTAAAAATAAATATATTATTATTATTATCATTATTAAAGAGAATTAGATAATGTTTTGAGGCATATGTGGAGGAGGAAAGGGTGGTGCACGCGGTGGAAATATAGCTGGGGATATAGTTTGAACAAGAAAAGGTTATTACTGCAGAGTGACTATTGTGTACACAGCAAGAATGGCTTGCGTTGCTGGTAAACAGTATTATGCCGAGGTCCTTTCTGCTCACTTAGTAAGTCTTCCAAGTCTCTTGCGCATCCTCAACTTCCACTGATAATATAAATTAATGAATAAATAAATATATAAAAGTACGCTAGTTGTAGAATTAATCACGGTTCCCTAAATTTTGAGATAATATTTCATTACACAATTTAATTTTTCGGTTATATATATATATATATATATAATTGGTGCCATTCGTCTCTGTAAATTGTTGAGCAATTGTCACTTTGATTTTTTTTATCTAACTTTGACAATTAAGTTGGTCAAATTGTGAACAATAACGGAGTTAGGAATTATTTTAGTGGGGTATAACATAAAACACAAAAGAGATAAATTTTTGGCATAGTTAGAATTCTATATTACTGAGTAGGTATATATACAGCAAAAACAAAATGATATATATGTTTTTAGTAGAGACAAGTATAGATTTCTCAATTTATTATGAACAAATCAATTCCTCAAAATTTTTCCATTAAAAAGAATTAAAATTCCATTGGAACCCAACGAGTAGTATCTCGCTTGGCCACAGATTGTAAACGACGTGTTTTGACCTTGATTGCACTAACTTGGTCGTCAAAAATTAACAATCAAAGATCAAAGTAACGAATTTTACTAAACAATTATTGATCAGGAACCAATTGTGTGGATAACCGTTAAATCTTTTTAAATTACTTTCTGAAAACAGCAACCACAATTACGGGCAAGCGGGGAAAGCACTTGGAATAGACTTGCTTAGCAATCCGGATCTGGTCGCCACAAACGCGATTGTTTCATTTGAGGCAGCCTTATGGTTTTGGATGACTCCTCAAGATCGAAAACCGCCGTGCCACGACGTTATCGTGGGCAGGCGGCGAGGGCGCATTTTTTCTAGCAAGATACATCCGGCAGGTTTCGGTTCGACCACAAACGAAATCAATGGATTTAGCGAGTGTGGCCGAGAGAGTCGTGATGACGGCCGGGTGGCCGATAGAATCGGCTTCTTTGAGAGGTATTGTCGTTTGTTGGAAGTGAGCACCGGAGACTACTTGGATTGCAACAAGTCAGTGCCTTTCTACACGGTGGCCTTTTGAA
>JAINRH010000137.1:0-17405 GCA_025413025.1 Ficus hispida
ACTCTAATCGGGCTTCTTCATGAATACCTTTATGGTACAACTTAAATTTCTCTTATAAAAATCGTAACGTTGAAAAAATTTAGTTATTATAATTTACCTCCCTTAAAAATTTTCGTCCTTGAAAATTAGAATAAACTGGGATAGTTCTTTCTCAATCTCGTCTTCCAATTCCCAGGTTGCTTCTTCAACCTTGTGGTTTCGCCACAATACTTTAACCATGGGAATGGTTTTGTTTCTCAGGACCTTTTTGTAACGACCCGCCTAGCACAGGCCGCTACTATACATACATACATACGTAACATACTTCCTTACATATTTGGCGTAAACAGCGGAAATTTTTTTTTTTTTTATAAGGCGCGTACGAGCGCATAACAATATATAAAAACGATTTGTGAAAAACAATCATTATACATAAAAAGACAAAACGCGTAGCGGCTTTATTTCCCACATTTCACAGCTTGCCCTGCCACGCTCCCCCATCTTGTATCAACAATTGGCCGTAGGTTGCTTACCTACAGCATAGACGTAAGACAGTGAGCTTTCGCTCAGCAAGTGCAACTACTAAACCGCGAAACAAAACAAACCTATGCTATTAAAGCGCGTATCATGGCATGACCTAACATAGCATCGTAACTAACGTATCGTGTCGTAACATAGCATAACCTAACATAGCATCGTAACATACATCTCATGTCCTAACTTATCATAACATCGTAACATAACGTATCGTGGCGTAACATAGCATAACCTAACATAGCATCGTAACATATACAATCATAACTTATTATAGCATCATAACATAACATAAGTCTATCCTAATCATGCATGAGCCATTTATGCTTGCTTGACTTTTCATAGTTTATCATGTCTTACTTGCTTATCATACTTATCTTACTTATCATGCTTATGGGCCCCATAAGTGTACGTACCGGGCGCGCACTATGATTTGGTTGGGGCGGCCAGTCCATTTCCAACTCAAATCACAGTCCAACCCGACCTAACGCAGGTCGGTACGACACAGGCAAGCTTGCTTGCCATCATACTTGCTTTTCATGAACTTATACTTGTTCTTATTAGTGAACATGCTTCGTGATGTCACTATTCATAAATCATATTCATATCATGCTTCATACCATAACTTCATGCATCATAGACATAACATACCATCATGGCATATTCATATCATATATCTTTCACATGACATTTCGTAAGCATATCAAACATACATCACATCAACTATCATAGAATTCATCGTTCATACTTGGGCAAGTATACAACAAAAAGCCTATGCTGTAGGCGGAAAAATGTTGGTGACTTAACCAACATGCATACATAGTCTAGTTGTATGTCCCCTATGCCAGATATCTTACTTGGTTACAATAAGTAACCCTATTGTTTGAGACTAGCCCAAACATGGATTATAACTTATTCGGTTACACAGAGTAACCACATGTGCTAAGCCATATCCATACAGGTAGGTTAGGTTATTATCCTAACCTTGGGCATAAGCTTTAATATTCTTGGTCTATCATCCATTGGGTATTTCAAATAACCCTAGCTCTAACTCCTAATATTTTTGGTATCTCGATGGGTTATGTTGGGTAACCCTTGAGATGATAATCCTTGTCAAACCTGGTCAACCAAATCAACCTTATATGGTCAAACTTGGGCTTTGGGGTCAAGCCCAATAACTCGGGTATCCTTCCCGGTTACCATCTCTTACTATCTTGCTGCTTATTTACGCTTAAAAAAAATCCTTTTTCCTTTGTCTAGGAAAAATTTGCTGAACAACGTCCAACCCTTTGTTAAAAATACATGGTTCTTAAAATGGGGTTTAAAAAGTTGCTAAGGCTGAAAAATGCCATTGGAACAGTTTTCATAGTCAAAACATTGGGTTTGGTTGAAAATACAGTTTTTTTGCTTTGTTTTAGAAAATCCTGTGTAGGAATTTCCTGTCTCCTACACAGTTTTTGAGATCCAATTTTTATTTAAAAATCCAAATCAAATATGAAAAAGTTTTCTTCACGAAGTTTCAGATCTCGAGAAACCCTAAAACTTTCATGTTTTGAGAAAAACCCAGTTCGGACTTTAACGTGCCCTTATTCCTTGTTGAACTTACCTGACCGTGCATGAATCCTGGGCACGGCCAGGCTCGGATTTTCATAAAAACCGAGGCCGTTGGAGCCTCATTTTGGAAAACTGTCCTCGTTGCTCCCTCGGTAAAAATCATTCTCTACAACTTTCGTGTTTTATATTTTCTCAAATTCGGCCTCTAAAGGCCTCAAATTTCCTTTTCCAGAAAACTGGCCAGTTTGTACCCGAACTGGCAGTTTATGTTCTTAAATTCGTTTTACGTCCTAATTCGTGCATACTACCTCAACCGACCACATCGGGAGCCTAATATCACACATGCAAGAATTTCTAACGTTCCAAACCAACCTTCATGTGATTCGATCACGCCCATGCAAACCAATACCGAAATTGCATCTCCTAAGGTTTGCATGATTCTAATTCACCAATCCAAATCATTCCATTCATACTTATTTTCTAGCAACCTAACATACCATTCTAAATCATTCTTGCACATATTTAGGGGACATACAATTTATCAAACATCTAGCATGCAATCTTATTAATCAATCAAGCATAAGCATAATAATCAATTAAGTTCATAATCAACCACCCTTAGCCTAATCAAGCACAACCTAAACTAGGGCCATAAAATAAATTGAGCTTATGCTCTTACAATTGCTGACTTGTAATACAAATAAACTTCAAATTGAAACCAAATTGAGGGAATAAGGCCATGGGAGAATTACCTTAGTGAACCCTAAGATTGGTTAGGGTTTGGTCCAAAATTCTGCTCCTCCCTTGCTCCTAACACAACCGGCCACTCCCTAGGACTTGCCCAAAATTTTTCTGTCCTTTGGTTGCTACTCCTCACCAAGTCCAGCCACTAAATCCGGCCACTCCCCCTAGTTTCCAACCACTTTTCTCACCCTTTTTCAGCTCACCCACAACCGGCCCCCTTGGCCAAAAATGGGGTCTCCAAAATTTTTCCAACTCTTTTTCTTGTGTTCAAGCTCAAAACCGAACACTATCCCTTGAATTTCCCTCTTGGATTTTGGGTTTTGCTCTATTCTCTCTTGGCTGCCTTTGGTCGGTTTTGGGAGTAAAAAATGACCATAGTTTAGCTAGATTTTCCAATTTTTTTTGAATAAAAGAGTCACCTATTTATAGGCATTTGAAAACTTTCCAAAATTGCTAATAAGTCCTTCAAAAATCAGCTTTTACACACTAGGGTGGTGAGTGGCCGGCCATTCCCTTGTGAACAAGGAAATATTATTTTCCTTAATTCCAAAATTCAATTATGATGTCATAACTTGTGGATAAGGTGATGTCATCACCATAAGGCCTTGTTTGGCTCTTTTCTTCAATATGCAGTCCATTTTTAAGCTACACAGATATTTCTAATACTGTGTTCACTAATACACAGTACTGCAATCTATTCTGCAGTCCAAAATTCATCTGTGTAAAAATGGACTGTATAAAATTTTCTATTTCTTTAAGTCCTTTTGCCCTTAGTATCTAACTTGGTGTGCTTGATTTTTCTATGGTGGTTTAATCCTAATCATACTAGATTGCCCGTAAAAACGGTTTTTCGCAGTATATTCCATACTGCTCTGCCATAAAACTGTACAGTCATTACCTTGACCATTTTAGTCAAACTTTGACTCTCTCGGTTAACTTTGACTTTTCTTGGTCAAACTTGACCAACATATATCATAGAGTTTTCATCCTTTTTTCACTCAAAAGGTTGTATGCTAATCTAAGCAATCATTTTGAGTCTTATAAATCATAAGAACTCACAAATTCAATAAAAACCCTTAACTGGGCTCTTTCATGAATACCTTCATGGCACATAATTAATTCTTCTAAAAGGAATTAGTAATATCGAAAACTAGGTATTACAATCTACCCCCCTTAAAAATTTTCGTCCTCGAAAATTAGAGCAACAAGGGTAGTGCTACCTCATCTCATAAGCTACTTCTCAGGTTGCTACTATAACCTAATGGTTCGTCATAAAACCTCAATCATTGAAGTGGTTCTATTTCTAAAGTCCTTCTCTTCCCGATCCATAATTCACACTGGTGTCTCCTTATAAATCAAATCAATTTGAACCTCTACTGGTTCTTGATTAAGTATCTGGAAGGGACTAGTATGTACTTTTTACTTTTTCTTTTCACATTCAAAACGTGAAAACATTGTGCATCGAAGCTAACTCTTGCGTTAAAGCAAGCTTCTGATCCAATTTCCTCTGAAATCCAAGACACATGATCTTAGCGTATCTTCTAGTGTCTGGATGGTTCCTTCCGACTAGTCATCAGATTAGGGTGAAATGCCTACTGCACTTCAATTTCCACCCCATGGACTATTAAACTTGTCCAAAATCAAGAAGTGACACGCCTATCATGGTCTAAGCTTATTGATTTTGGCACTCTATGCAGTCTAATGATCTGAAATACGCAGATCTCTGCCAATCTTTCCATCAAAAAGGTAGCCTTAACTACGATAAAGTGGGCTGATTTGGTTAATCTATCCATATAACCCAAATCGTCTTATTCCCACTTGCAATCCTAGGCAGTTTTACTATAAATTTCATAGTAATTTGCGCCCATTTCCAATCAGGAAGTTCTATTTTCTACAATTCTCTTCAGGGTATCGGTGTTCAGTCCTTCTTTCTGACAAGTTAGGCATTTGGCATACTTTCCACCTCGTTCATCATATTGGCCATCATAAATCCTTTGGATGTCCTTGTATATTTTGAAAGCTTCAGGGTGTACCGAACATGGCGTCATATGTGCTTTCACAGTAGCTAATCCTTTAAGTATTCAAAGTCAGGAACATAATCCTTTCCTTGAAGTAAATAACACCGTTGGTGGAGGTCCTAACTCCTTGTTCTTTCAGCCAGAAAGTTATACTTTTAGTAAAAAGGAATCCTTTCCTTGATACGACTTAGTGGTTTCAAAATCTTAAGTGTGAAACTATCGCTATGAGTTCCCAAATCATGCATAGGATAGTTTCTTTCATGAATTCTTAATGGTCGTGACGCATAGGCTGCTATCTACCCATTCCGTATCTGGACAACTTCTAATCCATTTTTAGAAGTGTCACTATAATTCATAAAATTTCCTGCAGCTACATCAGGAATTACTATATATGCGCACTAGTTAGCTTCTTCTTAAGCTCTTAAAATTCTTTTTCACCTTTCTAGGTCCATTCAAATTCTTCCCTTTCGAGTAAGGGTTGTCAGTGGTGCAAAAATCTTAAAAATCCTTTGACGACACGTCGACAATATCCAGCTAAACCAAGGAAATCCTTATTTCCATAATATTCTTGGGTACTGGCCATGTATTGACCATTTCCACCTGTGCAGGGTCTACGGAAGTTCCTTCCTTTAGCACCACATGACCCTAGAAACGAACTTTTTCAATCAAAATTCTCATTCTTGAATTTGACATACAGCTTATTTCGTTCCAACGTTTCCATCACCAATCTAAGGTGATGTTCATGTTCCTCCTTGGACCTTGAATAAACTGTCGTCAATAACGACAATAATGAACTTGTCTAAGTATTCTTTGAACATTCTGTTCATAAGGTCCTTAAAAACAATTGGGGCATTAGTTAATCCAAACGGCATAACCAAAACTCATAATGCCCATAACTCGATCGAAAAACCATTTTGGAGATATCTAACTCCATGATCCTGAGCTGATTATAGTCTGATCGAATCGACTTTCGCGAATACTACTGCTCCCCTGAGTTGATCAAGAAGATCGTCAATTCTGAAAGGGGATACTTGTTCTTGATTGAAATCCTATTCAGCTCCCGGAAATCATTACATATGCGTAATGATCCATCCTTCTTCTTCACGAACAAACAGACGCTTCTCACAGAGAGTGATTCTGCCGGATGAATCCTTTATCAAACAGTTCTTGTAACTGCACTTGAAGCTTTCTAAGTTGGCAGATGCCACATAGTAAGGTGCTTTCCACATTGGTGTGGCTCTAGGCAACAATTCAATTTCAAACAAAATTTCCCGTTTCGGCGAAAATCCTGATCAGCTCTCCGAAAAGATTTCCACATATTCCTTTATAATAGGAATATCTTACAGCATTAATTTCTACTTCTCGATCCTTGTTCACTATGTTAGCTAACTATCCTTGGCATCCATTAGCTAACATCATCCAAGCCTTCATTGTCAAACTAATCTGGTGGTTGAGCTCCGCACTGTCCGTCGAAGTTACCTCTTCCTCATCGTAAGGGTTGAACGTTACACAACGCTTTTCGATGGTCGATCTTAGCGTTGTACTTTCTTAAGAAATCCATAACTAAAATCACATCGAAATCCTTAAGCTTGATGAGATCTACAAATAATTCTTTGCCATATTTAACTACGGAAGTATTTCGTGTCCAAAAATGGTATCACAAAATTTCTCCGGATGACAAAGAAGTTTTGAAAAACTATTTAACCTATCTACACATCTTCCTAATTCCTGGGCGAACTCCGCGTGAGTGGCACCAGAATCATATAACGCAATAGTTTGTAGGTGGTGATAGAAGTCAAATCTGTCACCACATGTGACGTTCCTGCTTCAGCATCTCCTTGATGTAAGCGTAAATTCTGGCTTGAGGTTCAGGAGCCTCTATTCTGCCTTGTAAAATTGAGGGTCCTTCCAGTCTGGCGTGGACTGCATGTAGCTGGAGAATGTTGGCGTTCCGGTTCGGATAAGGAGGGTTCTGATTCTGGTTGTTCTGAGGGCAGTTCCTTCATAGTGCCCCTCCTTGCCACACAGGTAGCAAGCGTTTGACACTATCCTACACACTCCTGAGTGTTTCTTTCCACACTTCTCGCATGTGGGTAGTTAACGTTATTTCCTCATTTCCTCTGATGTTCCTTTTCTGAGGAAAATTCCTTTGTTGACCCTGGCTTGAAAAATTCCCTTTCCTCTTGTTCCTTTCAAACTGTTTGGAACCTTGCGCAGGGTTACTAGTTTGGTCCTTTGGGAATGCTTCCGAACCTTGTCGAGGCTGTGTTGACTTCGCTACAGCCTTCTCCTCCCTTTTCTTGAAGATTTGAGCCATTGCCTCCTTGTCCTTGTTTATCTCAATACTCGACTCTTATTGCCCGACTTATGAAATCGGACACTAGGGTGGCGGCTATTACCAGCACTCACGTGCTCGGCACTGTCCGTTCAAAACATCTTCATTATTCTCCTTACCTTCTCCGTTTCACTCGTACCAAATCCGAGCATAACCGAGCTAATTGCTCAGACTTCTTGACAGCCTACATTACTGTCATTGACCCTTGTCTAAGATTCGCGAACTCTCTTGCTGAGTGGCGAGGATTCTCTGTTATAATATATCGTACGGAACTGGGCACAAAATCTTGTCAACTCATGACCGTGACATCGCGACGCATCTGTACAGTCATCCATCAGTGTCGCGCGTCCTTCTTAAGAGCAAAAGAAGTACATGAAACTTTCTCCTGCTCCGTTAACCGCATAAAATCCAAAATGACTTATATATCGGTTAACCAGTTATCGGCGCTATAGGATCAGTCGATCCTTCAAACTCCGGCGCTTTCATCCGCCTAAATCGTTCATATAGCAAGTCTTCCCGTACTAGCTGTAGATTTACTTGTCCTCTAATGGTGCCATCGGAATTTCAGCCTTCCGGGTATTTCTGGCTGGACCTCTTGTTGAGCATTTAGGTAAACATCCGTTACCTGAGGTACTACTGGGTTTCTTGATGAGCTCGAGGTGAAACCTCGTCAACTTGGGGTCTTTGGTTCATCCGAATATCTGCTCTTGGAGTCGATTCGACTCTCGCTGTTGTTCGACCAACTGTCGTTGCAGATTTACTACAACGGTTGCAAGATCCGGTTCGGGAGATTAAGAGGTACTTTTTATACGGGTATACCATCTTATAATCATAAGAAAAGATATTATCATACTATTAATATCCTTTCTTCCATGCATGACTTATCGTATCATACCATAACATAATGGTATTATCTTATCACATCAGATACTTATCATAACATAATTTTCATACTCATAACATAACTTTTCATAACATAACATAACTTTTCATAGCTTTTCATAAACATGACATATCCTTGTCATGTATCCCGTGTTCGCACGGTCTTTAGTACTCATACAGAAGTACTTATTCATATTATTTCATATGTACATACCATGTACCTCATAATTTACCATACTGTAAATATATATATTTCATCATACTGCATATACATATTGATCACATCATACTGGGCCTATATATATTACATACAAGGCCAAACTATATGGAAGTGTCTAACACTTCCTCATCGTACATAAGCCTATTATTAAAATAATAAGCTAGTGATCGGCTCATGGTCAAAATTATACTTGGTCGATCCAAGTCTAAACTATAACCTAAATCGTGATTACTAACGAAGCATCAGATTCGCGTCCAATCGTCATCGTCGAGTAGTATTCTCGGGATCGTCGTTGAGATCATCCATAACCTCATCCTCGTCGTCGCTAGAGATGTCCATAACTGTAGGATCTTCTGATAGGTCTCCGGAGCAACTATATCGTCGGCGGCGTCCTCCGCGTCCATCTGATCTTCAGTCTCCTGGGCTGGTTCCTCCTGTACGGGACAGCAGGGATCGGATCCTCAGGTAAATCTGCCCTACCTCATACTGTGACTTCCTAACCCGGCATCGTCGACAGGCACCTGGTCATCATCTACATAAGCATCAGCCTGTATCGTATGCGCGATACGCTCCGCCTCCAAATTCGTTAATCATACTGCCGACTGCCCTTTCTAACAGGGCGTCGGAACAAACTGTCGATATGGGAGGTAACCCATTCCGCAAAATCACTAAAGCTTGCAACACTGGGCTAGGCAAATCCTGCGGAATATGAGGTAGCATAGCCTCCTGGAACCTCAACAGTAGTGACTCATGGACTCCTGGGGGTACGCATGCCAGTCCTTGACATAACTTAAATATCGCGTGCGCTGCATATCCCGATAAATTCGGGGTTACGATACGGCCTCACCGACTTCCTCATCAGGCATCGGCCCATAATGCGCACTAAATATCGTACGAAAATGAGCCCATGAATGACTAGGCATTTGTCTCTCGCCCCAGTGTCATCCACCAATGTCGTGCGTCAGCTATCAAGCACCGACTGGCTAGAGAAACCTGCAAATGGTCCTCGACATGACAGATATGGAAAACCAACTCCATATCATATAGCCAAGCTGCTACTGATACCGATATTCTCGCACCATCGAACAGTAGAGGATGTGATTCGTAAATATTTATCGTGTCTCGATCCGCATTCATGCAAGCAGGATCCATAATGCCGCGTCTATCCTAACATAATCCCAGCATACATATTACATATACGTAAAATATAATTCAACTTACAATGATGGTGGCGATGGCAGGCAGACTGTGAAATTCTATAGCAGGAAACGCTCTGATACCAACTCTGTAACGACCGCCTAGCACAGGCCGCTACCATACATACATACATACGTAACATACTTCCTTACATATTTGGCGTAAACAGCGGAATTTTTTTTTTTTTTATAAGGCGCGTACGAGCGCATAACAATATATAAAAACGATTTGTGAAAAACAATCATTATACATAAAAAGACAAAACCGTAGCGGCTTTATTTCCCACATTTCACAGCTTGCCCTGCCACGCTCCCCCATCTTGTATCAACAATTGGCCGTAGGTTGCTTACCTACAGCATAGACGTAGACAGTGAGCTTTCGCTCAGCAAGTGCAACTACTAAACCGCGAAACAAAACAACCTATGCTATTAAAGCGCGTATCATGCATGACCTAACATAGGCATCGTAACATAACGTATCGTGTCGTAACATAGCATAACCTAACATAGCATCGTAACATACATCTCATGTCCTAACTTATCATAACATCTAACATAACGTATCGTGGCGTAACATAGCAAACCTAACATAGATCGTAACATATACATCATAACTTATTTAGCATCATAACATAACATAGTCTATCCTAATCATGCATGAGCCATTTATGCTTGCTTGACTTTTCATAGTTTATCATGTCTTACTTGCTTATCTACTTATCTTCTTATCATGCTTATGGGCCCCATAAGTGTACGTACCGGGCGCGCAACTATGATTGGTTGGGCGGCCAGTCTATTTCCAACTCAAATCACAGTCCAACCCGACCTACGCGGGTCGGTACGACACAAGGCAAGCTTGCTTGCCATCATACTTGCTTTCATAGACTCATACTTATTAGTAACATGCTTCGTGATGTCACTATTCATAATCATATTCATATCATGCTTCATACCATAACTTCATGCATCATAGCCATCATCATAATCATATCAATATCTTTCACATGACATTTCGTAAGCATATCAAACATACATCACATCAACTATCATAGAATTCATCGTTCATACTTGGGCAAGTATACATCAAAAAGCCCTATGCTGTAGGCGGAATTGTACTTACCTCGACTACTATGTCCCGGTGATATGCTGCTCCACGTCCGGATACAGCTGCAGGCTACTTCCTGCTTGAATGAGGACATAGGTAAGGGTCTATTACCGAAAAATGTTGGTGACCTAACCAACATGCATATATGGTCTTAGTTGTATGTCCCCTATGCCAGATATCTTACTTGGTTACAATAAGTAACCCTATTGTTCGAGACTAGCCCAAACATGGATTATAACTTATTCGGTTACACAGAATAACCACATGTGCTAAGCCCATATCCATACAGGTAGGGTTAGGTTACTATCCTAACCTTGGGCATAAGCTTTAATATTCTTGGTCTATCATCCATTGGGTTATTTCAAATAACCCTAGCTCTTAACTCCTCATATTTATGGTATCTCGATGGGTTATGTTGGGTAACCCTTGAGATGATAATCCTTGATCAAACCTGGTCAACCAAAGTCAACCTTATATGGTCAAACTTGGGCTTTGGGGGTCAAGCCCAATAACTCGGGTATCCTTCTCGGTTACCATCTCTTACTATCTTGCTGCTTATTTACGCTTAAAAAAATCCGTTTTCGTTTTTCTTGGAAAACTTTGCTGAATTACGTCCAACCCCTTTGTTAAAAATACATGGTTCTTAAAATGGGGTTTAAAAAGTTGCTAAGGGCTGAAAACTGCCATTGGAACAGTTTTCATAGTGAAAACATTGGGTTTGGTTGAAAATACCGAAAATCCTGTGTAGGAATCTCTTGTCTCCTACACCGTTTTTGAAATCTAATTTTTATTTAAAAATTCAAATCAAATATGAAAAAGTTTTCTTCACGAAAGTTTCAGATCTTGAGAAACTCTAAAACTTTCGTGTTTTGAGAAAAACCCAGTTCGGAATTTAACATGCCCTTATTCCTTGTTGAACTTACCTGACCGCGCATGAATCCTGGGCACGGCCAGGCTCGGATTTCATAAAAACCGAGGCTGTTGGAGCCTCATTTTGGAAAACTGTCAGTGTTGCTCCCTAGGAAAAATCATTCTCTACAACTTTCATGTTTTACGTTTTCTCAAATTTGGCCTCTAAAGGCCCCAAATTTCCTTTTCCAGAATACTGGCCAGTTTGTACCCGAACTGGCAGTTTATGTTCTTAAATTCATTTTACGTCCTAATTCGTGCATACTACCTCTACCGACTACAGCGGGAGCCTAATATCACACATGCAAGCATTTCTAACGTTCCAAACCTGTAATACCCAAAATTTCAATGAACCTATGATTTCCTTTTAGACAAGGAAAATCCCAAGTCTTAATCTTGCATGTCGATATGAAACTCACGATATGAGTTAAATATCAGTATATGTTTGAGTTCTCGTTTAATTAGATATGAGACTCAATAAGCAGTTTGCTTAGTCATGCATCTGACCCTTGAGCAAAAAGGGAAGAAAAATCCTATGATTTCATGTTGGTCAAAACTTGACCGAAAAAGTCAAAAGGTTGACCAGAAAGGTCAATTAGATGAAGGTGCTGCGATACGGCAAAGCAGTATGGAATTATACTGCGGTAAACCTTCATTGCGGTCAATTTAGCAAGCATAAGCTGTGAGACCACCCTAGAAAATCAAGCACACCAAGTATGGTATTAAGGGCAAGAAAGGTGCCAAGAAATAAGAAAAATTTTATTCAGTTCATTTTTACACAGATAAATTTTGGACTGTAGTACAGTGTAAAATACTGTTATTAGTTAATAACAGTATTGAAATATCTGTGTTAGTATAAAAATGGACTGTATATTAAGTAACAAGCCAAACAAGGCCTTATGATGTCATCACCTTATTTTGGATTTATGACATCATTATTGATTAAAGAAAAGTGGGAAAAAAAATCCTTGGATGACACCTAGCATATATGGCCGGTTACTTGAGGGACTAAAATGTAAATATTTTTACATTTAGGGGTCAAAGTGTAATTTTAAGAAATTACCATAATGATTTAAGCAAGGTGACATAAGCATGATGAGGTAAGCAAACTTGGTCTCCAAGCAAATCTCAATGGCCGGCCACCTACAAGGATGAATGGGTAAATATTTTGTCATTTAGGGACTAAAATGCAAATTTAAGAAAATGTGATGCAAGCAAGGTGATGTAAGCAAGGTGATGTAAGCAAGATGATGCAAGCATGAGGTAAGACAATTACTTGGCCTCCAAGGACTCCTAATGGCCGGCCACATGTTGAGGACCACTTAGCAAATATTTTATTTTTAGGTCCTAATGTGCAATTTTTGAAATAAAAATAATTGGTGAAAATTTGTAATTTTCACCTATAAATAGGGCTCAAAGGGGGCGGTTTTGGCAGCTCAAAATCATCCTAAAACTCTGCCCAATTTTCTCCAAACCTCCCTAGAAACCGAAACCAAAGAGGAAGAAAAGAAAGAGTGGAAAAAAAAATTGGAAACCCATTTTTTTTTTTTTTTGGCTTGAATGGCCGGTTGTGGGTGAACTAGAAAGTTGTAGATAATGGTTTTTCCTAGAGGACAACGTGGACGGTTTTTAAAAATAAGGCTCCAAAGGCCTCGGTTTTTATGAAAATCCGAGCCTGACGTGCCCAGGATTTATGCACGGCCAGGTGAGTTCAACAAAGAATAAAGGCATGTTAAAGTCCGAACTGGGTTTTCCTCAAAACATGAAAGTTGTAGTATTATCCGAGATCTACAACTTTTATGAAGAAAGTTTTATCAAATTATGAACAGATTTTAAAGTAAAATTGGATTCTAAAAACTGTGCAGGAAATGGAAATTTCAGCACAGGATTTTCAGAAAAATAGTACATAAGCAGGAAATTCCTGCTCATGCACAGGATTTTCTAAAACTGTGTTTTTCACTAACCCCAATGTTTTGACTGTGAGAACTGTTCCAATAGCAGTTTTCAGTCCTTAACAAATTTTATAAGTCAAGCAAAAGGTTTTTAAACCGAATTCACCAAATTTTCCGAGACAAAGGAAAATTGGATTTTTAAAGCCAAAGACATGTAGTAAGATAGTAACGGATGGTAACCGGGAAGGATACCCGAGTTATTGGGCTTAACCTCCAAAGTCCAAGTTTGACCATAGAAGGTTGACTTTGGTTGACTAACTTTGACCAAGGTCTATCATCTCGAGGGTTACCCAACATAACCCAATGAGGTACCGAGATTGTGATAAGCTAAGATCTAGGGTTATTTGTAATAACCCAATGGATTATGAATCAAGAATGATAAGTCATGTGCCCAAGGTTAGGATAGTAACCTAACCCGACCCGTATGGATGTGGGCTTAGCAATGAGGTTACTTATAGTAACCAAATAAGATATGTAGTATAGGAGGGGACATATAACTAAGTCTATGAACGCATGTTGGTTAGGACACCAACAGTTAACGATTATGATTTATGATAAGATAAAAGATGTATAACTTTTATCTTACACCCTGTTTGGAAACAGGAGTATGAACTATTGTCGTGCCATGATTCGGACGACTAACCAAGAGCATAGGACGACAAGTAAGTATAACTCCGCCTACAGCATGGGCAAAAATGTTTTTATAACATGTTTTTCAAGAAATCATGAATTGATATGCATGATTTATGTTACGATGGTTACGTTACGATGGGTATGTTATGATGGTATGATGTTATGTTACGATAATTACGTTATGATAATTATGTTACGATGATATGATGCTACGTTACGATGGTTATGTTACGATGACATGAAGTTACGTTACGATGGTTATGTTATGATACGAAGTCTATGTATGAAGATTATGTTAAGGTGATTATGTTATGGATTATGTTATGTTATGTTTTACTATAGTGACATCATATAGCATGCTCACAAATATTTAACTACATGGTAAGAACACAGTTTAAGACAAGTTAAGGTCATTGTGTCGTACCGACTTACCATAATAGCGAGTCTAAACGGTCTAGTCTATGGTTTGGGTTGAATTGGATTGGCTGCCCAATCACAATCACTCCATGTTAAACAGTTTGTTTCATGGTTTGAGTTGGATTTGGATTGGCTGCCTCCCGCCACTCCATAGCTATGGACCACGGTACGTGCACACATGACATGTAAGGAAATATAATCAAGATAATATATGAAAATTTAATTAATTATAAGAAAGCATAATCGGTCAATGCATTCTTTTGTTAAAATGTTTTGCGGATTGCACGTTGTACTTACTGGGCATAAGCTCATTACTTACGTTCATGCTGTAGGTTAGCAACCTACCGGCGATACTTGATGCAAGGCTGTGAAGGCTGGCGCTACAGACTATGAAATGTGGGATGGACACCGCCACGGGTTTTGAAATTATGCTATGTAAAATATGTTTAGAAAAATATATTTGAAAGATATGTTTTATGTTATGTTGAGATATATTAAAGTGATAGTATGGATAAGAAACCGTTTTCAAGAAGAAAACTATTTTTAAGAAATTGTTTTCAAGAACGAAGTAAAGAATGGTTTTTAAGGATGATGGCAACAAGTTGCCTCATGTTGTACCGAACAGCACTACGTCGGATTGGTCCACGGTATGATTACGTTTGCTTTCAATATGATTATGAAAGCTCGGTACTCGAGTGAGTACTTATGAATATGTATGAGGATAAGTTAAGTTTATGTAAGTAAGAAAAGAAAAAATTTTACTCCGAAATTTTCAGCAAGTTTAAGTCTTTTTAAATTAAGAAGTAATGTAAGCAAGCATGGTAACGGCCCACGTTTGCGTAGTCGGCCCCTACGTGGACGGCCGGGGCGTTACAAAACCAACCTTCATGTGATTCGATCACGCCCATGCAAACCAATACCGAAATTGCATCACCTAAGGTTTGCATGGTTCTAAATTCACCAATTCCAAATCATTCCATTCATGCTTATTTTCTAGCAACCTAACATACCATTCTAAATCATTCTTGCACATATTTAGGGGACATACAATTTATCAAACATCTAGCATGCAATCCTAATGATCAAACAAGCATAGCATATAAATAAATTCAAAACTCATAATCAACCACCCTTATCCTAATCAAGCACAACCTAAACTAGGGCCATAAAATAAATTGAGCTTATGCTCTTACAACTTTCAACTTGAAATACATAAAAATTTCAAATTGAAACTTAATTAAAAAGTTTAGGGCAATCGGAGAGATACCTTGATTTACCCTAGGAGTGGTTAGGGTGTGGTCCAAAATTTTCTCATTTCCTTGGCTCCTTGGTGAATTCGGCCTCCCCCTAGCCTACCCGAAAGTTTTGGTTTCTTTTGGCTGCTGATTTTCACCAAAAATCTGACCACTCCCCCTTGTTCCCAATCAGTTTTTCTCACCCTTTTCCAGCTCCCTACAGTTCGGCACCCTTGGCCAAATGGGTCTCCAAAAATTTTCCAACTCTTTTCCTTGGTTTCTAAGTGAAATCCGAATCTTACCCACTAATCCTCACACTTGGATTTTGGTTTTTGTTTTGTTTTTCTTGGCTGATCAAGGTCGGTTTTTGGAGCTGGAAAATAGGCAGAACTTCTCCAAATTTTCTGATTTTTTTGAATAAAATGCACCCCTATTTATAGAGGTTTTGAAACTTTGCCAAATTGCAATTTAGTCCTTCAAAAATCAGCTTTTTACACATTAGGGGGGGTGAGGTGGCTGGCCATTCCCTTGGTGAACAAGGAAATATTATTTTCCTTAATTCCAAAATTCAATTATGATGTCATAACTTGTGGATAAGGTGATGTCATCACCATAAGGCCTTGTTTGGCTCTTTTCTTCAATATGCAGTCCATTTTTGAGCTACACAGATATTTCTAATACTGTGCTCACTAATACACAGTACTGCAATATATTCTACAGTCCAAAATTCATCTGTGCAAAAATGGACTGTATAAAAAATTTTCTTATTTCCTTAAGCCCTTTAGCCCTTGGTATCTAACTTGGTGTGCTTGATTTTTCTATGGTGGTTTTAATTCTAATCATACTAGATTGCCTGTAAAAACGGTTTTTCGCAGTATATTTCCATACTGCTTTGCCATAAAACTGTACAGTAATTACTTTGACCATTTTAGTCAAACTTTGATTCTCTCGGTCAACTTTGACTTTCTTGATCAAACTTGAACATATTTCATCAAACTTTGACCAACATATTTCATTGAGTTTTTTCATCCTTTTTTACTCAAAAGGTCATATGCTAATCTAAGCAATAATTTTGAGTCTTATAAAATCATAAGAACTCACAAAATAAATAAAAACCCTTAATCGGGCTCTTTCATGAATACCTTTATGGTATGTAATAAATTCCTTTAAAAGGAAATAGTAATATCGAAAAAACTAGGTATTACAGTATAATCCTGAAGTTTAATTGCCATGAGATCAACATAAAGCTCTCGACCGCAAATAACTACAGGAACACTTGGCATCCAACAATCGGATAGCAAAATCTCTCCTGACGGAAGGAATGTCCTAAATGGCTGCTTAAAACTATCGACGCATCTTCCTAATTTATGGGCAATCTCCATTGATATAAATGAATGGGTGGCACCAGAATCAAACAAAGTAATAGCGTCGTAGGTGGCGATAGAAATCTGACCTGTCACCACGTGAGAAGTTCCAGCCTCGGCATCCCCTTTGGTGTAGGCATAGATCCTAGCTTGGGGTCCAGGAGCCTCTAGCCTCCTTGGTGCATCCGGGATGTCCTCGATCTTAACTGGCATCGCATGCAGCTGACTGCTCGCATTCCTATACGGGTACTGGGGATTCTGGTTCTGATTGTTGAGGTTGCAATTCCTCATGTAATGACCTTTCCTTGCCACAAAGGTAGCAAGCATT
>JAINRH010000138.1:0-14574 GCA_025413025.1 Ficus hispida
AAATGAAGGCGCCTGAATTCGAAGGACGGATGGACCCGATAGCCGCGGATAATTGGCTAATTGATATCCAAGTCATCTTGGACTTCATGAGGCTATCGGAACAGGATAAGGTCCTCTGTGCTTCCTTCGCCCTTAAGAAGGACGCCAGACATTGGTGGATGACTATTCAGATGCGTCGTGATGTTACCACCATGAGCTGGCAGGATTTCGTGACGGAGTTCCGCACCATGTACTACAACAGGGAAATTCTGGCAGCCCCAGCAGGACGAGTTTCGCCGGCTTGAAACAGGGGTCAATGACAGTAATGGAGGCTGTCAAAAAAGTTCGAACAATTAGCCCGATTGTGTCCGGAATTGGTTCCGAATGAAACGGAGAAGGTTAGAAAGAATGATGAAGATGTTCCGGACGGATATTGCCAAGCAAGTTAGTGCTGGCAGTAGCCCACCTACCCTGGTATCCGACTGTGTGAGTCGGGCAATAAGAGCCGAGTATTGGATAAACCAGGATAAGGAAGCACGGCTCAGATATTTAAGGCAAAAAGGGAGGAGAAAGCAGTGGTAAAGCAGATGCCGCCCCCGTTAGAACTTGAGACGAACCAAGGGGACAAGCTGGTAGCCCCGTCCAAGGTTCCAAACAGTTTGAGAGGAACAAGAGAAAGGAAATTTCTCTGCCAGGGCAACAAAAGAATACCCTCAGAAGAGGAACAATAGAGGAATTGAGGGTAATACCACTGACTACCCGGTGTGTGCTAAGTGTGGAAGAAACACCCGGGAATCTGTAGAATTGGATCAAATGCCTGCTTCCTGTGTGGCAAGGAGGGGCATTATGCGAAGAACTGCCATCTGAATAATCAAGGCCAGAACCCTCCGTACCCGAGCCGGACACAAACAGTCAGTTGCATGCAGTCCAAGCTAGGCTTGAAGGACCCTCAATCATACAAGGCAATTAGAGGCTCCTGAACCTCAAGCCCGGATCTATGATTACACCGAGGTGATGCTGAAGCAGGGACTTCACATGTGGTGACAGGTCAGATTTCTATCGCCACCTATGATGCTATCGCCTTGTTTGATT
Organism: Ficus hispida; assembly: GCA_025413025.1. Lineage (NCBI taxonomy): Eukaryota > Viridiplantae > Streptophyta > Magnoliopsida > Rosales > Moraceae > Ficus > Ficus hispida. The sequence continues at coordinate 1,072 of JAINRH010000138.1, forward strand.
CTGTGCCACTCACTCATTTGTATCCTTGGAGCTCGCCCAGAAGTTAGGAAGAGGTGTGGATAGTTTAGACCAACCCTTCAAAAACTTTTTGCCATCCGGAGAGATTTTGTGGTCCAATTTTGGATACGAAATACTTCCGTGATGATCTGTGGCAGAGAACTGTTTGTAGATCTCATCGCGATCAAGCTTCAGGATTTCGATATGATCTTAGGAATGGACTTCTTAGGCAAATACAATGCCAGAATCGACTGCTGGAAGCGCTGTGTAACGTTCAACCCATACGGAGAAGAGGAGTTTAATTTCTACGGGTAATCTCGGAATTCTGCAACTAAACTGGTTGCAGCATTGAAGGTGTAAGATCTAGAATTTTCATCGCTAACATTTCTTGTATAGAAATTTAAATTGTACCGTAATGGTATCTATGAAAAATCCCGGCTCAGGGTTTTTTATTTATTTTTATGAGTTCTTATGGCTCTATAAGACTCAAATATGATTGCTTAGCTAAGCATATGTTCTTTTGGGTTCAAAAGATATAAAATATGATGATTTTATAAAAAGTCACGTTGACCGAAAAAGTCAAAGTTGACCATGAAGGTCAAAGTTGACCCGATAAGTCAAATATTGACTGGAAGATCAACTATATGACGGAATTTAAGTATGTTGAGCATTATAGGTTTTGTACTGCGAAAATCATTTTTTCTACAGATAAATAGCTAGAATTAAACCTAAAACCGCCATAGAAAATCAAGCACATTAAATAGATTATTAAGGGCCAAAGGACTTGAAGCGGAAAGAAAGTTTTTCGTACCGTCCATTTTATGACAGATAAATTTTGGAATAAAATTTAATTTATGATACTGTGTATTAAGTAACACAGTATTAGCAATGACTGTTTGGCTAAAAATGGATTGCTTATCAAGGTTTTAAGCCAAACAAGCCCTAAGGTGGATGACATCACCTTATCCATTAATTATGACATCATTTGGATTTAAGCTAAAATTGGAAAGTATTTGGTTAGTTCTAGACCACATAATGGCCGGCCACCTCACCCCCCCCCCCCCCATTAGTGTTAAATGTTAGTTTTTGAGGGACTAAAATTACAATTAAACAAAGCTCCAAAACCTCTATAAATAGGTGGCCATTCTATTAAAAAAAAATCAGAAAATTCAGCCATACTCTGCCCATTTTTCTCTGCCCAAAACTGAACTCTAGCAGCCAAGAAAAACAAGAACAAAAGCAGAAATCCAAGAGTGAATTCCTTAGGGTGAGTTCGGATTTCATCAAGAAAACAAGGAAAAGTGTTGGAAAAATTTTGGGGTCCCATCTTGGCACTTTGGCCGGCTATTAGTGAGCTGGAAAAGGAAGAGAAAAGCTGAAGGAGTGGCCGGATTTAGTGACTGGAATTGGTGAGGAGCAGCAGCCAAGGGACAGAAAAGTTTTCGGGTGAGCTAGGGAGGAGGCCGGTTGTGACTAGGAGCCAAGGGGGAAGAAACTTTGGACCAAACCCTAACCAACTTTAGGGTTCATTAAGGTAAAATCTCCCACAGCTTTCAGCTTTCAATTTGGGTTCAATTGGAAAGTTTAAATTGTATTTCAAGTTGTTGGTTGTATGAGCATAAGCTCTAATTTTATTTTCAGCCCTAGTTAGGTTATGTGCTTGATTTGATTTTTAGGGTGGTTTGGTTTAATTAGTATGCTATGCTTTTAAATGCTTGCTTGTTTGTATGCTAGCTGAATGGTTAAGTTATATGCCCTAATAAGTTAAGATAGGAGTTAGAATGCATGATTAGGTTAAATGGCAGATTTGGTGTAATTGTGCAAGATTGAATTTTCTGCAAACCTTAATTATTTGGGGAAAGAATAATTGTTTGCATGGATGAGTTTTAATTTGTGTTTAAAAAGAAATTGACGTTAGAAAGGCGCTGTATGACTGACTTAGGCTCCCGCTGAGTTCGGTTGAGGTAGTGTGCTCGTTTTAGGACCGAAAACGATTAAGAGATAGAAAACTGGCCATTCGGGTTCAAGTTACCCTGTTTTCTGGAAAGCAATTTTGAGGCCCTTAGAGGCCGATTTTCGAAAAACGTAAAACATGAAAGTTGTTGAGAACAGTTTTTTTCTATAAGACAACGTGGACAGTTTTTAAAAATAAGGCTCCAACGGCCTTCGTTTCATAGAAATCCGAGCCTGACCGTGCCAGACTTCATGCACGGCCAGGTGAATTTAAAAAGGGAAAACGAGAGGGTTAAAGTCCGAAATGGATTTTGATCAAAACATGAAAGTTTAGAGCTTTTGAGGTTTAAAACTTTGATGAAGGAAACTTTTTCAAATTCGAACTCAGTTTTTCAAACAAAAATGTATTTCAAAAACTGTGCAGTGATCGGTAGGTTACTGCTTAGGGTTTCTAAAAATAGTGTTGGAATTAGGCATTCCTGCACATATGTTAACAAATTTACAGTAAAAAGCTGTTCCAAAGACAGTTTTGACTTTTAATGATCTTTACAATGAACCCACTCATAAGGATTTAAAGAAACTCTAAGTTTTCAAAAGCGGTTTCTAAACTAAGTTTCGATGAGCAATAATCGGAAAAAGATACCGAGTTATTGGTTTGGGCCCGAAGCCCAAGGGTTATCCAACGTAACCACAATAAGGAACTAAGACTATGGAATAGGCCCTTGTCTCGAGGTTACCTATAGGGTTATTTATAGTAACCCGTTCCTTATGTTTTCAAGTTAATCATATGGGGGCATATTGTAATACCTGATTTTTATGTCTGAACGATTCCATGTATAAAATTTACATTGAACCGTAAAGGAATTTATGGAAAAAGCCCAGTTAAGGGTTTTTAATTATGTTTTGTGAGTTTTATGGCTTTATAAGACTCAAAAATGGTTATGTAATTAAGAAAACGACCTTTTAGGCAATAAGGAACAAAATCATGAAATTTTGTAAAATGGTCAAAGTTTGACCAAAACGTCACGGTTGACCAAAAAGTCAACTGTTGACCATGAAAGTCAAAACTTGACAAGAGGTCACTAATTGACAAGAAAGTCGATGGTTGACCCGAAAAGTTCAAGAAAATGACTGTATGTTTAAACGTTTATCTGTATAAATTACACCGGGTAAAACCTTGTTTTTACAGATAAAAAGTTAAGTTTAAGATATAAGAACCACCCTAGAAAATCAAGCACATTAAGTTGAAGTATAGGGCAAAAAGGGTTTTAAGAAATAAGAAAAATTTCATACCGTCCATTTTTACACGGATGAATTTTGGACTGCAGTTCGGTAAACCAATACTGTGCATAAGTGAATCCAGTATTGAAAATACCTGTGATAACTTAAAAATGGACTGCTTAATAGCAAAAGAGCCAAACAAGCTTAAGCCTTGCTTACCTCACTAACTTTTTGAATTTTGACATCATTAGTTGATTTAAGAAATTGGAAGAAATTAGTTGTCTTCCACCTAACTTAATGGCCGGCCACATGCCCCCCTAAAAGTCCAATTTCTGATTTTTTTGGGGACTAAATTGTGCAATTATAAGAAATTCACAACCTCTATAAATAGGGGGAGCATTGTTCACATTTGAGCATTGTTACCCAAACTCTTGCAAATTGTTCCACAAAAACCGAACCTAGAGTGGAAGAGAAAGGCAAGAAAATTTTGCAAAACCAAGAGTGTGTAGGGCTTAGGGGTGGTCGGATTCAAGTAGGAAACCAAGCAAAAAGTTGGAAAAAATTTTAGTGCCCATTTCCCTAGCAAGGCCGATTCTAGGGGGGAGGAACCAAGCTTGGATCCAAACCGGGTTTTGGAGTTGGAGGCAGCCAGATTTCGTGCCATTTAGTGGCTGGATTTAGGGCAAGAAAGGCAGCAAGTTTGCACTTGCCAATCACCAAAACAGCCGGTGATTTGAGGAGGAGGAAGGAAGTGAAATCCTAGCTCACCGAGCCAAACCGAGTAAGGTAAAACCTTAACCAATCAAGTTTTCATTTAAATTTCATATGGAGAAATTTAATGTATTTAAGCCATGGTTTGTAAGGGTATAAGCCCACTTTCAAGTTCTGCCCTAGCTTGTAAATTATGAGTATGTGCTTGATTTGTTTAGGTATAGGGTTTGGTGGTTCAATTATGTGCATGTGTGCATGTTAGATGTTTGATTAATGTTTGGGTTTTTGTAGGATTATGAATGATGTTCAATTTGGTTGCATGTTGAAATTGAACGTTAGAAACGTCGTGCATGTCTGATTTAGGCTCCGCTGAGTTCGTTGAGGTAGGTGTGTAATGACTAGAATTTTCCAACGTCATAATATCTTGTACAGATATTTGAATTATGCCCTGAAGGTATTTATGAAAAGCCCAGCTTAGGGTTTTTATTAGATATTATGAGTTCTTATGCTTTTATAAGACTCCAAAATTATTGCTTTGTAAAGCAAGTGACCTTTTGAGTAAAACGGTATAAAACGTAATGATCAGCTTGTTTACAAATTTTGATTTCTGTTATGAATAATCAAAGTTTGTAATTAATAAATGTTTATGTGTTATGTTAAATTCTTCAAAAGACCTTTTTGTAGTAAAAGGCAAATATATGATATATGATTCTCTGTTAGTAGTTTCTTATATTAAGAGAACCCTAGACGCAGTTCAGAAAAATTCTGGATAATGGTCCAGTGCCAGTATACTGTTATCAGTTGAAAACAGTATCTGAATATGTATGCTAGTATGAAAATGAACTGTGTTTAGGAGTTAAGCCAAGTAAGGTCTTAATCGGTGATACCTTATCTTAAAAGAATGACAAATCTCACTTTGAAAATTGGTCACCCTTTAAGGACTAAAATGTAAATATTTTGTCTATAGGGGCCAATATGTAATTTTAAGAAAAGTGAATGGTTATGGATTTTAAGAAAGTTAAGATAGTGCTAGGTGATTGATTAAGCAAGAATTGGAGACCAAATACTATCACTATAGCCGGCCACCCTATAGGACTAAAGTGCAAATATTTTGCCTTTAGGGGGCCAAAGTGCAATTTTGAGACAATTGTGGTTCGATAGATAAATTTGTAAATTTATGGAACTATGGGTTTTTCTAGTTAGATTTCCTAGTTCAATTTAGTGTATGATGGTTTTTAAGATTTGGTTAACCTAGTTGGAAACCAAGGAATTAGGTTAAGTTTGATTGGTTCAAAAATTGACCAATCATTTGCTTATTTTTGTGCACAATGGGACCGGTTATTTTAAGGGTTAATGAGCAAATATTTTGCTCTTAAGAACCAATAGGCAAAGTATGAAAAAATATGAAGTTCATTTGAAATTGACACTTCACAATTTTAGCTTTGCCTATTAAGCAAGGTAGTTTTGCTTACTAAGCTAGATTGCATCTTGCAATCTTCACATTTAGCAATGTATAGCCGGCCACCTTATGATGAATTGCAAGAAAAATTATGATAGATTTTTCTTACTAAGCATTCAAATTCAACTAAGCCAAGGATTGGTTACAAAATTTAGTTACCATAGTTATGTTAAAACTAAGGAAGTAAACTAAGTTTGTTAACTTAGTTAGTCTAACCATTTGCTTCCAATTGATTCTTCCTTGGCCGGCCACCACTTAGTTCCAATGAGTAAATAAGCTACTCTTAGGAACTAATTTGCAGCTTTGAATTATTGGTTTCTCAAAGTTTTGAGAGAATGACAAGTGCTGTCATTAACCAAGAGTGAACAAGCTATTTAGCTTGATTAATCCAAGCATATGTTGCCACCAAATTGCCGACCATCACAAGGAAGAGACACATCATGTGTCTAGCTTGGATGAGTCAGCATTAGACTTGGTTAGGTGGCCATCTCAAACCTTCACCACCGGACACGTTGAAGGACTTAGAGGCAAATGTGTTGCCTAAGGAGCAATAAGCAATATTAGAAGAATGAAAAGAATTCCAATGGAATTCTTTTTCCATTCGCCTATATATATACGTGGGGGTATGAGCTTATAGGATCTTTAGACAATTAAACTTTAGTTAGGCAGCTTCTTCTCTGGCTTTCTTCTCCTTAAGTGCCGAAGAAGAAAAAAAAAAAAAAAGTGAAGAAGAAAAGCTGGAAACAAATTTCGGTTGATTGGTGTTGGTCTAGTGAGGAAGGAAATCTCTAAAGTCTTAAGCTAGAATTATTTTGTGAAGCTTGAGGTAAACTCCTCTAACCTCTAGTTTCATTTACGTTTTTGTTAGGGAGATTAAGAGTGTGATGTTATGTATAAATATGAGCTTATGATAAGCAAATTTAAGTACTATGCTTTATGTAGTTTTCGGTTTCGGTTATGCTAGTTTCAATTAGGGTTTTATGAAAGTTTAAGATTTTTGGTTTGAAGAAGTTATATGAGTAAAATATTGAAGGTAAGTTTATGAAATGTTTAGGTAATGTATGCATGCTTGAATAGGCTCACGGGGAATCCGTTGGAGGTAGTGTGCACGTTAGATTACTTAAACTCAAACGAACCAAAAACTGCCAGTTTCGGGTAGATTCGGACAGTATTTTTGAAAGCGAATTTTGAGGCCCTTAGAGGCCGAATCATGTAAAAGTTAAAACTACAAAGTTGTAGAGAAGGGAAAATCCTAGGGGCTAGCTGGACAGTTTTTGAAATAAGGCTCTAAGACCTTCGTTTTTACAAAAACCCGAGACCTATTTCAAGATTAAGAAAAATGGTCGAAGAATTTTCAAAGGCAGAAACAAGCATGTTTAAGTCAGATTTGGATTTTAAGTTTAAAACAGAAGTTGTAGGAATCTTCCAGGTCTACAACTTTCATGAAGGAAATATTTTCAAATTCGGAATAAATTTGTTAGAAAAGGATCAAATAAAGACTGACTTCAAATATAATTTGTTTTCAGAATTTTAATGTTTTAAAGGATAGTAAGATTTTAATGTTTATGCTATGTTCTTGATATCCTTATACTGAGATAAGTTAATAACTAGGATTGTATGATACTATGATAGGATGATTCTCATCCTATGATTTTTCTGTGAACAGGAAAACCACTCGGTTAGGAGAAACGCTAAATTTGAGAGTTAGAAATGGTAAGTACAACTCCGTCTACAGCATAGACTTTCCGTTGTATACTTACCAGTATGATGAATGATCGCTATTAGAAGTGATATAATGTATGCTAGAATTGTTTGATGCGATATTATGATTATTATGATATTAAGCTTATGATTATTATGATGATATCAGTTTATGATTATGAAATAAGGCATGATGTTAGATATGAGTATGATTTAAGTTTAGTGACATCACGAAGCATGTTCACTAACAGATCAATTATGAGATCACGAAAAGCAAGTATGATGGCAAGCGAGCTTGCCGTGTCGTACGACCGCGTCAGGTCGGGTTGAGCTATGGCAAGAGTAAGCCCATAGAGCGCGCCCGGTACGTACACTTATGTTATGGGACCCATAAGCAAGATAAGTTAGATGAATATGATGGCATAATACGAGCATAATCGGTTCATGCTATATTATGCAATGCTATATATGTTATGTATGAAATGTTACGATATAATGAGTTAGTATGAAATGCTATGATATGAGATGCTATGTAGATTATGATATGTTATGTATGAGATGTTACGATACGATGAGATAAGTAGGAAATGTTATGATATGAGATGCTATGTAATGTTACGATGAATTATGTTTTGAGTTGTATTGTCACGGATAATTATGTTGTACTTGCTGAGCGGAAAGCTCACGTCTTACGTCTATGCTGTAGGTAAGCAACCTACGGGCAGTTGTTGATACAAGATGGCGAGCGTGGCAGGGCGAACTGTGAAATGTGGGATTAATAGCGCTACGCGTTTTGTTTCTTTATGTATATAAATTTCGTATTCCAAACATACTGATTTATTATGCTTTCCGCTTATCCGTGCCGATATATTATATATATATATATATGGCTAATCGCTCGTACGCGTTATGTATATATAAAAAAAAAAAAAAAAAATTCCGCTGTTTATGTTAAGTTATAAGATGTATGTATATATGTATGTAAGGCTGTGCAGGCGGGTCGTTACAGAGTTGGTATCAGAGCGGTTTCCTGCTATCCAATTTCACAGTATGCTGCCATCGCCACCATCATTGTAAGTAATTTTATTTTATGAGTAATACTTATTACGTACTTATGATATGCTAGACGCGACGTTATGGATCCCGCGCATGCAATGAGGATCGGCGTGCAGTGATGTCGTTCTACGAGTCGCATCCTATGATTTTTGATGGCACTAGACGGACAGTGTCGTTAGCAGCATGGCTATACGACATGGAATTGATTTTCCATCTTTTGTCATATCGAGGAACGATTACAGGTCACGTTAGCCAGTCGATGTCTTGCAGTAGACGTTCGACTGTGGTGGATGACGATAGAGAGAGAGAGATGCCGAGTCGGACCTGGGCGCATTTCGACATTATTAGTTGCGCGCTATGGACCGGTATTTGATGAGGGGCAGATGTACCCTATCGCAATCCTGCGATGTATCGGGATACGTATCACGCCCGATATTTGAGTTTTTCAGTGGTTTGGCACGCCTACCCGCAGGAGCCTATGAGCACTACTGTCGGAGGTTCCAGGAAGAGTATTGCCATATGTCCCCAGGACCTGGTTAACCCGGTGACAATGGCATTGCAGAACGTTTTCGAGACGGGACTATACCTCAGCAGATCCGACAGTATTTCCTATACCGATGCCTGGCACGACGGTGGGGAACATGATCGATGAATTTTAGAGCAGAGGCTGTCATGCAGGCCAATGCAAGTTGCTGAGATTGTAGGTGGTCCACAAGCACCAGTCGATGAAGCTGGGATAGGAGAGCCGCCTTTCGAGGCCGATCCAGCACCACCTCAGGACGCCGAGGCTGATATGGCCGTAAATGAGTTCGATAACTTTCTAGTTGCCCTAGAGGATCAGCCATTAGATCCTAATCCCCGATTATTGACATTTTCTAGCGACGAGGAGGAGGATATTGAGCCAGCACCAGAGTTGGAACATGCGGGCTGGCTAGAGAACGACGATGGTATGTTTGATTTCGGCGAGGACCCCGAGGAGATAGTGTTTCATAACGGAGCTGAGGAGTCAGATTCCGACGCATCCACGGTGGTTACGATCGAACACGTAGAATAGGCTAACCGTATATTTGTATTTTGGTGCAGTTACGACTAACATGTATTGGCTTATCTTTTTGTTTTTTTCTGATGATAGGCTTTGTACTGTTATTATGATGAGAAAGTGTAGACCATTCCATCAAAATTTTTTAATTAGTTATGTATAATGATTATGTCAAAATGTATTTACAAGATTGTAAATATGAAGTACTTTTTATAAGAATGTAAAAAGTCAGTTCAAGAATGATATGATATGTTTATGAAAAGTTATGATATTATTATGAAAGGCATATTACGAGTTGTATGTGCTATAATACGATGAAAACGTTCTGATATGATATAATAACGTTCTGATGTAACGTAATATGTTATGTTATGATAAGAAAGGTATGAAAGAAAGGATATTTCTAGTATGATAATATCTTTTCTTGTGATTTGATAGGAACTAGAAAATGGTTCGTACTCGTCGTACGGTACCTGTAAATCAGCCAGAACCAGATTTCGCAACCGTTGTAACGAATTTGCAACGGCAGCTGCTGGAACAGCAACGAGAAACGAATAGATTGCGGGAGCAATTAGCTCATGTGAACCAGAGACCTCAAGCTGAGGAAGTTCCTCTACACAAAATAGAATACCTCCGGAACCAGAAGTTCAACCAGAGGTACAGCCAGAAAATCCACGGGAATTTTGGAGTTCCGTTAGTACCTGCGGGAGTTCCAGTTCCAGTAAACATGCAGCCAGTACGGGAGGATTTACTGTACGAAAGATTCAGGCGAATGAAGGCACCTGAATTCGAAGGACTAATGGACCCGATAGCTGCGGATAATTGGTTAATCGATATCCAAGTTATCTTGGACTTTATGAGGCTATCGGAACAGGAACAAGTTCTATGTGCTTCCTTTGCACTCAAGAAAGACGCTAGACACTGGTGGAGGACTGTCCAGATGCGTCGAGATGTTGCCACCATGGGCTGGCAAGATTTTGTGACGGAGTTCCGCACTACGTACTACAACAGGGAAATCCTGGCAGCTCAGCAGGATGAGTTCGCTAGTTTGAAACAAGGGTCAATGACAGTACTGGAGGCTGTCAAGAAATTTGATCAGTTAGCCCGGTTGGTCCGGAGCTGGTTCCCAATGAAACGGAAAAGGTGAGAAGGATGATGAAGATGTTCCGTACTGATATTGCCAAGCAGGTTAGTGCTGGCAGTAGCCCACCTACCCTGGTATCCGACTGTGTGAGTCGGGCAATGAGAGCCGAGTATTGGATAAACCAGGACAAGGAAGCAAGGGCTCAGATTTTTAAGGCCAGAAAGGAGGAGAAAACCGTAGTAAAGCGACGCAGCCCCGTCAAGGTCTAGAGTTGAGTCAGAAAGGCCCGATAAGTAGCCCGGCCCAAGGTTCCAAACATTTTGGGAGGAACAAGAGAAAAGGGAGTTTCTCTGGCCAGGATCAGCAAAGGAATTACCCTCAGAAGAAGAACAATAGAGGAAATGAGGGTACTAGCACTGATTACCCCACGTGTACTAGGTGTGGAAGGAAACACCCAGGAGTTTGTAGAATGGGGTCAAATGCCTGCTTCCTGTGTGGTAAGGAAGGGCATTATGCGAAGAACTGCCATCTGAATAACCGAGGCCAAAATCCTTCTACCCGAGTCAGAACACAACAGGCAGCTGCATGCAGTCCAAGCTAAGCTTGAAGGACCTCAATCACTCAGGCAGATTAGAGCCCTGAACCTCAAGCCAGGATCTATGCCTACACCAGGGGTGATGCTGAAGCTGGGACTTCACATGTGGTGACAGGTCAGATTTCTATCACTTATGATGCTGTTGCCTTGTTTGATTCTGGTGCTACTCACTCATTTGTATCCTGGAGTTCGCCCAGAAGTTAGGAAAAGGAGTGGATAGTTTAGATCAACCTGTTAAAACCTCTTTGCCATCCGGAGAGATTTTGTGGTCCAATTTTTGGATACGAAATACTTCCGTGACTATCTATGGCAGAGAATTGTTTGTAGATCTCATCGTGATCAAGCTTCAGGATTTCGATGTGATCTTAGGGATGGACTTTTAGGTAAATACAACGCCAAGATCGACTGTCGAAAGCGTTGTGTAACGTTTAACCCATACGAAGAGGAGGAGTTTAATTTCTACGGACAATCTCGGAGTTCAGCAACCAAACTGGTTTCAGTAATGAAGGCTTGGAAGATGTTAGCTAATGGTTGTCAAGGTATTTAGCTAACATGATGGATAAGGATTGTGAAGTGGAGTTGATGCCGAAGATTTCCCATTATAAAGGAATATGTGGATATCTTTCCGAAGGATTTACCCGGACTTCCGCCAGAACGCGAGATTTTGTTCGAAATCGAATTACTACCTGGAGTTGCACCGATCTCCAAAGCGCCTTACCGTATGGCACCAGCTGAGCTTAGGGAATTGCAAGTGCAGTTACAAGAACTGCTTGACAAAGGATTCATCCGACAGAGTTACTCCCCATGGGGAGCACCAGTGCTGTTCGTAAAGAAGAAGATGGATCATTGCGTATGTGTATCGACTACCGCGAGTTGAATAAGATTACGATCAAGAACAAGTATCCTCTTCCAAGGATTGACGATCTCTTTCGATCAACTCAGAGAAGCAGTAGTATTTCGAAGGTCGATCTACGTTCAGGCTATCATCAGCTCAGAATCAAGGAGGCAGATATCTCCAAGACGGCCTTTCGAACACGATACGGGCACTATGAGTTCATGGTTATGCCATTCGGACTAACCAATGCCCCGGCAGCATTTATGGACCTTATGAATCGAGTATTCAAGGAATACCTAGATAAGTTCGTCATTGTTTTTATTGACGATATCTCTAATATACTCAAGGGTCCAAAGAGGAAATGAGCATCATCTTAGATTGGTGATGGAGACGTTGAGAAGGAATCAGCTGTATGCCAAATTCACAAAATGTGAATTTTGGTTGGAAAAAGTTCATTTCTTGGGTCATGTAGTATCGAAGGAAGGAATTCAGTAGACCCTGCTAAAGTAGAGGCGGTTAGTGCATGGCCAGCACCCACAACGTTACGGAAATAAGGAGTTTCCTTGGATTAGCTGGCTATTACCGACGATTCGTCGAGGATTTTCCAAGATCGCTACACCCCTCACTGCTCTTACCAGGAAAAGGAAAGACTTTTGAATGGACTCAGAAGTGTGAGGAGAATTTCCAGGAGCTCAAGAAGAGGCTGACGAGTGCGCCTGTGTTGATTATTCCTGATGTAGATGCAGGAAATTTCGTGATCTATAGTGACGCTTCTAAGATGGATTAGGAGCTGTCTTGATGCAGGACGGCAAGGTAGTGGCCTATGCATCCCGACAGTTAAAGATTCACGAAAAAGAATTATCCCACGCACGATTTAGAGCTCGCGGCAGTAGTTTTCGCACTTAAGATTTGGAGACACTATTTGTATGGGAATAAGTGTGAAATCTACACTGATCACCAGAGCCTTAAGTATATTTTTACTCAGAAGGAGCTCAATATGAGACAACGTAGATGGCTGGAGCTTGTAAGGATTATGACTGTGAGATCCTTTATCATCCTGGAAAGGCGAATAGAGTAGCAGACGCCTTAAGTAGGAAATCCGTAGGCATGCTGATGTCTATTGGAATGTTTCCTAAGCCACTACAAAAGGAGATTTCTGAGTTTAATTTGGAGATGATAACGGGGAAATTATCTTCTCTAACCATTCAGTCTAATTTGATGGAATCCATTAAGTCTCACCAAGAAAAGATTCCTTTTTGATGAAAACTCAGCTTTTTGGCGGAAAAGCAATGAGTTTAGAACTAATGCAGATGCGTTCATCTACTTCAAGGAGAGGATCTGTGTTCCCAATTTCAAAGTCTTGAAGGATCAGATTTTGTTGGAAGCATATATGACGCCATACTCAGTACATCCAGGAGCTTCCAAGATGTACAAAGACCTCCGAGAAAGTTTCTGGTGGCCCAATATGAAGAATGAGGTAGACAGAATATGTGTCGAAATGCCTAACTTGTCAGAAAGTTAAGGCAATGGATCCGAACACTCCTGCGAGAAGACTTAGAAGCGCTTCTGAGTGGAAATGGGAGCAGATTACTATGGATTTCGTAATAGGACTACCCAGGACTACAAGTGGGAGTGACACGATTTGGGTGATTGTTGATAGATTAACCAAATCGGCTCACTTATATTGCGATTAAGGCCACCTTTTCTGTGGAAAAATTAGCTGAAATTTATGTATCCAGATTGTCAGATTTCATGGAGTGCCAAAATCGATCATCTCGGACCGTGATGGACGTTTCACTTCTCGATTTTGGACTAGTGTTCACAACGTCTTGGGGTCGAAATTGAAGTTCAG
>JAINRH010000139.1:0-79433 GCA_025413025.1 Ficus hispida
AAAACATATGCGATGCACATGAATAGACATATTTGAGAAAAAATTTATATAAATAGAAATATATATATATATAAGTAAAAAATATGCCAAAAAATAATCAACAATGTATCCGAAAATAAAATTAAAAAAAGAGGGATTAAAAAACATGAAAAGATAAAATGATTAAAATATTAAAAATATAGCAATACAGAAAAAGACTAAAATGAAAAAATAAAATAAAATTGAGCCAAAAGAAGAAGGGGGGGGGGGGAAGAAAAAAGAAATTGAAGACTAAAACTCCACCCACGCTCCCTCCCTCCCTCACTCCCTCGCCCCTCCACTCCATGTGTCAGTGGAACAAAAGAAGACAAAACTATAAATAAAAATAAAAGCAAAGTACTCTCTCTCTCTCTCCCTCTCTCTCCCTCTCTTTCTCTCTAAAAAAAATAAATAAGAAAATAATAATAATAATAATAATAATAAAAGTAAAGAAAAAAGAACATGAAATATTAATGTGAAAAAGAAAAAGTACTAAAATACCCTTTATATTTAGTCTAAATATTCGCTATTTACTTGTACAATTGCCTAATTCACCTTCTTCTTTTTTTTAATCAGTCATAAAATATTCTTGAAAATTTCAAGATTACTTTTAAATCTATCTTAAATAATTGTGAATTAACTAAAAAAATTAAACAAAAAATATGAAAATGATCAAAAAATATTTTTATTAGTAGGAGAAATTTTTAAGTTTTAAGATTGACTTTATTTAATTGTTTAGTTTAATATTGCTTTAAATTGTATTTAATATAAGTTAATTAGTTAGGATTATTTTCAAAAATGCAAATGCTTTAGGGATTATTGTACTATGAAGTGATCTTTTTCTTTTTTCTTATTTTCTTTTATCTTATTTTTTCCCCCGTTGGAAGAGATCTTTTTCTTATTCTATAATTTGGTCTTATTCTTATTCCATCTTTGCTGCATACCCCGGTGTTCGTGCAAACATCATTGACCACCCAAAAGTGATGTTAGTATGTGGGTCTTAAGAAAATTGAGATAAGTGCAACGTGAGATTTAAAAATAGCAAGAGAATTTAGGCAGAATAATATGTATTAACTTTCTCTTATTTTACTATTTGGACCTTCTTTGACAATTCTTACCAAAGATCTAATTAACTCTTAACAATTTAAGGTAATTTGATTAATCATATATTCAGCTTTGATGGGACTTGCATTTCTTTTATTATTAGTTTAAAATATATGCAATACACATGATTAGACATGTTTGAGAAAAATTATCTAAATAGAAAGAATAAATATAAATAAGTATCGATGGGGTCTGGTGGTGACATGTTAGAGGTGTCAATGTGGCTATCTATGGCTGGCTGGTGATAGCTCCAACCTGGCTACAGATGTTAAAGAGTTGGTGCATAATACTAAGGTAGGCCTCCATCATGATTTGGTACTTATTAGGCTCGGAGGAAATCAAAGGAGGATGGCACCCAGGACATCCTCTTTTGCCAAATCACTGAAAAGAACCTGCAAGCAAACATAAGAGAATCGACAAAAAGAAATTGATCATGAGATCGAAGAAAGGTGGGAGGAGTAATCAAATAGTTGATAGAAATTTGGGAAAGGTAAGCCAGAGATTGGTTACTGTCTCTGGAGTGTTTATGGATAGGGTTCAAAATCACTCCGAAGATGAACACGGGTTGCTTCCAGAGAAGAACTTAGGTAAATTTTGAAAAATGTTCTAGATATGAAGAACTTGAAGAGCGTAATAGAGATTCTAACAAGAGACGAATTTCTGAGTAGTTTTCTGATGGAGAGAAAGAGCTTTGTTTGAGGTGAGGCGATTGTGTGATGGATGTGCTTTGCTTGGAGAAGTTTAGTGTGGATGAATGTCATAGTTGAGTTGAGTGCCTTATCTTGGAGAAGAGAGAGTTATTTATAGGGGAAATCATGAGCCATTTTGGAGGTAGCTTGGGACTAAGAAGCTCATGATCTTTGAAGTACCAAAGCAAGCAGCCATAACAAATATAGATAAGCATCTGGTATCCGGAGTCAAACTAGGAACTGCTCCGGAGATTGGTCAAACAATGTTTTGGTCTTTGGAGTAGCTGATTTAGATGTAGGAAGCTTCTAAAATTAATCTTTTGGGTCTTTTGGGCTTGATAGAGAAAAGATGGACTTCTTGGACTATTACTTATGGTAGATATATATACTTTGGTCTACTCATGGTGAGAGATGGGCTTTCTTGGTTATTTCTCTATCCTCATTTATTTGACAAGCCAATTTGAAACCCCCAAGTGGGATCAAAAACCAACTTTGACAAGAATAAATGGGCCTATTTGATTACTCATGGCCTGCCAAATGACGACCCATGCAAGTTCGCTAAGTATGGCTTGAGTCCATGAAACGAGCCCACTCACACCACGGGATATGAGTATTGGGATTGGCCTTAGAATAAGGCCTTGTACAAAAACATGTATCAATAATAAGTTAAAAATATGCAAAAAATAAAATAAAAAAAATTCAACAAAGTATCTGAAAATAAAATTTTAAAAAAGAGGCATGAAAAAAACATTTAAAAAAAAAGATAAAAATGACTAAAATATTAAAAATAAAGCAATACAAAAAAGGACTAAAATGAAAAAATTAAATAAAATTAGGCCAAAAGAAGAAAAAAAGAAACTGAAGGACTAAAAACTCCACTCCACTCCTCCCTCCCTCCCGTGTGTCAGTGGAACAAAAGAAGACAAAAATAAAAAAATAAAAAAATAAAAAATAAAAAATAAAAAAAGTACTCTCACCCTTTCTCTCTTTCTCCCTCACCCTCTCCCTCTCTTTCTCTCCCCCACCCTTTCGTGTGGATGTGGAACAAAAGAAAACAAAACCTAAAAATAAGTTCTGAAAGCAAGTTTCATCCAAAATTGTGAATAGTAGCTCATTTTGAGCTTTTTTATATATGTTGATCAGATATATAAACAGATAGAAGAAGAACTGATTGGGTGAAGAGTACTGATCGTCGCAGACTTCACAATGAGCCATGACAACAGCTCCATAGACAGTTAGGGGTAGAACCGGCTATTCACCATCCTTCAATGAAGGGAAAGGAAAGAAAAAAGAAAAAAAAAGTCAAATAAAAACATGTAAGATTAGCATACTGCATGGAATTGTCATGTTAATCAGGATGCTTAAATAAGATATAGATATACCTACATACTCAACCTTTGTTTGATAGAGTGGAAAAGGGAGAGGAAGGAAATTAGATGAGAGATTTTTAAGAGAAAAGAGGGAATCATAATTGTTTGGTAGAGACGAAATTAGGAAGCAAGGAAAATTGGAAATCCATATGACTCACCACTTTTTAACCCTTCAAACTTTGGAAAGGAAAGTCCATGGACAATTTTGACAAAGAAAATGTAGGTAAACTAATTATTTTGACCTTAATCTCTCATTATATTCTAATTTATATAAGGTTATATTTACAAAATGTATTTGAATACGATTTCTATCATATTTTCTTTCTCTTCAACCAAATAACATGATAGAAAACCTCCATCCTTATGTTCTATTTCTATCATCTAGGGATTTCACTCTTCATTCCTCTCTATTTTCCTAAACCCCAGAAAGTGCCAACATTACTACTTTGATTTCCGTTGTGGCTTTCAACTGAACTACAGTTATTGCTATGGACAACACTAAAGTACCGATCTTTAATTTATTTTATTGTTTAAAATTGAAAACCCCACTAATGAAAACTGCTGCAGAACACGGGTATGAGTTGGATCAAAGAGCAAACATCTGGAAAATGACATGCAATCTCTTATTTGATCTTTAAGTTTCAAATATTTCTGCTTTAAAAAAATGAAATCCCGTTATTTTTTCTTTTAATTGAAACCTCACACGCCATCAAAAAAATAATCTCAAAGCAAACCTTTTGAAGTTGCATAGGAGATAATGAGACTAAATAATGCTCATTGCTAAAGGCAACTAAAACAATATTTACATCCCACAAAAACTACTTGCCTTGGCTAGCGAGCAGCGACTTGGCGTGGATTAGTATATCCCTGGAACCAAACGCATTCCATGTGCCAGTGCCATCAAATCAAGGAAAACAAACGGCTCAACGGACGGTCAGATCTGGAGACCCAGTGATCAGTCATGATAGAGACGCGAAGCACTAGATCTGCGGTTCTATACCCAAAGGCCAAAGAGAATTCTGAATCCCAACTCCACACAGCTCATTTCTCTCTTCGCTTCCATAGAACACTCAAACTCTCACACTTCTTCTTCGTCGCTATACATATATTTGTATATGTCGATATATATATATATATATATATGCATGCCGATCCATGTGTAGCATGGTGGTCTGACTAGATCGAGGTCGAACATGGCAAATTTTCTCGCTCAGTTCCAAACAATCAAGAATTCCTGTGATCACATCGTTATTGCTGGTAAATCTCATTTCCATTTTAGGTTTTTTACTTCTTTTTTTTTTTTGTTTTTTGTTTTTTTGGCGAAATTTGAGCTTGATTTGGCGGTTTAATTTTTTGTTTTTCAATTCTAGCTAGCGATCTTAACGCCTTCAGATTGCTTATATATAAATATGTGTGTGTGTGTATGTATAGATTGCAGTTGAATTCTTACAATTTGAACTTTGATTGAGGATTTTGGGGTTATTCGAGTCCAAATTTGGGTTCTTTTGCGAAAACATTGGAGATGTACTGTTCTGATTTTGAATTCTGGAGAGAGAATGGGAAGTAAAGAGGAGAGTTAATTTGTTCTGTGTTTCTAGACTGTATAATATTTAAGAAGAAAATTTATGCATATCATGATGATAAAACAGTTTCATGACATTTTATGAAAAGAAAATATAAGTTGTGAGGGTTAAAAAAAGCTAGGATAAAACAGTAATATCATTTTTTATAGAATCTGCAGAATTAATTTTGACACTATGTATCCGTGTCATTGCTCATTTAGGAAACATATGAAATGGGTTTTTTTTTTTTTTTTTTTTTTTCCTGTATGTCGTTGTTTCATGTATGAAAGAGTATATGAGCGAATGAACTTTTGGTGAAAATGTTCAATTCTTACGAGTTTCTGAGTAATGAACTTTAGGTGAAGAACACATTTTCTAACTATCTATAGGTCATTTTAGATTGTGAATTTAGGAATCTTTTTTGGGAATAAAGCTTGGTTCTGTTAGCTAAAAACTCTTTTCCTACTTGCATATAGTTTTCACTTTTGTGAATTGGAAACCACGGGGAGTTCTATCTCGTTTAGTATTATTTGTCTCGAAGTTTTCTGATTCATGTCGTCTTTTGCATTAGAAACATGGCTGAAACAAATATATTTATGAGAGAATCTTTCTTTGCACTAGATCTTTGAAGCTAATGATTTCATTGTGGTGTGTTTCAGTTGAAGATGTCAGTGACCTTTGGCCTACGATCAAGAATGGATTTGAGAAGCGGTTTCCATTGAAGAGAGCTTGCTTGAATAACAAGACCCGAAATCCCATAAATGTGGATTATTTGCCTGCCGAATTTATATTAACCAGAGATGCAAGGCTTCGTAGCAAATTGCCGCAGGAGCAATATTTATTTTGGTTCCGGGAGCCATATACAACTGTTGTAATTGTTACCTGTGAGGTTAGATGCAAGATCCTTGATCTCATTGATTTCTTCCAACTTTTATCTTTGCCGTGTCTTTACATGCATCCCTCGGCGCATGATACTGTGTATAATTTTTCTGTCTTGATGTCTCAAGACAATACAAAACAAAAGATATTGCATGTGTTCATCAACGTGTAATAAGTTTTTGTATCTAAATGATTGAGCAGTTCCTCTACATGCATCTCATACAATTTTTGTGGATTAAATAATCTATTTCTTCTTTTGTCAATGAGGTGATACATATAATAAGGCTAGCCTTTTGTAATTACATAAGGTAAAAATTTACATTTACCTTAAAGGGGGGTGTAGGGGCTTTGGAAGGTAGAAGCCTATTATTGGTCTATCGTCATGAATATCTTATTCTAGATATTTTTTTATGCTATATGAATATCCATATTCAAATCTTTGTATTGTTGTATATGGACTTGATTTGGTGTGGAACTAGAGTGTGGAACACTGACATAGAAATTTGTAAGAGAAATTCTTTGAGCTTAGCTCCTGTTTGGCACCCTGTTTTAACCACTGTTCAAACTTTTTCCATAGTGTTTTCTTTTGCAAAAAGCATTAATTTATTGTTTGAATTGTGGGTTTGAACCTATGATCCAAACAGCATGAGGTCTGTTGGTTTGCTCCACCACCCACATGATCTAGTGTTCAATTCCTGCCAGCCCGCCTAGTGGGTTTGGATTTTTTTTTTTATATATAAATATATCCATAAAATTTGTACTTAACAGTAAACACGTTTTTAGTTTTTGCTCTGTTATGTCATAATTATTTCTAAGTTAGTAGAGAAGAAAAATTCCATTGGTATGATGTCTCATATTTGTTTTGTTCTTTCTATTTCTTTCATAGCTTACCCCTTTCTCAAAATGACTTGAAAACTTCTGATCAGAAATTTTTATTTTGTTCTACTTATTGTACTAATTCCCACTAAGTATTAAGCAACGAAATCTTTGTGCAAGTTAGATGTTAGCATTAGAATATTAGTTAGTAACATGACATCTCCGTGTGTTCATTGCTTTGAATTTGTTTCTTTTATTATTTGGCTCATCATTTACTTTGCTCAGGTGCTGCAAGTTCGATTTACATAGCCCTGAAGCAAATTTTTGGGAAGACTTGGAATCCAAGATTGTGGAATGCCCTAAGAAATACCTTGGATAAACGTGTACAGTTTTACGAGGATGAGATACACAAGCTGAGTGACCAACGGTTCATGCCAGTGTGGAACTTCTGCAATTTTTTTATTTTGAAGGTTGTTACGTCTTCACATTATGTGGTCTATATAAATGCCATTTGGGAGGCTTTGTGGACAAAGAGAAATTGGTACACTTATGTAAAATAAATTAGCGAGTTCTCATGATCAAATCAATTTCTTTAAAGAGCTTATTTATAACTTGCCACGGGAATTAGTTCAATATGTTTATAAGATGAAAAATTCATAATGTACTCTAGAAAAATATAAACACGACTCTGACAAGCCTTTGTGTCGGTGTAGCCATGTATCCCCAATTCTCAATCTAGATAGTACTTAACGTATTTGCTGCTGTTCTCAGAAAAGCTTGGCTTTTGTGTTTGAGATAGCTCATCTTCATGAAGATGATTTACGTGAATATTGCGAACTAGAGATTTGTTATACAGAAACAGGTGCCGTTGCTACTGCTGTTGCTGAAGTCACGTGGGTAAAATCTTTATTACATGAACTTGGTGTTCTCATACCAGACACCCACGATCTATTGTGACAATGTTGGAACCACTTATCTGTATGCCAATCCCGTCTTCCACTCTCGTATGAAGCACATTGCCATTGATTTTCACTTTGTTCGAGATAAAGTACAAAGTGGCGTGCTTCGGGTTTCTCGTGTTTCTTCTGCCGATCAACTTGTTGATGCATTGATGAACCCGCTCACACGGCAACATCTTCAACAATTTTGTGTCAAGATCGGAGTTTTCTCAAGACACTCCATCTTGAGGGGGCATGATAAGGTAAGTGACAAGAAGTCAAAAATGTAGTTTATGGAATATATTATTAGATGTAAATATTTAGTAATTACTCTTTTTTTATTTCTAGGAGATTTGCTAGTATTTCCAATTTTGTAATCATTGTGGGCGTGTATTTATTGTAAAGTTTTTTACATCAATGAAGGTTGGCAAAATCCATTCCAAAATTTCCATCTTTCTCTAACCTTCAGAACCTTCATATAATGTTAACATTTGCATCGAAGATGACGACTAAATAATGATGCTCATTGCTAAAGGCAACTAAAACAATACTGTGGCCACAGTTCTAGTAATAAATTCAAAATTTATGTGAGAGATCAATAAAGAAAAAAATTTTAATGTAGAGTTTTAAAAAAGGTTACAAAACAAGAACTAAGAAACTTTCAAGCCAACAGAACAAGGCAAAAATAACTCAAATAAGAAAATGTCAGAGACCAAGCTACAACATGAGAAAAATTTTGAGAAATTTGACAATCACTCCGAGTTCGTTCATGCTTTAAGCTCAAAACAATATCCAAACAAAGAAGAAACTAAAAATGAGGTTTAACACATAATTACACTTGGAATGTCTGTAAAAATAAATTCAAACACCAGATTTAAAAAATATATATGATAAAGTGTGAACCAAAATTTGCTTGGAACAGCTTCAGTCTTCTTGTACTTTGCCTGATGCTGATGCCTGCTCCTAGCGTTCATTTTTGACAAGATTACTACTCTATAGCAGGAAAAAATATAAAACATATATAATAATAAAAAAACCAAACCATTCACAATTATGCATGTCAGAATTAGTGATGAAAGCTAATTTTCAAGCAAATATCATACAACTATAGCAAATTTTGCAAATTACAAGAATACCATTTTTTTAGTCTAAATTAATGAGACATGGTTAAATGAACTATTGTACTTATTTAGTAGCTTGTCCATTGATAAGGAGGCATAAATAATAGACATTACAAGGAGTCCGAAACAGAGGAAGTTTCCTAATCTATTAAAGTTAAAATTCAAGTCTATTTACGATGAATAGTTATCTAAAATAAATAAATAATTAAAAATAATTTGTGATTTTTTTCTATTAGTGCTTTCTAAAACTTTCAAATTTCATAATTTAGATATTGTACACACAGAAATATTAAACTGATTAATAAAGTAACTAGTTTCAAACATAGTCTTACTAATATATAAATGAAAGATAATTGTTCCAGTAAAAAAAAAAAAAAAAAGGTAAAACTCCAAGCACCGTTACGTGTAATACATATGATTTTAATGTAGATTTTTTGATAGAAAAGAAAAGAAATAAGTCTAGTTATTGTATACTGAAATAATTAAATTAGCGCCAAATGGTTAAGAAGAGTGTTTTATAATTAATAATAATAATAATAATAAGTTACGAACTGGAAGTCTTGAGAAAAAAGAAATTTCACACTAGAACTAAAAAAACTCCACATATTCTCATGCAACTAAAGAAAGAACTCCAGTTATAGTATATATAGTGAAATAAATTAATTAGCGCCAAATGATTAAGAATAGTGTTTTTGGGGGGGGGGGGGGGAGGGGAAGTTGCGAAATGGAAGTAATAAGAAAGAAGAAATTTCATAATGGAACTTAAAAACTCAAATATTCTCATGCAACAAACTATATAACATGTATGGTGGAAGATAGAAATAATACCAGTTGCCACTTTCAATTTGGCGTTCATCCAATAACTCATCAGTATCTCCGCCTCACGGACATGTATGGTGAAGATAGAAAAATAAAAAAAAAAAAAAAAAAAAATAAAAATGTTTTACTAGGAAATAAGACAATTAATAACAGTGCTATACTGTTCTATCGTTTTTTTTTTTTTTTTTTTTTTTTTTTTTTTTTTTTTTTTTTTTTTTTTTTTTTTTTTTTTTTTTTTTTTTCCCTCCTTATCAGCCCACGCAGGTCCCACACTTCTTCAAGGTCTAATACTCGATCTTTGAAAAAACGATGCTGATGAATACACAAACAAGTGCTCGAGCCCATCACACTCATACATATAACACTCTCTCAAGTTTGTTGAGGTGATCATTTCGGACAAACTGCTTACATCAATGCGATACTTGTATATACCCAGGGTCTCAACGTCTTGAGGGAGCAATACCGGGCAGTCTCCACCTGTTGCTATACTTTTCCTTAGATCACTCTTTGTTAAATTTACAATTTTACCACGTTCTCGAAATACAAAATAATTTTCAGATCCAAACTGAAGTATGTAATGGGTGGGTCCACCATCAGCCATAGATCTAATATATGCGTTAAAGCTGTCAAAGTCATACAAAATGCAATGGAGCTCTTCTAGCTTTGTCAACTTTAATAACTCCTCCCCTCTTATTTTCGTTTCACGATCCTCTCGACCAAGAGAAAGGTAGCGAAGATTTGGCAGCTCGCATAAGATCCCATCAGGTATTAATTTTAACTGATCACAGCTGTTAAATCCAAGGTATCTCAACCTACTTAAGTTTTCCATACCTTTAGGTACTTCCTTGATTCCTGAGCCACCAAAGTCCAACTTCTTCAGAGCCGTTAGTTTTGCTAAAGACGGCACGTATGTCAGATTTCGACATTCTCTGAGAACCAATGCAGTAAGATTCACCAACTCGGAGATTGATTCTGGAAGATTCTCAATAGGAGTTTTAGACAGATCAAGATGACTGAGCCCCTTTATATGAAGAAAGAAGTTGTTTGAAATGCTACTTAAACGATAGTTCTCGTTTAGCAACAATGTTGAAAGCATAGGACATTTTGGTGATTCAAAACTACAAGAGATATTTGATATTTGGTTTTGCATCAACGAAACTTTTACAAGATCCTCCTTCCAATTTTCTTCATCTGGAACACATTTCAATCCAGTACCTGCTTCTACCAAAAATCGAGGACTGTCGCTTGTAATTTTTAGTGTCATATCCCTTATCAAATCATGCATCTTCACGCAATCAACTTCCCGGCTGATATCTCTTGTACCTTCCAATAAGCAAGCATGTACGAGTTTGTTTAGCATTGCCTGTCCTCTTTCCAACTCTGCTTGCCTATTTCTTCCTTGAACAATTTCTTCAGCGATCAGATACTCTATCAACTCATTTCTTTCAATTGCATAATCTTCAGGAAATAGGGCACAATATAACAGACAAGCTTGAAGGTTTTCGTCATTTAAGCGATCGTAGCTAAATTTCAACTTCTCAAATATTGCGTCTGTCCCTTTTGTAGATGCCTTAAGATCTTCTAGCGCTGTCTTCCAGTTATTGTAATCAACAATACCTTTTAAGCTTCCTGCTATTGTAACAATTGCAAGTGGCAAACAGGCACATTCTTTGACAAACAAATTCACCATTACTTCCATGTTTTGGATGGATAGAACATCACGACCTACTGTATCCAAGAACAAGTTCAATGACTCTGTTTCTGACAGGCGCGCCATTGGGATCGCTTTGCAACTCATTCCGTGGCATACGTTAAGAAGTCTTGTTGTCAATATCAACTTGCTTCCATTTTGAGGACTAGGCTCCGGGATTCCTACTTCATCAAGACGATGAGCGTCCCATAAATCATCAATGATGAGCACATAGCTTTTTATCTTACTCAATTCTGCATATAACTTGCGGGCCCTTACTGCTTCGTTGTCATACTTTGAAATATCATCAAATTTGATTTCGCTGGCAACAGCATCTTGTAGCTTGATAATACCGGAAGCCTGTGATGCAGTTACCCAGTATACACTATCAAACTTCTCTCTACTTTGAAGAAGGCGATTGTTTATATGTTTCATGAGAGTGGTTTTACCCATTCCACCCATCCCATAGACCCCGATCTTTCTAACTTCATCACCCATCAACAATGCCCATATTTCTTCCATTTTTCTTGTAAATGTTGTTTCTCCACCCAAGGTCGTTGTTGGCTGTATCTCTCCAATTTGTCGCGGAAGTTGTAAGATCAAACCATCAGGAAACTCACCACTCCTATAGAGTTCCATGACCTCATTTATCTTCTGAATAACATTCTTTCCAATTCCAGCACGGGAGAAGCATTTCACTGTTTCCACTAGTTGATTAATCGTGTTGATTTCGGGATCAATGTCTTCCACCCTTTGCAGCCAAAGTCGAACCTCAGCCTTCAACTCTGTTTCTCCTTCCACAATCTCGGTGCCTAGCCTTGCATTTATGTCTCTCCTTCGACAGTTTAGCTCTTCCATTCTTGTTTGAGTGTCTTCACATTTTCCTTAAAGCCACTGTGATACTTCCAGCATCTGGAAATAGGTGCTGATATCCACTGTAAAAGTTGAATAACCGGCCCAGCAAGCTCCATTATTGACTAGCACCTGGCACCGTGAGAATTTGAAGATTGTATTTGACTTTTGCCTTGATGAAGTAATATGAGAAGACATACAAACACTCACACACAAAGATAAATATTTATTGTGTAATTACTAAATAAAAAAATGGCCTATAATGCAAATGGATTGAAAGTAATTAAAAAAGCTAGCTCATGGCCAATCGAAATTTTTAGCATTAAAATCTATTAGGACAAATTTTATTTTTGCTCCTGATCTTAATAGTCTTGTCTGCCCCAAACTTTGAAATCTTGTAACTTTTACCCCTCAAACTTTGAATTGTTAATAAGAATGTCCCTTGAATTTTAAATATTCCCCTTCTACATATTTTAGTCATGTAAGACTTGAAAAAACTTTATTTTAATCGCCTAAACTTTAGTATATTTGTAACTTTACCCACAAATATTGAAAACTGGTATTGTGCTTATAACTCGCAAACTTTAAATTGTTGCAAAAACACTTGTTAAGACTAACATGATACTAGTATAAATAATAAAATGACAATTTTAACTAAAATATATATTATTATAAAAATAACCTTAAAAATCTATAGAATTCAAGTTTTCTAAATATGCAAGTTACTTTAATTTTTCTTTGTTTTCTTGTTATAACTTAAATTTTAAAACAAATCTTAGGAATGCACTAGTCATTTTCAGGTTTTGGTATATTTACTTTGTGTTTATTTTATTTGTCTTTTATCCTTTTAGGTGTTGTGGGTTTGTTTGGGTATTTTAGTTTGTAAGTCCCTTTTTTATTTGGACATTTTTGTTTAATGAAGTTGAACTTTTCAAAAGAAAGAAAGGGGGGAAAAAAAAAGTTAAACTTGTGCTTGTTTTATTTTCTGTTGTGTCGAATGGATTTATTTATTTAGTTGAAATTTATATTTATTAAAAGAGTAATTGGTCTAGATACTCCCTAAATTCTTTTGAAGGTGACGGTTTGGTCCCTTTTTTTTTTTTTTGGCCAAGATGACCATGAACTTTTAAAATGTTGGTCATTATAGTCATTTACGTCTAACTCGTTAATTTCTAATAGAATGACTGAGTATTTTAGTAATTTACTAATAATTAATTTAATAAAAATTAAAAAAATTCACTCTTTTCTTTCTCACTCTCTTAGATCCATGGGTGGTGGTTGAGTTCGAGGGGTCAAGGCCTAAGCTCAAAGGCAGTAGAGGGGAGGAAACCCAGATCGGAGTGCTCGGGTGATGGCAAGTGTGGGGGGGGGGGGGGGAACTAGTTTGGTGTTTGGGTTTTAAGGCTGAGCTTAGCGACGGTGGGGGGAAAGGGGGTTGGGGTTCGTAGGGTTTGCGTTTTGATGGCAAGCATAGCGACAGGGGGAGGGGAGTTGGGGTTCGTGGGGTTTGGGTTTTTACTCCGATTTGGGTTTGCTAAAGGGAGGGGGCAAGAGGGAAGGAGGGAGGGAGGGGGAGGGGGAGAAAGAGAAAGAGAGAGAGGGGAGAAAGAGCACGACTGAGCTGTCGTGGGGGGGGGGGGGGGGGGGCAACGGCGCAGCAGTGGGTTTCCAAGAGGGAGGGCGGGAAGGAGGGAGAGGAGAGGAAGCAGTGAAGGTGCAACCCAGACATGGGTTCGTGCCTGTGGGGTTGCGAGAGGGAGGGAGACAAAGAGGGGGAGAGAGGGGGGGGACGAGAGAGCACCGAGGGTGGGGGGTGCGACTGCGTCATTGTAGGGGGGGTGGGGGCGGCAGCAGCGCAACCCTAATCTGGGTTCATGCTGGGGGGTTACAAAAGGCACTACTACAAAATATGGATACCACGACGGTTTTTAACCGTCGTGGTAACATTTTCACGACGGTTTTTTAACCGTCGTGGAATCCAGGGTCGTGGAATCTTTTCAGATTCTACGACGGTTTTTTAACTGTCGTCGAAGGTAACAATGAAAAAAAAAAATTTGCGAATTCGTTTCATTTCTCCAAACATATTTAAATCACAAAAGCATCATTTTTTCCCGGAAAAGTCCCAAATTCATGCCTTACCCAACCAATTTAATTCAATCTAAAACACAACCATAATGAACAATCACTGAAAATGTAGGGCATGGATTTTAGCCATTTTGGATGGAATATTCCCAACTCAACACCTACAAAATCAACATTTTGGATTTTAGCTGGAAAATTCACAATCAACAACCACAATCAACAAAATTAATATTTTAGACAAAAATTTCCCAAATTTGTTCATTACCCAAGTAATATACACTACAACTTACCAGCTTGTCGAGTGTGGATACGGGCGGAGTGCGGCGAGAGAGAGAGGGAAAGTTGTGTTAGTTCCTTGATAGACCCGTCAGAGAATGGAGGAGGCCGCGTGAGTGGTGGAGGAGGCCGTCGAAGAATGGAGCAAAGAGAAAATTTTGAGAGGTAGAAAGAGAAAGGAGGCGCGGTGAGATAAAGAGAGTTTTTGGAGATTTTAAGTAAGGAGGGAGCGGAGAGAGAGCGAACCGAAAAACAACAAAAAAACCATTGTGGAAGGACGAGCTTCCACGACGGTTAACAAAACCGTCGTGGAAGCTCGGTGCTTCCACGACGGTTTTTTGGTTAACCGTCGTGGAAGCTCGTCCTTCCACGACGGTTTTTTTGTTGTTTTTCGGCTCCGTGTTTTTCCGAATTTACGACGATGGTTTTTTTTAAAAACCGTCGTTGAATTTCCGTCGTAGTATCCATATTTTGTAGTAGTGAGGGAGGGGGCGAAAGGGAGAGAGAAAGAGAGATGGGGGAGAGAGGGAGGGTATTTTAGTCTTTTTATGAAAAAACTGATGATTTTAGCAAGATTCCATTAGATTTCTAACAGAGTTCGACGTAAAGGACCGTATTGGCCAAGAAAATAGAAATTTATGATCATCTCGGTCAAAAAAAAAAGGGATCAAACTATCACCATCAAAAGAATTCATGGACTATTTGTACCTATTACTCTTATTGAAAAAATTAAAATAATTATTAATAAATGTACATATTGTTTTGTTTTTACACGAAGTTGTATAGATTTTTTTTAATATTTTATATCGAATTTCAATAGATGTTTAAGATTATTTTTGTGTTAATAAAAATTTTAGTTCAAATTAATTTTTTTAATTATTTCAACTTGTGTTACGTTAGCCTTAACTGGACGAAATATGAAAGTGCATGTGTTTTTTGCTAAGATTTAAACTTCAAGAGGAGTAAACACTAGTTTTCAATGTTCGGGGGTAAAGTTACAAATGTACTAAAGTTTAGAGGGGACAAAAATAAAGTTTTTCTAAATCTTACATTGCTAAAATATAACAAAATGAGTGTTTTTGCTAGCGGTTTAAAGTCCAATGGGTATTCTTGATAATTTTTGAAAGTTTGAAGAGTATAAGCACTGGTTTTCAAAATTTGGAAAATAAAGTTACAATAGCACTAAAGTTTAGGGGAAAAAAATATAATTTTTCCAATCTACTATGTATACTCTAATCAATGTATACACATACATAGTACTAGTGAGTTATCAAAGGATCATCTATTACAACATACAATAACTTAATTAATACTGCGAAATTAGGCATTTCAAATTCAATTAAATAAAAAAAAATTAAAGTTTGAATATTGAAAAGCCGAATATTGTAGCATACCTTAATGTCTAATTGATTCTTAGTTCTTTAATCGAAGACTTCTACTATAACAACTAAAGGGCCGCAGCACAAAACTGAAGCAAAGAAGAGAAAACAACAGTTATGTGCTTACAAAATACTGCCTTCTTTTTCTCTGAGAACCACATATGTATATAACTAATGAGTTATCAAAGGATCATCTACTACAACATATAACAACTTAATCAATACTGTCAAATTAGGCATTTCAGATTCAACCAAACAAATCCAATTAAAGTTTGAATATTGAAAAGCCGAATATGATCTTGACTCTGATGGAAATTGTAGCATACCTCAACATCTAATTGATTCTTAGTTCTTTAATCGGAAACTTCTACTATAACAACTAAAGGGCTGTAGCACAGAACTGAAGCAAAGAAGAGAAAACAACAGTTACTTGTTTGCGAAATGCTACATTCTTTTTCTCCAAAAACCACATATATATAGAACTAATGAGTTATCAAAGGATAATATACTACAACATACAATAACTTAATCAATACTGTCAAATTAGGCGTTTCAGATTCAACTAAACAAATCAAATTAAAGTTTGAATATTGAAAAGCCAAATATGATCTTGACTCGGATGGAAATTGTAGCATACCTCAACGTCTAATTGATTCTTAACTCTTCGATTGGAGACTCCAACTCTAACAAAAAAGGGCCATAGCACAGAGGTAAAGCAAATTAAGGAGAAAAAGCAATGGTAACGTGCTTGCAAAATGCTGTCTTCTTTTTCTCTGACAATTGAGATCCAGGATAAAGAATTAGTTTCATGCTAAGCAAATTGATGATAAACAAATGACTATATATCATTTTACAATATAGGTTAGATTAGAGGTCAAAATTGATTTCGGTTCTTCTCACCGAAAGAATCTGTTGAGCAATTAATGATAGAGTAAAAGAAACAACTTCTCATGTTAAATTCAACAACGATTCATTCCAACGACATAAATTGACCAATTGAGTTGTATAAACTAAAATGAGAATGAGGAGCAAGAAATGAGTATGTAACTGACCTGCAGATCAAGTTGTATCTTCAATCTTTTTCTTTTTTTTTTCCCTCTGAGGATGAATGATCATTCGGATCTTCAATAATTATCAGACAAATTAACACAGCAGTGCAAATGTGAAAAGAAGAAAGAGCAGTGACTGAGTGCTTTTTAAAAAAGGTGAAAGTGAAAGGTAATCAGAAAAGAAATTGCTCACTTGCATGATTAAAGGCAGGTAGACGTCAATCAAAAGAAAAAAAAATTTTAAATCTTTTTCTTATTCACTATATCTGCTCTTAATTTGGCTTTACTCAAAGGCGACAACGCAACTTTCAATCTTCTCTGTTTGTCATCGATATTTGTGCAAATTTCATTGGCCCCCCAAAAGTGATATTGGCCGTAAGTGGGTCCAAAGTCCAACGATTGGACCTCGTTTGACAAAACTTCTCAAAGATCTGGGCCCGTTTGTTTGGAGTACGCAATTCATTTTTGTTTCAAATAACGTTTTATAACCATATTTTAAGCTGAAATTACATATGAAAATGAAATTCATTAATAAAATCATCCAAATATTTACTTTTTTTTCATTTTCATTTCGAACATATTTTGTACTGTAATATTTTCTGATTTAAAAGTTTTTTTAATTATATTTCAAGTTTTAAATTGTTATAATTTTTACCATTTTGTTTCTGATTAAGACGAATTTATTTTTCATGTATATATAATGATGGAGCAATAAATTAATATTCATATACTCTTTTAAAATATGTTGAGATTTTATTAGATTTGTTAGAAAATCATTTTTGTAAATAACTATTTTCATGTATATTTAAATAATATTTCAGAAATTATTTTATTTTTAAAATAATAATAATTTCAAAATCAATTGTTTTTCAAATTATCAGACCTTCAATCCTGTTTTTTCCCTCTCAAAACACAGCAATGCATGTGTGAAAAGGGATTAGGAATAGGTCACTTTGAAAAACAAAGAAAAGTGAATTCTCTTGAAAAAGATGAAAGAGGATAAGAAAAGGAATTTGCTTGGATGTATGATGGGCATTAATTGTCAAGAAAGGAAAAGTACTAAAACACCCTTTATATTTAGTCTAAAAATCATTTTTCCCCCTTTACTTATACAATTGCCTAATTCACCTTTTATTTTTTTAAAATCAGTCATAAAATATTATTGAAAATTTGACGCTTATATTTTCAATCTATCTTAAATATTATTGTAATTATGAATTAATCTTTGATCTATGTTTGTGTTGGGGGATTAGGAGGGAGACTGGGAGAGAGAGGAGAGAGAGGGAGGATATTTTAATTTATTTTATGATAAAATTAATGATTTTAATAAGATTATATTATTTTTTAACAGAGTTTGTGGGAAAAGATAAAAGAATAATGCAAATTAACACAGTAATGCAAATGTGAAAAGAAAAATGAGTAGTGAGTGAGTGCTCTTTAAAAAGGTGAAAGGCAATCAGGAAAAGAGACTGTTCACTTGCATGATTAAAGGCAAGAGGATGTTAAAATATCAGGAAATAACTTTTCTTTTTTGGAAGATATCATTTTCTTATGCTATGTCTGCTATTAATTTGGCTTTATTCAAAGGCGACAACTCACCTTCCAATCTTCAATGCTTGCCATCAATATTTGTGCAAATACCATTGGCCAGCCGAAAGTGATATTTGGTACGTGGGTCCTAAAGGAGTCCTAAAGTCTGATGTTTTGACCTTGTTTGACAAAACCTATCAATGGTCTGCGCCCGTTTGTCACATGTATGCGATTCATTTTATTTTTCAAACAATGTATAATAACCTGAAATTACATACGAAAATGAAACTCATTTATAAAATCATCCTAATTTTTACTTATTTTATTCTCATTTCAAACCTATTTTATATTGTAATATTTTTTGATTTAAAAGTTTCTTTAATTATGTTTCAAGTTTCAAAATGCTATAATTTTTTGTAATTTCAATTTTGATTGAGACGATTTTTTTTTTTCATGTGTTTGTGATGAAGAAAGAAATAAATCCAAATCCATGTACTCTATTAAAATATACTGAGATTTTAAGAGATTTGTTTGAAACTCATTTTTTCAAATAACTGTTTGCATGCAGTATCTATTCAAATATCATTTCAAAAATTATTCCATTTTTCTAAATAATTTCAAAACCAATTGTTTTTTAAATTATCAGACCTTCAATCTCTTTTTTTATTATTATTTTTTTATAAGGGTGAATGATTACTCAGAACACAGTCAGTGCATATGTAAAAAAAGAGTGGGAACACGGAACTTTGAAAGAAAAAGAGGAAGGAAAAATGTCATCACTCTATTTTTCTCTCTCTCTACTTCTCTCTCTTATGTGCTAGGGTTTGTGCCGTTCGTATTTCTCTCTTGGGGATGGAGTCCGGTGTCGCCTCTTGGTTGATCACCAGACTACCTCCTAGTGAAGATGTTTTGGACTACATGATGATAGTTTTGGTGGGAGGGATGGCTTCATGGTCAGAAAGGTACGTTTTGGTATCTTTAGTGATGTTTGTTGGCTTGTCACCAGAGGTATTATCCATGGTGTATGAGGTTTTTTTCATTTTTGTTATAGTTATTTGTTTAAAATAAAGTTGATAGCATTTCCGTCTTGTGTTTTGTTGGTATGTTTTTATGCTTATTTTATAATAATGGAGGTGGTCTCCCCTCACTCTCTTATTGTTAGGGTGTCTAATCTACTAAAATTAATAATGTGCAGTGTTGGGGTTGAACTTTTTGTTATAAGTTTTTTTGTTCTCGATCGATCGGAGTTTTCCATTAATTATAGTGGTATTCTTGAAAGAGTCATCTGTGTACTCGACGATTAATGTGCCTTTTTATTTCCTATTATTAGATTTCGGTATACGTTTTACCTCTTTATGTATTTTATTAGAATTTAGGTGTGAAACTGATTTATAATTGGGATTAAGTTTCCTTATGTTATGAGGTCATTTAAAATATTGATGTTTGTATTTTATTGATTTGAAAAACAATTATTTTTAAAAAAAAAAAAAAAAAAAAGAGAAGTGAGTGCTCTTGAAAAAGGTGAAAGATAAAAAATAAAAAATAAAAAACTAATTTGCTTGGATGTATTATTAAAGGCATGCGGGCATCAAAAATAAAGAAAGAAAAAGTACTAAAACACCCTTTATATTTAGTCTAAATATCATTTTTCCTTTTTAAGTATACAAGTACCCAAAACACCTTATGTGCTTTTAAAATCAGTCATAAAATTAAAAAATATGCAAAAAAAAATCAATAAAGTATCTGAAAATTAAATTAAAAAAAAAAGAGGCATGAAAAAACATAAAAAGATAAAATGACTGAAATACTAAAAATGGAACAATAAGAAAAGAACTAAAATGAAAAAATAAAATAAAATAGAGCCCAAAAAAGAAAAAAAAAATTTTGAATGACTAAAAACTCCACCCCACGCTCCCTCCCTCCATTCCGCGTGTCAGTGGAACAAAGAAGACAAAACCAGAAACAAATACAAAACATGTTTAACGTAGAAAAGGGAACACAGTAGTACATATGTGAAAAAGGAATGGCAAATAGGTTACCAAACTTTGAAAGAAAAAAAGAAGTGAGTGCTCTTGAGAAAGGTAAAAGATGATAAGCAAAGGAATTTGCTTAGATGTATGATAGGCTTTAAAATATCAGGAAAGTAAAAGTACTAAAACACCCTTTATATTTAGTCTAAATATCATTTTCCCCTCTTTACTTGTACAATTGTCTAATTCACTTTTTGTTTTTGTTTTTTTTTTTAAATCAGTCATAAAATACTCTTGAAAATTTCAAAATTACCTTTTCAATCTATCTTAAATAATTGTGAATTAACTAAAAAAAATTAAACAACAAAACATGAAAATGATCAAAGAAATATTTTTATTAGTAGGAGAAATTTTTAAGTTTTAAGATTGACTTTATTTAATTGTTTAGTTTGATATTGCTTTAAATTGTATTTAATATAAGTTAATTAGGAAGGATAAAACTTAGTATTTTCAAAAATGCAAATGCTTTAGGGATTATTGTACTATGAAGTGATCTTTTTCTTTTTCTTCTTTTCTTTTATCTTTTTTTTTTCCCTGGTGGAAGAGATCTTTTTCTTATTCTATATGTCTGGCAATTTGGCCTTATTCTTATTCCATCTTTGCTGCTTTCGGCCGGTGCTTGGGCAAACATCATTGGCCACCCAAAAGTGATATTAGTATGTGGGTCTTAAGAAAATCAAGATAAGTGCAACTTGAGATTTAAAAATAGCAAGAGAATTTACGTACGATTAACTTTCTTTTATTTTATTAAGTCTAATGTTTGCAAAAAAAAAAAAAAAAAAAAAAAGAGGGATGAAAAAACATAAAAAGATAAAATGAATAAAATATTGAAAATAGAGCAATACAGAAAAAGACTAAAATGAAAAAATAAAATAAAACTGAGCCAAAAGAAGAAAAAAAAAGAAAAAAATAAGTTGAAGGACTAAAAACTCCACCCCAAGCTCCCCCCTCCCTCCCTCCATTCCGTGTGTCGGTGGAACAAAAGAAGACAAAAACATAAATAAAAATAAAAGCAAAGTACTCTCTCTCTAGCTCTCTCTCTTTCTCTCAGTCTCCCTCTCCCTATCCCTATCCCTCTCCCTCTCCCTCTCCTTCTCTCTAAAAGAAAATAAATAAGAAATAATAATAATAATAAAAGTAAAAAAAAAAAACAAAACAAAAGAACACAAAGATATTTAACGTGAAAAAAAAAAACATATTAGTGCATATGTGAAAAGTGAGTGGGAAATACGTCACTAAACTTTGAAAGAAAAAGAGAAGCCAGTGCTTCTGAAAAAGGTGAAAGATGATAAGAAAGGGAATTTGCTTGTATGGATGATTGGCATTAAAATATCAAAAGAGAAAAAGTATTAAAACACCCTTTATATTTAGTCTAAGATTTTATTTGGTAACAAAGTTTAATTTTAATTAAATTGTATTTTTTTATCTTAATTTTTATATTTTTTGAAATGATCAACAAAATTTATAATTATTTTTTAAAAAGTCAACTCAACTCAAATTTAAAAATTTCATCTCAACTCAAACTCAACTAATTCACCAAACGGACCCTAAATATTGCCTCTTTACTTATACAATTTCCTAATTCACTTTTTTTTTTTAAATCAGTCATAAAATACTCTTGAAAATTTCAAGATTACCTTTTAAATCTATCTTAAATAATTATGAATTAACGAAAAAAGTTAAACAACAAAATATGAAAATGATCAAAGAAATATTTTTATTAGTAGGATAAATTTTTAAGTTTTAAGATTGACTTTATTTAATTGTTTAGTTTGATATTGCTTTAAATTGTATTTAATATAAGTTAATTAGGAAGGATAAAACTTAGTATTTTCAAAAATGCAAATGCTTTAGGGATTATTGTACTATGAAGTGATCTTTTTCTTTTTCTTCTTTTCTTTTATCTTATTTTTTTCCCTGGTGGAAGAGATCTTTTTCTTATTCTATATGTCTAGCAAATTGGCCTTATTCTTATTCCATCTTTGCTGCTTACCCCCGGTGTTCGTGCAAACAACATTGACCACCCAAAAGTGATGTCAGAATGTGGGTCTTAAGAAAATTGAGATAAGTGCAACTTGAGATTTAAAAATAGCAAGAGAATTTAGGTAGTATTAACTTTCTCTTATTTTAAATCTAATGTTTGGACCTCGTTTGACAAAACTTACTAAAGATCTAGTTAACTCTTAATTTTATTTAAGGTAATTAGATTAATCATATATTCAGCTCTGATGGGACTTGCATTTCTTTTATTATTAGTTTAAAAACATGTGCAATACATATGATTAGACATATTTAAGAAAAAATTATCTAAATAGAAAGAATATATATAAATAAGTATTGATGGGGCACGGTAAATCCGATGGGTGATGTGTTGGAGGTGTCAATGTGGCTATCTATGGCTGGCTGGTGATGGCTCCAACGTGGCCAAAGATGTTAAAGAGTTGGAGCAAAATACTAAGGTAGGGCCTCCATCATGATTTGGTACAGATTAGGCTTGTAAGAAATCGAAGGAGGATTGCACCCAGGACATCCTCTGTTGCCAAATCACTGAAAAGAACCAGCAAGCAAACATAAGAGAATCGACTAAAAGAAACTGGTCATGAGATTGAAGAAAGGTGGGAGGAGTAATCAAATAGTTGATGGAAATTTAGGCAAGGTAAGCCGGAGATTAGTTACTGTCTCTAGAGTGCTTATGGATAGGGCTCAGAATCACTCCGAAGACGAACACGGGTTGCTTCCGGAGAAGAATTTAGGTAAATTTTGAAAAATGTTCCAGAAATGAAGAACTTGAAGAACGCAATGGAGATTCTAACAAGAGATGGATTTCTAAGTAGTTTTCTGATGGGGAGAAAGAGCTTTGTTTGAGGTGAGGCGATTGTGTGATGGCTATGCTTTGCTCTGGAGAAGTTTAGTGTGGATGAATATCGTAGTTGAGTTGAGTGCCTTACTCTGGAGAAGAGAGAGCTACTTATAGGGAAAATCATGAGCCATTTTGGAGGTAGCTTGGGACAGAGAAGCTCATGATCTTTGAAGTACCAAAGCAAGCAGCCATAACAAATATAGATAAGCATCTGGTATTCATAGTCAAACTAGGAACTGCTTCGGAGATTGGTCAAACAATGTCTTGGTCTTTGAAGTAGCTGACTTAGCTGTAGGAAACTTCTAAAACTAACCTTTTGGGTCTTTTGGGCTTAATAGAGAAAAGATGGACTTTTTAGGCTATTAATTATGGTAGATATATATACTTTGGTCTACTTATGGTGAGAGACGGATTTTCTTGATTATTTTTCTATCATCCATTTATCTTGACAAACTAATTTGAAACCCCCCGAGATCAAAATCCAACTTGGACAAGAATAAATGGGCCTATTTGATTATTCATAGCCCACTAAACGACGACCCACGTAAGTTCCCTAAGCATAGCTTGGGTCCACGAAACGAGCCCACTCGCACCATGGGATATAAGTATTGGGCTTGAGCCTTAGGAAAAGGCCTTGTACAAAAACATATATCAACAATAAGTAAAAAATATGCCAAAAAAAAATCAACAAAGTATCTGAAAATAAAATTAAAAAAAGAGCCATCAAAAAAACATTAAAAAAAAGATAAAAATGACTAAAATATTAAAAATAAAGCAACACAAAAAAGGACTAAAATGAAAAAATAAAATAAAATAAGGCCAAAAGAAGAAAAAAAGAAATTGAGGGACTAAAAACTCCACTCCACTCCTCCCACCCTCCCGTGAGTCAGGGAACAACAGAAGACAAAAAAAATAAAAATAAAAATAAAAATAAAAAAGTACTCTCTCCCTTTCTCTCCCTCTCCCTCGCTCTCTCCCCCCCGCCCTTTCGTGTGTCAGTGGAACAAAAGAAAACAAAACCCAAAAATAAGTTCTCCCTCGCCAAGTTTCGTCCAAAATGGTGAATAGTAGCTCATTTTGAGCTTTTTTATATATGTTCAGATATATAGACAGATACAAGAACTGATTGGGTGAAGAGTACTGATGGTCGGAGAGTTCACAATGAGCCATGACAACAGCTCCATAGACAGTTAGGGGTAGAACTGGCTATTCATCATCCTTCAATGAAGGGAAAGGAAAGAAAAAAAAAAAAAAAGTCAAATAAAAACATGTAAGAGATTAGCATACTACATGGAATTGCCATGTTAATCAGGATGCTTAAATAAGATGTAGATATACCTGCACACTCAACCTTTGTTTGACAGAGTGGAAAAGGGAGAAGAAGGAAATTATATGAGAGATTTTTTAGAGAAAAAAGTGAATCATAATTGTTTGGTAGAGAAGAAATTAGGAAGCAAGGAAAATTAGAAATCCATATGACTCACCACTTTTTAACCCTTCAAACTTTGGAAAGAAAAGTCCATGGACAATTTTGACAAAGAAAATGTGGGTAAACTAATTATTTTGACCTTAATCTCTCATCATATTCTAATTTATATGAGGTTATACTTGCAAAATATATTTTGATTAGATATTTTTTATCATATTTTCTTTCTCTTCAATCAAACAACATGATAGAATAGAAAATCTCCCTTCTTACATTCTAATTCTATCATCTAAGGATTTCACTTCTCATTCCTCTCTATTTCCTGAACCCCAGAAAGCGCCAACATTACTACTTTGATTTCCTTTGTGGCTTTCAACTGAACTACAGTTATTGCAATGGACAACACTAAAGTACCAATCTTTAATTTATTTTATTACCCCACTAATGAAAACTGCTGCAGAACACGGGTATGAGTTGGATCAAAGAGCAAACCTCTGGAAAATGACATGCATTGCTCTTATCTTGACTCTTTCAGTTTCAAATATTTCTGGTTTAAAAAATGAAATCCCAATATTTTTTCTTTTAATTGAAACCTCACACGCCATGAAAAAAAAAAATCTCAAAGCTAGCAAAACCTTTTGAAGTTGCATAGGAGATAATGAGACTAAATAATGCTCATTGCTAAAGGCAACTAAAACAATATTGGGATAACATTAAGGTCTTGTTTGGATCTAGGATCAAATCCATAACTCTAGTAGTAAATTCAAAATTAAAATTTTATGAGAGAGAACAATATGCAGGAAAAAAAAAAAAAAAGTGGATTTAAAACAAGGTTACAAAACAAGAATAACAGAACAAGGCAAAAGTAACTCAAATAGGAAAATGTAAGAGACCAAGCTACAATAATACAAGAGAATGTTTTTTTTTTTGACAAAGCTGACAATCACTCCGAGTTCATTCATGCTATAGGCTCGACAAAATATCCAAGCAAAGAAGAAATTAAAAACAAGGTTTAACATGCAATTAGGCTTGGAATGCGAAAATTAATATAAAAAAAATGTCTGTAAAAATAAATTCAGACTCCAGATTAAGAAAAGATATGATAACGTGTGTGCAAAGTTGTTTGATCTCCATCGATCGATTTCACAAATGGAAGAGCTTCTGTCTTCTTGTTCTTTGCCTGATGCTGAGACCTGCTCCTGGAGTTGATTTTTGACAACTTTAATATTCCATAGAAGAAATAAAATATAAAAAAAGCCAAACCGTTCTCAATTAGGCATGTCAGAGCTCATGACTAAAGGTAATATCATACAATTACAGCAAATGGATGCAAATAATTTTTTGTTTAAAGTTAACGAGACAAGATTAAATGAGCTAATATTGCAGTAAATAAATATTTACGACCAATTATCTACGAAACTAAATAAATAAATAAATGGTCAAAAGATAATTAGTGATTTTCTCTATTAGCGGTTTTTCATGATTTAGATATTGTGCACACAGATATAAAAAGTAATAAGTAATCAGTTTCAAACATAGTATTACTAACATATATGTGAAAGGTCATAGTAGATATGTCTCAAAATCGAAATTAATGTTCCAGTTAAAAAAAAAAAACAAAACAAAAATGTAAAACTCCAAGCAGCGTTATGTACGTGTAACACATATGTATGTATGGATATCAACTAAATGTTTTGCAAGACTAGACCATAAATATGATCTTAATGCGGATCTTTTGATGTTTTGCTACGTTCTCCCACCTTATCAGCCCATGCAGGTCCCTCACTCTATTAAGATCCAATACCTCGAGTCTTTGAAGAAGAGGAAGGATGCATGTTGGATACACAAACACATGCTCATACACATAGCACTCTCTCAAGTTTGTTGAGGTGATCATTTCACACAAACTGCTTACATCAATGCAACAATTTGTGTATACCAATGGTCGCAACGTCTTGAGGAAGCAAGATTTGACAGCTTGCATAAGATCCCATCAGGTATTATCTTCAACTGCTCACACCCTTAAAATTCAAGGTATCTCAACCTCTTCAAAGCCGTTAGTTTTGCTAAAGATGGCACGTATGTCAACTTGCGACATCCTCTGAACAACAATGCAGTTAGATTCACCAACTCGGAGATTGATTCCGGAAGATTCTATGCCCCCCATTCCCTTGTATCTTCCAATAAGCAAGAATGTACGAGTTTGTTTAGCATTGCATGTCCTCTTTCCAACTCTACTTGCCTACTTCTTCCTTCAATAATTTCTTCAGCAAATCAAATACTCTATCAACATGTTTCTTTCAATTGCATATCTGCGGAAAATAGGTCACAATATAACAAACAAGCTTGAAGGTTTTCATCATTTAAGCGATTGTAACTGACTTTCAACTTCTCAAATGTTTCATTCGGCCCCTTTGTAGATGTTTTTAGATCTTCTAACTGTAATGTCCTGACCTACGTAGGGCCGTTACCATACTTACATAAACTAAATCTCGGTTTTAATAATCTTAACTTAATTGAAAATTTGAGAATAAATTTTTTTTTTTTAACATACATAAATAGACTAGTAAATATAAGAAGATTTTTTATGCATACACATACTTGTTTTTCATAATAAGAAGTCATACATAATCTTTATATTTAACTTGAGTATTCAGACTTCATATATACAGTATAATACAATCTATTCTAATATATAGATATATACATATATTTTTGTTCAAAATAACTTGCGGAAAAACTTGCGTAGTGGTATCCCACACCGCCCTTCACTTGCCGCATCTTCCGCATCGCCCACCAACTAATTTGCAGGCTTTTTACCTACAGTATGAAATATACTAATGAGCTAATGCTCAGCAAGTACAAATATAATCTCACAAAACATGTCAAGCATCATATAACTTATGCATAATCCATTTATGATCAATTATGAATGTCTTATGCTCCATTATGGGCTTAATTATAAACTTATTATCTTGCTTAACATGTGGGCCCCTTGTGTATGTATCGATTGCGCGCATTCCACAGAAAGTTAAGGTTTGCAAGGTCCCTAATAATTCTGGGAATCATGAAACATAACCCTTCTGCATCAACAGAAGGTCTGAGAATTTTCTTGAACATACACGATCCTCCCGCATCAACAAGAGGTTGATACGACACTTTACTTGTATTGGTTTAGTCTTAGTCTTGTATTTTCCAAGACCAAGATTCTTTACATGTGATCTTATTAGTCATGATGCATGTGATACATGAATATAACATGACATAAAGATCAATGGTATAATGGTAAAAACATGTCATACACATAAACATGGCATATTATGGCGTACATATAAACATGTCATACTTGAAAATAATTTACTATTTCTCACACTATAGGTGAGGTTTGTACTTACTCGTATACTATGTCCTATGTTGTGTTACTCCAAGTCCGGTCGCAACAACAGGCTACTTTCTGTTATTACAAAGGACATATGACAAGGATTCTATAACCCTAAAAAGTTGATAACCTTAATCAACATCCATACATAAACTTAGTTATATCTCCCCCAAACATCTCTTGATAACTTACTTAGTTACTACAAGTAACCCTAGGGTTTTAGGCCCAACTAACATACTTAGCATCTCGTTAGGTTACATTGGGTAACCTTTGATGTGAGCGTAAGTCAAAATTGGGTCAACTCTTTATTGGGTTATTATAGATAACCTTGGGCTTTGGGCCCAATCCAGTAACTTGGGTGTCCTTCCCGGTTACTGTTGGTCATTATACTATTATTAAGATAACTTATGGTTAAATACTTATTTTTCTTTGCTGCGCTGGCAGTGGACGAAAGGTCACCGGGCAAAGGAGGATGTAGGCACCAGATGAGAGAGATAGATAGTTGAGAACAAAATGAGGAATTAAAGGGCATATACATAAATTTACACATTAAAGCTGCTGGATAGGGTAGAAAAAGGCTGAAACTTTTGGATTGAAAAGTAAATTAGTATGTTATATAATTAAACAACGAATACTAAAAGAATAAAAATTGAGAGAGAAGTAATAGCATAACAACTATAGGTAATAAATTTTTGCAAAGAGGGAGAGAGAATTAAATTAGGAGAGGAGTCATAACAGAACAACTATAAGTAATAAATTTTACAAAAGGAGAAAGTATCCAATTTTATAGTGGTTTATTGCTGAGATATGGAAAAAAAATGTCGTTTAATTCATG
Organism: Ficus hispida; assembly: GCA_025413025.1. Lineage (NCBI taxonomy): Eukaryota > Viridiplantae > Streptophyta > Magnoliopsida > Rosales > Moraceae > Ficus > Ficus hispida. The sequence goes on from JAINRH010000139.1 coordinate 28,705, forward strand.
AAATTCAAATTAATGTGGTGTTACAAAATGATTAGAGTGTAAAAAATTTGTTATTTACTGAATATAATTAGGTATTTAGGTAAGTGAACTGAAATAAAAAATTAATTGTTTATTTGAAGCTTAGGCAAATAATGTTTTAGTCTATATACTAAATTGTGGTATAGTTTAAAAAAAAAAAAAAAGATGGTTAATGACTTAGAAGGTAAAATATGTTGGTGGTTGTTATAAAACAATTGAAGGAAAAACTGATATTATCACGCGATTTTGTAGGTTCAAAATTCTAGTATAATAACTTGTATATTAAGAGATACATAATTTTGTTATTAATATCTTATAATTCAAATGAAGCATTGAATTTAATAGCTGATAAATTTATTGAGTTGTGTTACCAAAATCCCTCGATTAATTTTTAGACCTATAGTGCCCGCTTTCTGAGAAGAACTAAAGTAAAATAAAATAAAAATTTAAACATATAGGATTACAAAAATTCATGTGCACATTGATCTCCAAATCACGCTGCCTTGAAAAAAAAAAAAAACAAAACAAAACAAAAAACAAACTAGTTATATTTTCTAACCACATTGAAGTTGTCATTATACAAAATTACACAACATTATCCCCTGTTCAATCCACTTACTTTTTCTTTAATATTTTATAAAATACTATAAACTTAACTTATCATCTTAGTCCATGAAATCTTGACTGATAAAATATATACTTTTTAGATATGATATACAAATGTGGACTGTATACTATATTCACCCATATTCAATATCTATATATGTATAAATGAATAAAGATGGCACGCATTCAAATTATATAAATGGAATTCGTACACTGATTACTATCCAATTAGATTGTAGGAAGTGTTCATTTTGGATAGTACTAGTCAGTCAACATACTTGAAAAAAAAAACAAAAAACAAAAAACAAAAAAACAAACCACATAAATGAGATTAGAATAACACATTAAACATAAAATAAGACCCAAAACACACTATGTTAGTTATTGACTATCAACACTAAACTCCTTTAATATGGTAGAGGCCAAGCTTGTCGTTGCTCGTATCCTCTCCCTAGCACACTACTAAAAAACCTAATTACACGACGGTAAACTGTCGTGTAAACTATAAATTACATGACGGTTTATGGAATCCATCATGTAATCTCAGAAACCGTCGTGTAATCTCCGAGATTACATGATGGTTTATGGAAACAGTCATGTAATCTTTCAATTTTCATAAGATTACACGACGGTATGGAAATCGTCGTGTAATCTTCTGAAAATCAAATTTTAAATTTTTACTTCGTGAAATTCGCACGTAAACCCTTGATAAAAATTTAAATTTTTAGAGTGATTTTCGGAAGATTACATGACGGTTTATGGAAACCGTCGTGTAATCTTCCGATTTTCATAAGATTACACAATGGTTTCCATAAACCGTCATGTAATCTTCCGAAAATCAAATTTTAAATTTTTACTTCGTGAATTCACACGTAAACCCTTAATAAAATTTCAAATTTTTAGAGTGATTTTCGGAAGATTACATGACGGTTTCCCTAAACTATCGTGTAATCTTCCGAAAATCACTCTAAAAATTTGAAATTTTGTGCTTTGAAATTCGTGCGTAAACCTTAACTTAAATCCACTTTCCTCATCTTTTATCATCATTTTAATCTTTCTCCTTCTTGACCACTCAAAGATTTCTCCTACCCACTATCTCCTTCGCCCACCCGCCGACAATGCCGCTGCCTTACCTTCTCTCTTATTCTCCCCGTGATGCCGCCCGCCCTCCCCTCTTCCCCATTCGACCGTCGCCTGCAAGGCCGCCATGCCCTCCCCATCATTCTCCCATCGCCCTCCCCACAGAACTTGAGTATGTTAAGAAAGAACTTGATCTTGTTAATACCAAATCTGGGGAAGATTGGTCAGAGGTTAACAAATATTATGCTTGGGCCCAGGCTAAAATTGACTCTGAATATTAGGAAGGCTTCGACCAAGCGAAACAGACAATCCTTGAATTAAATCCTGGGATTAAGCTTAATCTTGATATTGACTCTTGCCGTCATGATGGAGCCTCTACTTCTCGATCTTCGTACGTGACTTCCCCACAATGCGATCCAAAGAAGGGTGATTTTGTTGTTATTTCCCCTATGAGAAACTTAGAGAGAACTGCAAATTGCGACCTTCCGAGTGCCAATGCGGATCCTTCAATTTATTCTCCCACAGATGCTTAATACCAATTTTTTTTTTTAGAGAAACCCCTTCTATTTTTTGAAGCTTTCTGTATTTTGAGTTCAGATGTTCAAAGTTGTTTTTTTTTTAAATTCGGTCCTGCCAAAAAAATTCATGATCGGTCATGCCATCATGTTCATGTTTGGTCCTGCCAAACTATAAATATATATAAATTTGAATTCAGTTCTGCCGAAAAATTCATGATCGGTCCTGCCATCATGTTCATGTTTGGTCCTGCCAAGCTATATTTATATATATATTTTTTTAAATCCGGTCCTGCCAAAAAATTCATGATCGGTCCTGCCGTCATGTTGATGTTTGGTCCTGCCAAACTATATTTATTTTTATTATTATTATTTTGAATATGTTGGAGTCATTGGTGGATACTTATCTCCTCCTATGGAGTTGTTGGAGGACATTGGAGTTGTTGGAGGATTTTTTTCATCACCGTCGTCGCCACCTTCACTGCCACCTTGTCTTCCCATCAAGGTTGTGAACTAATTTGCATCAAAGAACGGCAAGGTGACTTTCATATTGCTCAATATCTTGTTTTCCAACAAAAATATGAACACACAATTCTTTTATAACTTTTTTAGAATGTAATTTGTGTATTTATTATTGTTCAATTTTTTTTATTGTTGCTCTTTATAGACGAATCTTTTGTGTAATTTTTTAGCATTTTAAGATCTACGAACACACAATATTCTACGTATTTTTTTTCCGCCCACCACATGCTCGATAAAATATCAAAATGGAATTTTATTTGATTTAATCTTAATGGTATGTATCTTAATTATTTTAAATTTTGCAAACTTACTAGGGCCATAATAGATTGGAAGCTTATAGCCAGATAAGGGATTAAAAGGAGACGAGACTATCAAAATAAAAATCTCGGATCGTCCTTGTCCTCACCAAGAGGGAAGTGTTGAATGTGGTTGTTTTGTTTTAGGTTTTATTAGGGACATAGTGTAGAATGGAATTGATGTACTTGAAAGAAAAGAATATTATACTTGGGATGATATTGATTTGATTAGGGGAGAATGGACAAAATTTATAATGCAATTCATTAATTATGATATGTGAATTGGTAATGTAATAGATGTTTTTTTACTTTGATATAATGTACCTAATATTTTGTCAATCATATCCTAGGCCTTGTATTGAAAACACATGGGTTAGGCCACCCGTGGGAAATCACCAAAAAATGCCAAATTATTTTTTAATTCATGTTGGATTTTATACAACAATTTCTGTTAAAAACCGTCGTATAAATTCTACTTTACACGATGGTTTCTGTTCACAACTGTCCTGTAAAGTGAACTAATCGGGGGTGTTCACTTTACACGACGGTTTCTGTTCAAAACCATTCTATAAAGTGAACACCCCCGATCACCTCTCCCTCCTCGACTCCTTCTAGTGGCGGTTGATCTTCTTCGACAATGGTCTCCCCAGAGACCTCGAGAACAAAGGACTAGTCAAACCCGATCAGAGTCGGGTTGGTTGCAGTGAAACTGGCCTTCATGTCCCACATTCCTTCCTTATACTCTGCCAGAAGATGAGCATCGAATTCGACAGAGTTCTACTAATCTTCGACCACTTGATGTCATGCTTGGTCAAAGGCAGCAGCAAGAATCTCTTGTAGGTACCGGGAATGCTCCAACAGAGCAGAAGCTGGATCATCCTCAGCCTTCTTTCGTGCCTCCTTTGTCTTCTTTTGAGCATCCTCGACCTCGAATGCCTTCTTCTCGGCTTGTCCCGCCCTCTTGGCCTCTGTGTCCAGAGAAGATACCTTCTCCTCCATGCGATTAGCATAGCCTCGTGCAGCCGTGTTCTCGGAGAAGGCTAGGCAGACGGCCTGCAGTAGGACTGATGTTAAAAAAAAAAAAAATCTGTGATGTGCGTGGCCAGGATAGTTTACCTTAACCAGCTTGCTGACAAGATCAATATTGGCGTCGACAGGTTCGGAGCACCGAGATGATTCAACCACCTCCGAAGTTAGTCGATCGTCAAACTTTGTAACGAGTGCCTTCTGAGCCGACGACTTCCGCCTGATCGGCTTGGCTTCGGAGGCTGAGGCAGAGGGTTCCCGAGGCCTGAGGACTTCCTGTCTGCTCCGGGAGGTAGTCATGGTAGCAACTGGTCGATCCTCTCTTAGGCGACTTGCCCAGGCTTCAGGAGGGTCGGAGGGAGCCCTGCTAGCTGGGATAGGGGCTGAAGTTCCTGCCCTACTCTTGTTTCCATCGTCGATTTTGACGAACTTCTGTTGGAGTCGGGCAATCCTGTCCTGTTCACTTGGATGTTTGCTCCCCTGTGATTCCCGCTCGATCATTGTTGGCTCTACAAGCGAAGATAAGGACATGTCTGTACTTGATTGTAATTCAATTGAAAACAAAAATAGGAACAAAATGACCTTTGATCCGAAGGTCTCACGCTGGGAAGAGTTGCCCGAGCAGCGAGTCTAGGTCCTCGTCTAAGATCCTTGGACCCCAGGCTCCGGGGGAGGAACTTCCAGACTATTGGCACTCCCTAGGGAACTTTAGACTAATTGGATGCGGCCGCGACATCGACAGTGGCAACTGTCCGGGCCTGATAATGAACAACCGGATCAGGCATGCTGGAAGCAATACTAACGTCCTCGAGTCTCACTACTCAGGGACGGTCATGCGAGTAGTCCGATGTCGAAGACAAGCCGAACTAGTTATACTTTGCAAGACTGTCGGCTGACAGTAGCCTGTTCTGATTCCGCTTTAGGTCTGATTTCTCCTGGAGTATCTTAATCTTGTCCATGTTATTCGAGTCCATATATGGCCCCCTTGTCCATACATACCCCCTCCTAAATTTGATGGGCACCCACTCCGAAGGGGGAACTTGGTCGTAGTCTAATTAACCATGTAACCTCCGACCAGCCGTGAAGAACGAAAAGTTTTTGTAGTTCTTGTCACAGTCCGAGCAGCCAGCTATAAAGGTCCCCTGGTAACCTTGGAAATAGTACGACCTGGTTGAGGACGAAGTGGTCTTCTTCCTGTGAGATTCTGGAAGTCCCTGAACGGTAACTCCGAGATGTAATACTTATGCCAGAGCATGTAGCAACTTATCAAAATTCAGTAAGCATTGGCATTTAGTTGCATTGGAGCAACGTTGAGTCTCCAGAGCATTTTCCAGAGGAACGGGTGAAACGGCAAGCGTAGCCCCACTCAGAAGTACTCGGCAGACAGAGTTACATAACCAGATGGTGGTTCGAGAAGGCAGGTCGGTTGGTCCCGATTCCATCAGCACAGCATCATTGGGAATCCCAAACTCTTGCCAAAGCGATTCCAGGTATCGCGAGGTGACCGCTGAAGTGAAGTAATCCACGGTGTACACTAGGCGGCCACCTACCAAGTCCACTATCTCCAAGTCGGCCCTCCGGTATACTCGTAAGTCATTGATACACAGTGCTCGACTGCGACCACGCTAACAGACCAAGATGGCCTCCCCGGCTGGAGCCGTGCTCTCGGAACTCTCGGAGCCTTCACAACCAGATGTACTGGCCTGGCTAGCCGTCCTCTTGGACCCTTCATCCCCACCAGCCGTGATCGACCACTAGAGCTGGCTACACCTGGGCAGCTCCATTCAACTCCTCGATGAACTCTCGATTTGGTTGGGTAGCCGGGCCCACCTGCAAAATCTCTTCCAACCAAGCAGCACCTTCTCAAACCAAGCTGGTTGGAGTGACGAACCTATCCGGAGAGGGAATGTCAGAAATGCCTGACAAGTTGTCAGGTGTCCGGGTCCCCTGCTCAGCTACTTCCCCGGTTGTATCTGAACTTGAACTCATGATTGAGCTCGAACTTCCCGTGATATCGCATCCCCGGACAAGTAGTCGTTCTCTGAATCAGACATATGGTCGCTCTTATTGAAAGATGGAGAGGAAGTTTACCTTCTCGGTTCTTCTTTGACTTGACAACAAAGCAATCTCGACCAGCAATTCTCGATAGCTCTTAGGAGATCTCGACAAATCTTTGCAAACGATGAAGGAAATGAAAGCACCCGCCTGCTATTTATAGTGATGGATTCAGCGGGAAATCCAGGCACGGATTTTGAGGTGACGATTTGGCTTCCCGCCAATTCCACCATTTAAAATTTGAAGTGTCGATCTGACTTCCCACCAATCACGACACTACATGTGGAGACGATTGACATTTGTCAGCTGTTCCAATGGACATCCTCGAGAACCCGACAAGACCAGAGTAATTGGAGCTGACCTTCATCGCACAAACAAGCCGAACAACACGCGACCAGATTACAAGAACATAAAGCATCCATGGTCAGATTAGTCCAGAGATGTTGGGGGACTTATGTTGATGGCATAATTTGCTCCGACCACAAAATCCTACTTCTGAGACAAACCGGTCACGTGAAGGTAATAAAATCATAATCTTCTGTCTGAACCGGATACTGATGACCCGACTCGATCTGACTAAGAGATTCTTCCCGAGGTACCAGGCTACCCAACCAAATTTTACCACATCATCAAGGTTTTCCATGTACCCGGGTTAGGTTGTATCCGGGTACGATGTTGCTGACCCGGATGGTCAGCCCCTAGTACGTGGTACCACTCGCATGACTAGCGGTGGCTCCCTGTCACAATACTTAATTCGTCGCTTGATATCTAACGCATAGCCAGTTACTGCATGTATCCCATCGCTGACTTCCACCTCCTGCTCCGACTGGAGCTACGCCTATTAGTGCCAGCGGTAACTCACCTTAGTGTCCCTTAACACTAGACCATGGACACATGGCACAGGCCTATTGGACCTATAGCGCCTGTGCGCTTGAAGCCTATTTACCCGCCGGGAACACTAGGAGGTCAACCCGATCGGGTCACCTGAATGTCCGAGCCTGCGAGGAACGCCTATAAATAGAGAATCAACCCACTAATTCAGGTATGAACTATTTTTCTTGCCAAAACTCTACATCTCCACTTGCTCATCAGTACCCTGACTGACTTAAGCATCGAAGTGCCTGTGGTAGACACCCCACCGGTGTCCCAATCACTTCGAAGTACTTCCCTTTTGTAGTTGACCTATCGCAGAGTGACTGTGCAGGATCGATCAGACCAAGCAATCACATCGGGTGTTGTGCTGGAGATTTTCGACATAAGCAATATAGATATGTGGATTGTATACTATATATTCACCCATATTCAATATGTATATATATGAATAAAGATGACACACATTCAAATCATATAAATGGAATCCGTACTGATTACTATCCAATTAGATTGTAGGAAGTGTTCATTTTGGATGGTACTATTCAGTCAACATACTTGAAAACAAAAAACAAAACAAAAAAAAAAAAAAACAAATAGACAAACCACATAAATGACATTATAGAATAACACATTAAACATAAAATAAGACCCAAAACACACCATGGTAGATATTGACTTTCAACACTAAACTCCTTTAAAATGGTAGAGGCCAAGCTTGTTGTTGTTCGTATCCTCTCCCTAGCAGCCGTAAGTAATAATGGCGTTCAGTTGATCTATTTCTTTATAAAACTCTCAAAACCGGAACTTCAAGTTCCAAGTGTTCCCTACCATATTTTGCCTCTGAATCCCTTGCAATGCCTCAACCATTGGATCGCCATTTTTATAAATTGAGTGGCTCAGATGGAATAAGAGACATGACACCTCATTAGTTATGTGGGCGACTATAGCCAACCCCTTAACTTTTTTGACCCATATCGATGTCTGTGATATTTTTCTTTCACTTCATCTCTATCTTTACATCTTTTATTTTAATTTGGGAATGAGTTATGAGTTTTTTAAGAAACTTTTTTGTTTTTTTTTTAAGTACTTTTCTTCCCAATGTTTGATGGATTAAAAAATAGTGAGGCCCGTAGATTTTCTATTTTTCATCCTTCCTAATTTTCTCGCTTCCAAACAACCAAAATTTCATTTTCCTCTTCAAAATTCCTCCTCTATTTTCCTTCCTCTCCATTTTCCACTCTATCAAACAAAAGGCTAAGTGAGACAATTTTGTCCATCGGCAGCCGGTAGGCGAAAAAAAAATCCCATGTTTTCGTTGTGTTAGACTGGATGTGTCATCCAATGACCAACTTATTAGGAAGAGTTATTATTTGAGATTAGAAAAATTATTAATTTGTATATAATTATTAAAATCTGAATCTATTGGTATATATTTAAATATAAAAAATCTCTTTATCTTGGGAGATTTGTTAATATTAAACAACTAAGAAATCTCATTTATTTTAAGTGATTTGTTAATATTAAACAATTTAAATGATTTTCTATGTTTAACTTGTATTTATATGAGAGTTTATTCACAATATTCCTTATTAGTGAATTCTTTTATCTCCTAATCCGTAAATCATCTTCTCCACGTTAAACCTTTTTGTTCTCGTATTTTGATTATATTTCTTTCTTTACTACTAAGTAGGACTACTTAAATAACTACATAGAAACTAAATTAACTTGTATGCAAAAAATATTATATTTCCATTAATGGAAAAAAATACTATATTTACTATATATAATTTGGAATTATCAAATTATATTGTAATATTTTTTGGTTGTTAAATTACAATATAATCATCGGTTAAATTATATGAATTACATCCTATAATGTTCCGATTTATCTTGGAATATTTATTAAGAGATATAGTTAATATTCTCATTTTCTGCATCTGGTACAATTCTTTTAGCAATAATAATAATAATAATAATAAATAAATAAATAAAGTCACTTAAATGTTTTTTTTTTTTTTTTTTTTGAAGGAAGGAATGACTTTTGCTAAGAAGGCTAAAGATGGTCCCTTACAGGAGTGCCTAAGAAGACACTACTACAAAAGACGGATTACACGACGGAGGTTACACGACGGTTTCGAAAAATCGTCGTGTAAATAGAGGTTTACATGACGGTTCGTTGGAACCGTCATGTAAAACTCCAGTTTACACGACAGTACCTCGGAACCGTCGTGTAAACTCCAGGTTTACACGATGGACCCATGGGACCGTCGTATAAACCAGACGGTTAGGCAGTTTACACGACGGTCCAATGGGGCCGTCGTGTAAACCAGGCGGTTTACACGACGGCCCTATGGGACCGTCGTGTAAACTGTGCAAACCAGGAGGTTTACACGACGGTCCCACGGACCGTCGTGTAAACCGCCCAAACCAGGCGGTTTACACGACGGCCCTACGGGACCGTCGTGTAAACCGCGCAAACCAGGCGGCTTACACAACGGCCCCGTGGGACCGTCGTGTAAACCGCACAAACCAGGCGGTTTACACGACGGTCCCGTGGGACCGTCGTGTAAACCGAGAGGTTTAAACGACGGCCCCACGGGACCGTCGTGTAAACCGCACAAACCAGGCGGTTTACACGACGGTCCCGTGGGACCGTCGTGTAAACCAAGCGGTTTAAACGACGGCCCCACGGGACCGTCGTGTAAACCGCACAAACCAGGCGGTTTACACGACGGTCCCACGGGGCCGTCGTGTAAACCGGGCGGTTTACACGACGGCCCCACGGGACCGTCGTGTAAACCGCACAAACCAGGCGGTTTACACGACGGTCCCGTGGGACCGTCGTGTAAACCGAGCGGTTTAAACGACAGCCCCACGGGACCGTCGTGTAAACCGCACAAACCAGGCGGTTTACACGACGGTCCCACGGGGCCGTCGTGTAAACCGGGCGGTTTACACGACGGCCCCACGGGACCGTCGTGTAAATCGGGCGGTTTAAACGACGGCCCCACGAGACCGTCGTGTAAACCGCACAAACCAGGCGGTTTACACGACGGTCCCGTGGGGCCATCGTGTAAACCGCGACGGCCCCATGAGGCCGTCGTACAAACCAGGCAGTTTACACGACGGTTTGAGAAAAACCGTCGTGTAATCTTCCAAAATTTTCAAATTTTCAAATTTTTAAATTTTGAAAAAAAAGGATTACACGACGGTTTTGAGCAAAACCGTCGTGTAATCCTTCGAAAATTTTCAAAATTTTCAAATTTCATGCTTTGGAATTCGCACGAAAACCCATTACATAAATGCACTTTCCTCTTCATTTATCATCATTTTCATCTTTAACCCTCTAGACAACTCAAAATTTTCTCCTCCTCACCTCCTTCGCCCGCCCGCCGGCCCCTCTAACTTAAAATTTGGTCACGCCGCCGCTGCCACTTCAAACTTTTCCCAAACCGCCGCCATAGCCCCTATTTTTTCCACCGCCGTCGTCGCCACCACCTCTCTCTCTCTTGGTGTTCTCATCAAGGCCGTGACTATTTTTCTTTGAAGAAAAGCAAGGTGACTTCCATATTGCTCAATTTCTTGTTTTCTAACAAAACTACGAACACACAATACTTTAATAACTTGCGTAGAATGTAATTTGTAGTGTTGTTTGAATGTTTTATTTTTCTTTTTTTTATTGTTGCTCTTTGGAGATAAATGTTTTGTGCACGGTTTTGGCACTTTACACACATTTTTTAACTTGGTTTTTATCCGCCCGCCACATGCTTGATGAAATGCCAAAATGGATTTTTGTTTTGGATAATCATATGGAATTTGATTATAAGTCAATTTTAAGCACCGTTAATTTTTTTAATCTTAATTATTATCTGTAGCTTAATTAATTAGTTTCATGTTTACCAATTTGCTAGGGCCCTATCGGATTGGAAGATTATAGCCGGTCAAGGGATTAGAAGGAGACAAGACTATAAAACCATAATCTCGGACCGTCCTTGTCCTCTCCAAGAGGGAAGTGTTGAATGTGGTTATTTTATTTTAGGTTTTATGAGAGACATAGTGTTGAATGGAATTGACGTACTAGAAAGTAAAGAATTTTATACTTCTGAGGATTTAGATTTGATTAGGGGAGAATGGGCTAGCCATGTAATGTAATTCATTAATTATGATATGTGAACTTGTAATGTAAAAATTTGGTATGTATTTTTAATTTGATAATTGAAGTTACTATCTTGGATCATGTATTGGATAACATGCAGGTTAGGCTAGCACGGGAAATCACCAAAAAAACCAAAATGATTTTTTTAAATAAAATATTATACGTCGTTTAATATCATGCATTACACGACGGTTCGGACAAGAACCGTCGTGTAATGTGCTACAGTAAACATATATTACACGACGGTTCGGTCGAGAACCGTCGTGTAATGTATACATTACACGACGGTTCGGTAAAGAACCGTCGTGTAATGTACATGTAATGTGACATTACACGACGGTTCGGTAAAGAACCGTCGTTTAATGTACGTGTAATGTGACATTACACGACGGTTCGGTAAAGAACCGTCGTGTAATGTAAGTGTAATATGCACATTACACGACGGTTCGGTAAAGAACGTCGTGTAATGTATGTGTAATGTGACATTACACGACGGTTCGGTAAAGAACCGTCGTGTAATGTGTATATTACACGACGGTTCGGCCGAGAACCGTCGTGTAATGTGATTTGGTAACGATAACCGTGGTGTAACATTATTGATATACGACGACGGTAACGGGACCGTCGTGTTATCTTCCACGACACTGGATTACACGACGGTTGGTAAACCGTCGTGTAAACTTTACACGACGGTAAAAAACCGTCGTGTAATCCACAATTTTTACTAGTGAGAGGGGTATGGAGTCAAATCATACAATGTTATTAAACTGAGAAATAACAAAAGTTGTTCAGCAGTGCGCTACAACATTCCTTGTGCGAGAAGCGTAACAACATCGCCACTATAAGCAGATCATTTATAAGATTATAAATATAGTCTAATAGTAATTTGTATTATATTTTACTTTATAATAGACTTGGAATTTATATCCCTATGGTTAAAATTAAAATCACTTATTTTTCAAAAGTACTTGGGAAATGAATTATCGTTGTCTGAAAAAGTTCTTTTTCCCCCACTTGTTTTGACAACTTCTGATTTTATTTTTTATTTTTTATTTTTTATTTTTTGGTTGACAACTTCTGAGTTATCAAAACTGCTTGCTTATGCTCCCTCATACGACTTATGCTCCGTCATACGACAAAACTAGCACAACTACAAAACTACTCATTATTAATCTAAACTATAAATGTTTTTTTTTAAAATATATTTTTTAAAAATTAAGCAGTAGTAAAAATACATATACATGTTTAATGTGTACGATAGAAAAGTTTGATGAATAAATGTTGTAGTTAATATTAGAGCGGCAGAGATGTAATAACAAGTATAACAATTGTTTGTAATGAGACTTCATTTTTATGGGAACGGGATAAGATGCGAAAAACAGAATTAAGAGAGTGATAGAGAGAATTATAAAGCAACTAACAGTAGCATTTCTCATTATGTGTCAAAAGTTTTAACCATCCTTAAGAACATGTTCCCCCAAACATTGGTTGGATTGCATCCTGAAATATGTATTGAAGATCCCTTTTATATGATGTTATTTCTTAAAACTATTTTGAACTATACAAAGAAGCTAATCCCTTTGGATTCACTCAAAAGGAAATAAAATTAAAATTATATCTATATGTTTATCATCATTCATCAATAATAAAGTGATAATCGGTTTCTTAGGAGTTTTTTAGAATTTCATAACGAAGTTTCATCATGGTATTTTTAATTGATTAAAAAGGTTTCGTCCAAGGTTTTTTTTTTTTTTTTTTGGTCAATGAATTGCGAGTTTTCATTTTTAATATTTTTGCAAGGGAGTTTAGATCCTTTTTTTTTCCTCTGTTTTGTCGATTTGTCATTTTGTACCTTTTTTATTTTTTTAATTTTTTCTTAATTTTGGCTTTTAAATTCTTGTATCATTTAGATAATATATTATTTCACACTCAATAGTAATAAAAAAGCAGAGAGAGTGAGAGGAATGGAAAAGTATAATGAAAAACATAAATGCTAGGCATACTATATGGTCAAAGAGAATCTCAAGGAAACAAAATAGTAACAAAAACAAGATTAACGGATATGCATTCATTATATTATGAAAGAGTAGTGCAAGCCACATAAATTATAATTATAACTTTTTGAATACTAACTTATGTATAATCTTTCCATTAGTAAGTGTAATTAATTAATGTGACGATACTTTTACTGCTTATCAATAAATAACAACTCATATATCAGATAGGTTGATATTCAAATATTAAGACTAAAATTGATATCTCTAATATTTTTTATTTTGAAATAGATAGAAAAGCAAAGTAATAAAAAAAGAGAGAAAGTAATGAAAAAAAATGTAATTTTTTAAGGAAAAAAATAAATCTATTGATATGACATGCTTACTATATATAGGTACACATATATACCAGTTTAAACGAATGTGCGATGCACATATTAAACATATTTGAGAAAATTTACCTGAATAAGAAAAAACATGTTTGTACAAAATAAACAAGAAACAAAAAAAAAAAAAAATTCAACAAAGTACCTAAAACTTATAAAAAAAGGAAGCATGAAAAAAGATAAAAAAAGATACGGATTAAAACAAAAAAAAAATTTGGGACAAAAGGAAAAAAGAAAACAAAAAATAAAAAAACAAAAATGAAAAAATAAAAAAAAAAGGATAAATAAAAAACAGAAGGACTAACAAATTTTTGTTTGTTTTGGACAATTATAGTAGTTTTTGTTTCAACTTTCTATGTGCTACGTGCATATTGGACATATTTGAGAAAATTTTTATACACAGGGAAAAATTAAAATAATAAGTTAAAAAAGTAAACCTACAAAAAAAAAAAAAACAACGGACCTGAAAAGTAAAAAAGAGAGACATAAAAAAAAAATCAAAAAAGATAAAAATATTAAAATGAAATGACTAAATTGTAAAAATAAACGCTTCAATGGGTTTTTTTTTTCCTTTCTATATATAGCTATAGATATAAAAGGGATAAATAAACAAAGCAAATTAATAGCAAAATTGTAAAAGAAAAAATTTTAAAAATAATAAAATATTTAAAAAATAACTAAAAAGATAAAGGGACTAAAATGAAAAAAAATAAAAAAAAGGACCAACGTAAGGGACTAAAACGAAAAATTGACAAATTTTAGGGCGCGAATGAAAAACAAAATAAACGAAGGACTAAAAAAAAGAAAAACTTATTTAAAAGGGACCAAAATGAAAAAATAAATAAATTTTAGAGTGAAAAAAAAAAGAGAGAACTGAAGGACCAAAAAATAAAAAAACAAATACTGTTTTCGTCCAAAACAGTTCGTTTTGGACAAAAACTGTACAATGGATTGACATTTCTTAATAATGTATGTATGGATTGATGGTCAAAGAAATTGATTTAAAGTAGAAAAATTCCAAGGAAAAAACTGGCACACAAGCTTGAAACACAACCTGCACCAGGAAAATCAGGCTGCTAGAATCTAAAAACGTAGCAAACACAAAAAGAATGATGATGTGGTCCAAATTTAAAAAGAAAGCGAAAATAATCAACTCTCATTTGTTGGCAAAATGAGGCGATCTTCCCTGTCCACGAGCTTTGCGGATTTGATCACATCTCCTGTCTTTATCTGTGGAAGAATATCTCTCCCAACTGTTGTGTATCTGCATTATTGAAATTGGATATCAAGAAGATGTGAAGACCAGAAAATTTTTTTATGTAAAAGTACATTTTGAGTTACTAATATAAGAAAGGTTTTGGGGTTAAAAGAAGTACCCGAAAACTGAAAACTGCCCTTCATCAAATGACAATCCTCCTAAGCCAGCCTGTGAGTGCAAACCATAGGTTTTACTACTATATTAGAACAAAAGAAAAGTTTGTCACCTTGGTTCTCACGCATTTATAAAGCTATACTATATATGTATATACAATAATATATGTGTTAATTATTGAACTGTGAATGGATAGATGGTCGGATATTTTCAAAAACACGTAGGATTTTTTTGAGAGAAGAAGGCAAATTAAGTAACTCACTCATAACGCCTTTTAAAAGATTACGTGGTAAAATATGGAAATAGAATAAGCTAGTGGAAGAGCAAAGAAATTGTTTTAGGAGAGGCATTAGGGACGTAGCTAAAATAAAATTTTGGATGATAGAAGAACATGGAAAATGTTAAAAACTAAAATTATCAACTCTTAAGAATTTAGTTTAATAAAAATTGAAATTGCTTTTTACAGGTCCTCGTACATACGTGTCTACAGGTCATATATTCAGCTCAGATGGGACTTACATTTCTTTTATCATATAGATAGAAGAAAAACTGATTGGGTGATGAGTACTCCTCGGAGACTTTACTATGAGCCATGACAACCACTCCATAGACGCATAGGGGTAGAACTGGCAATTCACCATCCTTCAATGAAGGGAAGGGAAAGAAAAGACAAAAGAAATTGTCATATGATACAAGATTAGCTTTACTACCATGGAATGTCTTGTAAATTAGGATGCTTGATCCGCTAGTTATGGAATAAGATATAGATAAACCTGCACACTCAATGTTGTTCGGTACAGTGGCTCAAACTGACCGGATGGCATTTTTTCTAGGGAAGCACGGTAACCCTTGTTCTTATCAAGTCCGTTGTCTGAGAGAATGGCTTGATCGGTGCAGTTGAGCTTTGTTCCATTGTATACACCATCAATTACCTGAAGAATTACGAATGACATGAAAACGACTAAACCAAAAGTTTTACTTAAATGACAAGAAAAAAGGCTCATGCAATTCTAATTGGAAAGTTATAACAACTGTCGGAAACTTAGGGATTCTATTTGGAGTCGTTCCTATAATTTAGGAACAGTTTTCTAGCCCATTATTAGCTGTCAATTAGCTGTCAATAATTTACTGATTTGTGGCTGATATCTTGCTGATTAGCTAGCTAATATTTGATTAATTAGTTGGCTGATTTGTAGGGATTGGCTAGGTAGGTTCTCTTCTATAAAATAATGTAATTCTGATGTAAATCAATAAGAAGGAAATACAACATTTTTTCTTCTATCAAAGCTTTCATGGTATCAGAGTCATGGCACAACGCAATGGATCCAAGACGGCAATGACCGGCACTACCGATCGTCCTTCTTCATTCTCTGATGTTGTTTCTGGCAGCAGATCTTCCGAGAGTGGTAGACCAGCGGCAACTGCTGGCAGTGTTGATCAGATGTCCGGGAGTACTTCATTTCAGATCACCATTCATAGATTGAATGGAAAAAATTACTTGGAGTGGTCCCAATCTGTCAAACTAGCCATTGATGGCCGTGGGAAATTAGGGTATCTGACAGGAGAAATTCAGAAACCAGCAACCAACTCTCCGGGTTTCCTCACATGGCGTTCCGAGAACTCTTTGGTTATGGCTTGGCTTCTCAACTCAATGGAGGCGTCAATTGCAAAACCCAACCTGTTTCTTCCAACGGCAAAGGATGTGTGGGATGCAGTTCGTGAGACATATTCTGACTTGGAGAATTCCTCCCAGATATTTGAACTGAAGTCAAAATTGTGGAATTCCAAATAGGGCGATCGCGACGTTACCATCTATTACAATGAGATGGTTACCATGTGGCAGGAGCTGGATCTGTGTTATGACGATGTTTGGGAAAATCCAAACGATTGTGCAAGGTTCAAAAAGCGTGAAGAAAATGATAGGGTTTACATGTTTCTTGCAGGAGTAAACAGGAACTTGGATGAGGTAAAAGGAAGGATTCTAGGGCGAAAGCCTCTTCCTTCTATTCGAGAAGTTTTTTCTGAGATCAGGCAGGAGGAATGCAGAAAGAAGATCATGATGGCAAACTCACAACCAACCAGCCTTCCTGAACCCGAGATGTCTGCCCTTGTTTCTCGTGGTTCCGATGGTAATAATGAGCAATGCAAGAAGCCATGGTGTGATCATTGCAGAAAACCATGGCATACTCGCGAGACATGTTGGAAAATCCATGGGAAGCCGGCTCACTTGAAGAAGATACCTGATGGCCGTGCCTTCAAATCTCAGTCCGACGATTCTCAAGAGCAAGTTGTCAACTCAGACATGTCACCTTTTACAAAGGAACAACTTGAGCACCTGTATCAGTTTTTTAAATCTTCACAATTTAATATTAATCCTTCAAATAACCCTTCTTGCTCGTTAGCCCACCAAGGTAAAATTCCTATTCTAGCCCTTTCTAGTGTGTCATCAAATTCACGGCAGTCCTGGATCATAGATTTAGGAGCCACTGACCATATGACCAGTTGTTCTCAATTGTTTTCATCATATCATCCATGTGCAGGGAATAGAAAAATTAAAGTTGCTAATGGCTCTTTTTCAGTCATTGCCGGAATAGGCTCCATCAAAATTTCTCCTTTTTTAACCTTACATAATGTTCTTCATGTTCCAAATTTATCGTGTAATCTTTTGTCAATTAGCAAAATTACTCTTGACCTTCACTGTCGTGTTAACTTTTATCCATCCCATTGTGAGTTTCAGGAACTGGTCTCGGGGACTAGTTAATTCATTTGCTACCTTACACATGTTTTGAGTTCACTTGTACCATGTTTTGCACTCCTGAACCAGATTTTGATCACTTGGTAGTTGATTTGCCGTCTTGAGGAAGGTTTGTGTTCAATTGCACCATGTTGTGGAAGCCTAAACCAAACTTGGTCACTAGTCAGTGAATTTGCTGTCTTTAGCATGTATTGGGTTGCCTTTTATCATGTTTTCCAATCATAAAGGATGTTTTGGGTCACTAGTTAATTCATTTGCTACCTTACACATGTTTTGAGTTCACTTGTACCATGTTTTGCACTCCTGAACCAGATTTTGATCACTTGGTAGTTCATTTGCTGTCTTGAGAAAGTTTTGTGTTCAATTGCACCATGTTGTGGAAGCCTAAACCAAATTTGGTCACTAGTCAGTGAATTTGCTGTCTTTAGCGTGTATTGGATTAGCTTTTATCATGTTTTCTAATCATAAAGGATGTTTTGGGTCACTAGTTAATTCATTTGCTACCTTACACATGTATTTGGTTCACTTGTACTATGTTTTGTACTCCTAAACCAGATTTTGATCACTTGGTAGTTCATTTGCTGTCTTGAGGTAGTTTTGTGTTCAATTGTACCATGTTGTGGAAGCATAAACCAGATTTTGGTCACTAGTTAGTGAATTTGCTGTGTTGAGCATGTATTGGGTTACCTTTTATCATGTTTTCCAATCATAAAGGATGTTTCGGGTCACCAGTTAATTCATTTGCTACCTTACACATGTTTTGGGTTCACTTGTACCATGTTTTGCACCCCTAAACCAGATTTTGGTCGCTTGGTAGTACATTTGCTGTCTTAAGGAAGTTTTGGGTTCAATTGTACCATGTTGTGGAAGCCTAAACCAGTTTTGGTCACTAATCAGAGAATTTGCTGTCTTGAGCATGTATTGGGTTGCCTTTTATCATGTTTTCCAATCATAAAGGATGTTTTGGGTTCACTTGTACCATGTTTTGCACTCCTAAACCAGATATTTGTCACTTGGTAGTTTATTTGCTGTCTTGACGATGTTTTGTGTTCAATTGTACCATGTTGTGGAAGCCTAAACCAGATTTTGGTCACTAATCAGTGAATTTGCTGTCTTGAGCATGTATTGGGTTGCCTTTTATCATGTTTTCCAATCATAAAGGATGTTTTGGGGTACTAGTTAATTCATTTGCTACCTTACACATGTTTTGAGTTCACTTGTACCATGTTTTGCACTCCTGAACCAGATTTTGATCACTTGGTAGTTGATTTGCTGTCTTGAGGAAGTTTTGTGTTCAATTGCACCATGTTGTGGAAGCCTAAACCAAACTTGGTCACTAGTCAGTGAATTTGCTGTCTTTAGCATGTATTTGGTTGCCTTTTATCATGTTTTCCAATCATAAATGATGTTTTGGGTCACTAGTTAATTCATTTGCTACCTTACACATGTTTTGAGTTCACTTGTACCATGTTTTGCACTCATAAACCAGATTTTGATCACTTAGTAGTTGATTTGCTGTCTTGAGGTAGTTTTGTGTTCAATTGTACCATGTTGTGGAAGCATAAACCAGATTTTGGTAACTAGTTAGTGAATTTGCTGTGTTGAGCATGTATTGGGTTACCTTTTATCATGTTTTCCAATCATAAAGGATGTTTTTGGTCACTAGTTAATTCATTTGCTACCTTACACATGTTTTGGGTTCACTTGTACCATGTTTTGCACCCCTAAACCAGATTTTGGTCGCTTGGTAGTACATTTGCGGTCTTAAGGAAGTTTTGGGTTCAATTGTACCATGTTGTGGAAGCCTAAACCAGATTTTGGTCACTAATCAGTGAATTTGCTGTCTTGAGCATGTATTGGGTTGCCTTTTATCATGTTTTCCAATCATAAAGGATGTTTTGGGTTCACTTGTACCATGTTTTGCACTCCTAAACCAGATTTTTGTCACTTGGTAGTTTATTTGCTGTGTTGACGAAGTTTTGTGTTCAATTGTACCATGTTGTGGAAGCCTAAACCAGATTTTGGTCACTAATCAGTGAATTTGCTGTCTTGAGCATGTATTGGGTTGCCTTTTATCATGTTTTCTAATGATAAAGGATGTCTTGGGTTCACTTGTACCATGTTTTGTACTCCTAAACCAGATTTTTGTCACTTGGTAGTTTATTTGCTGTCTTGACGAAGTTTTGTGTTCAATTGTACCATGTTGTGGAAGCGTAAACCCGATTTTGGTCACTAGTCAGTGAATTTGCTGTCTTGAGTATGTATTGGGTTACCTTTTATCATGTTTTCCAATCATAAAGGATGTTTTGGATCACTAGTTAATTCATTTACTGCCTTACACATGTTTTGGGTTCACTTTTACCATGTTTTTCCCTCTTAAACCAAAATTTGGTCACTAGGTAGTGAATTTGTTGTGTTGAGGATGTATTGGGTTGCCTTTTAGCATGTTTTGCACTCCTAAATGATGTTTTCGGTCACTAGTTAATTCATTTGCTGCCTTACACAAGTTTTGGGTTTACTTGTACCATGTTGTGGAAGCCTAAACCAGATTGTGGTCACTAATCAGTGAATTTGCTGTCTTAAGCATGTATTGGGTTGCTTTTTATCATGTTTTCCAATCATAAAGGATGTTTTGGGTTCACTTGTACCATGTTTTGCACTCTTAAACCAAATTTTTGTCACTTGGTAGTTTATTTGCTGTCTTGACGAAGTTCTGTGTTCAATTGTACCATGTTGTGGAAGCCTAAACCAGATTTTGGTCCTTAATCAGTGAATTTGCTGTCTTTAGCATGTATTGGATTAGCTTTTATCATGTTTTCTAATCATAAAGGATGTTTTGGGTCACTAGTTAATTCATTTGCTACCTTACACACGTTTTTGGTTCACTTGTACTATGTTTTGTACTCCTAAACCAGATTTTGATCACCTGGTAGTTCATTTGCTGTCTTGAGGAAGTTTTGTATTCAATTGTACCATGTTGTGGAAGCTTAAACCAAATTTTGGTCACTAGTCAGTGAATTTGCTGTCTTGAGCATCTATTAGGTTATCTTTTATCATGTTTTCCAATCATAAAGGATGTTTTGGATAACTAGTTAATTCATTTATTGCCTTACACATGTTTTGGGTTCACTTTTACCATGTTTTTCCCTCTTAAACCAAAATTTGGTCACTAGGTAGTGAATTTGTTGTGTTGAGCATGTATTGGGTTGCCTTTTAGCATGTTTTGCACTCCTAAATGATGTTTTCGGTCACTAGTTAATTTATTTGCTGCCTTACACAAGTTTTGGGTTTACTTGTACCATGTTGTGGAAGCCTAAACCAGATTTTGGTCACTAATCAATGAATTTGCTGTCTTAAGCATGTATTGGGTTGCCTTTTATCATGTTTTCCAATCATAAAGGATGTTTTGGGTTCACTTGTACCATGTTTTGCACTCTTAAACCAAATTTTTGTCACTTGGTAGTTCATTTGCTGTCTTAAGGAAGTTTTGGGTTCAATTGTACCATGTTGTGGAAGCCTAAACCAGATTTTGGTCGCTAATCAGTGAATTTGCTATCTTGAGCATGTATTGGGTTGCCTTTTATCATGTTTTCCAATCATAAAGGATGTTTTGGGTTCACTTGTACCATGTTTTGCACTCTTAAACCAGATATTTGTCACTTGGTAGTTTATTTGCTGTCTTGACGATGTTTTGTGTTCAATTGTACCATGTTGTGGAAGCCTAAACCAGATTTTGGTCACTAATCAGTGAATTTGCTGTCTTGAGCATGTATTGGGTTGCCTTTTATCATGTTTTCCAATCATAAAGGATGTTTTGGGTCACTAGTTAATTCATTTGCTACCTTACACATGTTTTGAGTTCACTTGTACCATGTTTTGCACTCCTGAACCAGATTTTGATCACTTGGTAGTTCATTTGCTGTCTTGAGGAAGTTTTGTGTTCAATTGCACCATGTTGTGGAAGCCTAAACCAAATTTGGTCACTAGTCAGTGAATTTGCTGTCTTTAGCATGTATTGGGTTGCCTTTTATCATGTTTTCCAATCATAAAGGATGTTTTGGATCACTAGTTAATTCATTTGCTACCTTACACATGTTTTGAGTTCACTTGTACCATGTTAGACGCTAGGGCAATAAAATGTGTTTTTTTAGGTTACTCTCCGACAAAAAAAGGGTATACGTGTTTTGATCCACTTACACGAAAAACCTTTATCACCATGGACGTCACATTTTTTGAAACACAACCTTTTTTCCAGCCTCATCTTCAGGGGGAGAAACAAAATGAAGATTCGGATTTAAAAGAGGATTCAGATTTAAATGAATTCCTTCACATTCAATCTTCAAACAATTCAAATTTTTTGAAATTACAAGATCCTAAGTTAGGAGAAAATCTGATATTTCCAGAATTCTTAGAACCTGAAAAACCAGTTTTATCTCAATCACAAGACCCACCTTTTTTGCCTCAACAAAATTCGGATTCAGGTGAGTTAAATACTGAAAATATCTCTAGTCCACCTATAATTGCCATCACAAAATCAGGATCCTACTGAAAGGAGAGGAAGTGCAAATCTGGAAAAAAATTTTGGATTAACTTACTTGAGACGACATACAAATCAAAAGGAGGAGTCTGAAAATTCTCTACAAGGCCAATCATCCAATCCACAATCAAGTCCTTTAGGTAACTCTCAGTTAAGTCTTCCCTCAGATAATCCACCCCAAGAAACCGATCTCCCTATTGCCATTCGAAAGGGGATTAGATCTTGTACCCTTCATCCCATGTCAAACTTTGTGTCATACAAAAATTTGTCACCATCTTTTTTTGCATTCACCACTCACCTTTCCCTTGTGGAGATTCCAAAGACTGTGCAGGAAGCTTTACAGGTTCCGGAGTGGAAAGAGGCTGTCCTTGAGGAGATGCGGGCACTTGAGAAGAATAGGACGTGGGATTTGGTGGAACTGCCGAGGGAGAAGAGAACTGTTGGGTGTAAATGGGTGTTCACGGTGAAATACAAGTCAGATGGAAGTCTCGAAAGGCACAAAGCTCGATTGCTGGCCAAAGGATTCACACAGACGTATGGTATCGATTATACAGAGACGTTTGCTCCAGTAGCCAAATTAAACACGGTGAGGGTCCTATTATCAATTGCTGCTAATCTCGATTGGCATCTTCAACAACTTGATGTGAAGAATGCCTTCCTCAATGGAGACTTGGCAGAAGAAGTCTATATGGATCCTCCACCAGGTTTTCAAGAAAAGTAAAAGCCGAGACAGAGAATGAAATATTTTCTTCTATTATTTACCTTTACACGTACATAGGTTTATATAGATACAAGTTTCCTAAAACAGTACTACTAATTACAGCTAATTACACAGCTAATCAATAATCTAAAAAAGGAAACAAAAATAAGTCAGAAAATCAATATGATTTTCCAACACTCCCCCTCAAGTTGGCATGAAAATATCTTTCAAGGCCAACTTGCACACTAAACTGTCGAACTGTCTCTTTTGAAGACCTTTTGTTAGAATATCAGCTGCTTGGTTGTTGGAAGGAACATACACCATACATATGTCTCCGCTATCAATCTTTTCTTTGATGAAGTGCTTGTCTATCTCTACATGCTTTGTTCGATCGTGAAGCACAGGATTGTGGGCAATAGCGATTGCAGACTTGTTGTCACAGTATACCTTCATTGGTGATGGACTATGAACTTTCAGCTCCTTAAGAATTCTTCTCATCCATAAAACTTCACATATCCCATGAGCCACAGACCTAAATTCAGCTTCAGCGCTACTTCTCGCCACGACACTTTGCTTCTTACTCCTCCAAGTTACCAGGTTTCCTCTTAGAAAAGTGCAATACCCAGAGGTTGACCTTCTATCTGTAACACTCCCAGCCCAATCTGCATCTGTAAAAGCTTCTATCTGTAAGTGCTCATTTTTCTTGAATAGTAATCCTCTTCCAGGCGTTCCTTTTAGATACCTAAGGATTCGATAGACAGCCTCCAAGTGATAAGCATTTGGTGAGTGCATAAATTGACTTACCACACTTACGGCAAACGCTATATCAGGACGAGTGTGTGATAGGTAGATTAATCTTCCTACCAGTCTCTGGTATTGTTCTTTATTAACGCCGTTTGCCTTATTTGTATTGTGTAGCCTTTTATTTGGTTCGACTGGTGTTTCAGCTGCCTTGCATCCGAGCATTCCAGTTTCACTGAGCAAGTCGAGCACATATTTCCGTTGATTAATAAAAATCCCCTCCTTTGATCTGGCAAATTCAATACCAAGAAAGTACTTTACAGCCCCCAGATTTTTAATTTCGAATTCTGTGGCCAATCTTCCTTTCAATGTCTCAATTTCCCTAGCATCATCTCCTGTAAGGATAATATCATCGACATAGACAATGAGTACTGAGAGTTTACCAGATTCTGAATGTTTATAGAATATAGTATGATCCGCTTGACTCTGAGTGTATCCATACTTCTTTATCACCTTTCCAAATCTCTCAAACCAGGCTCGAGGAGATTGCTTGAGTCCATACAAGGATTTCTTCAATCTGCACACCTTATCCTCGCCAAACCTCTTCTCAAACCCTGGTGGAAGGTCCATGAATACCTCCTCTTTTAACTCACCATTTAGAAAGGCGTTTTTAACGTCTAGCTGATGTAAGGGCCAATCACGGTTTGCTGCTATGGACAGTAGAACACGAATCGAATTAATCTTGGCTACTGGAGCAAATGTCTCCTGATAGTCAATCCCGTGAGTCTGAGTGAATCCTTTCGCTACCAGCCGCGCTTTATATCTTTCGACATTCCCATCAGCTTTGACCTTAATTGTGAAAACCCATTTGCATCCAACAGTAGACTTGTCCTTTGGTAGAGTGACAACCTCCCAGGTTCCATTTTTCAAGAGAGCATCCATCTCTTCCTTCACTGCTAAACTCCAATTCGGATTACTAAGTGCTTCCTGTATTGTTCTAGGTTCAGACAGATTAGAAATTTTTGACAAAAAAACTTGATGTTCGTGTGAAATTTTTTTGTAGGATAGATAATTTTCAATAGGATGTTTGGTAGTACAGGAACGTATTCCTTTTCTAATAGCTATAGGTAGATCCAGATCCACAACTTCTGAATCTTGAGCTTCTGTTGATGAAAAAATAGGATCAGGGTTAGAGATTACCTTGGTTTCTTGAGGACCATCATTCGGTTCTTCTGATTGGGAAGAAGCTAAAGTTTCAATTTGAACATTCTTCCTTTGATTGAACCTTTTCCTGGAATAAACTAGAGGTTTTGTTGTCATTTTCTGCAATATCTCTCCCCCTGTATTAGACAAGACAATCTCTGGTATCTTTTGACTAGAGTTCTCCTTGTTTTTATTACTTTCAACAACTATTTCTGGCTCTTGTTTATCAGGAAGTCCTACTGTACTTGGTGTTAAAACAACTCTTGGTAATGGTTTAGAAACTTGCCAAAAATCATCTTCTTCATCTGTACCATACTCCCCCTGAAGTGGATTTTTGGGAAAGAAAGGTAGTTTTTCCATGAAAATCACATCCATACTAATATAGGTTTTTTTTGTAACAGGATTAAAGCATTTGTAACCCTTTTTGTTTGAAGCATATCCAAGAAAAATACATTTTTCAGATTTTGGATCTAATTTTGATCGAAACTTGTTTGGAATATGAACAAAACATGTGCATCCAAAGATTTTTAAGGGAATATCTGAAAATATTCGTTGAACAAAACTATTTTTCAGTTTGTTTAGAGGAGTGATATATTGTAAAACCCGAGTAGGCATTCTATTAATCAAATATGATGCTGTTAAAACTGCATCACCCCATAAATATTTAGGAACATGCATGGAAAACATAATAGATCGAGCAACCTCAAGTAAGTGTCGATTTTTTCTTTCAGCAATTCCATTTTGTTGTGGAGTGTCACGACATGTAGATTGATGAATTATGCCTTTAGTTTTTAAAAAATCCCCTAAACATTCGTTAAAATATTCGGTTCCATTATCCGATCTAAGGATGCATATTTTTGTTTCAAATTGGGTTTCAATCATGTTATAAAAATCCGAAAAAAGTTTTCCAATTTCTGATTTTTTATTAATAAGATAAACCCAACATATTCTGGTGTGATCATCAATAAAAGTCACAAAACCCCTTTTTCCAGATAATGTTTTGATTTTTGAAGGTCCCCAAACGTCACTATGGATTAAAAAAAACGGTTTTGAAGGAGAATAGGGTTTAGGAGCAAAGTTAATACGATGACTTTTTGCCAAAAAACAAGTTTCACATTGGAGTAAAGCACAATCAACACCCTTGAATAACTGAGGAAATAAATGTCTTAAATAAGAAAAACTTGGATGGCCTAGTCTAAGATGCCATTCCATTATTTTATCTAATTTAGGGTTTGAACTCATACTGCTGTAAGCTTGAACCTCTTTATTACTAGAAAAAATGTCCTCAAAGTAGTAAAGTCCTCCTATCGCTTTAGCTCTCCCAATCATCATCCCCGACTTCTGGTCCTGAAAAACACAAGAGGATTCACAAAAAATTACACGGCAGTTAGAGTCTTTTGAGAGTTTGCTGACGGACAAGAGGTTACATGTAAGTTTCGGTACATGAAGTACAGATTTAAGACCTATACTTGCAGACAGATTAATGTGTCCTCTTCCAGCAATAGAAGAGAAGCTACCATCAGCGATACGAACTTTTTCATGGCCAGAACATGGGTTATAGGAATAAAATAAATGGGGTAAATTTGTCATATGATCAGAAGCTCCGGAATCAATAATCCAAGGGTTTAGTTTTCTACCTGTATGAACCATAGAACAATTTGGAGTACCAGTATCCGAATTGGAGCTTAGTAGATTCAGTAGTTGATTGATTTGCTCCTTGCTAAATGGACTGGATTGGTCGGTGGCAACATTGGCAGTAGGTAGAGGCTGACGCTTGGTCCTCGGCTTCCAATCTGCCGGCTTACCGTGGAGATACCAACAGGTCTCCCTAGTGTGCCGTGGCCTGTTGCAATGGTCACACCACACCCGGGGTTTCTCCTCAGCTTTCGGTGGAGCATGACGTCTGCTAATATTAGCCTCAGAGATAAAAGCCGAGCTCTCAGGATTGTTGATAGGGGTGGATTTTTTGTTGAGCATCACCCCTCTTCGAGTTTCTTCGCGGCGGACTTCCGAGAAAGCTTCATGAATTGAGGGCAGGGGACTTCTTCCAATAATTCTCCCCCTAACCTCGTCAAAATCCTCATTAAGACCAGCAAGAAATTTAAAAATTCTGTTTGCATCAACAAGAGCCTTATACCTACTAGCATCTTCAGGGCACTTCCACTCTTGATCATTAAACAGGTCTAGATCTTGCCATATTCTTTTCAGAGAATTAAAATACTTTGTGACAGAGTCATTACCTTGACGGATATCTCCAAGTCTCAAGGAAAGTTCATAAACCTGAGATTGATTGCCCAAATCCGAATACATTTGGGTCACATTCTCCCAGAGTTCTTTGGCTGTTGAATAGCACATGTAGTTGGCGCATATGTCCTCTTCCATCGAATTCACCAACCATGTCATAACCATGGAGTTTTCGGCATCCCAGGTTGCGTGGCTCGGGTCTGTGGTGGCCGGCGCTTGGATTTCTCCCGTGAGATATCCTATCTTCCCTCTTCCTCTGATGTACATCCTCACCGACTGTGACCAACGCAGAAAGTTGTCACCATTTAGACGAATCGTGGTAATCTGAACTGGGTGGTTTTCGGTGGATCTAGAGGGGAGAGAGGCTGAACCAGACGGCTTGGCAGCGGTTTGGGTAGAGGTGGCTGAATTTTCTGACATGGTTGGACGGCTACGAGAAGCAAGAAAACACGCCTAGGGTTTTTTTTTTTTTTTTTTCTTTTTCAGTCCTGCTCTGATACCATAAAAGCCGAGACAGAGAATGAAATATTTTCTTCTATTATTTACCTTTACACGTACATAGGTTTATATAGATACAAGTTTCCTAAAACAGTACTACTAATTACAGCTAATTACACAGCTAATCAATAATCTAAAAAAGGAAACAAAAATAAGTCAGAAAATCAATATGATTTTCCAACAAAAAGTTTGGATCGAAAGTTTGTCGGTTGAAAAAATCTCTCTATGGTCTCAAACAATCACCGAGGGCATGGTTTGAGAAGTTTACTCGATCCGTGAAGAATCAAGGCTACCATCAGACTCAAACTGACCACACTATGTTCGTGAAGCGTTCAGAAGGTGGAAAGGTGGCAGTTTTATTAGTCTATGTGGATGATATCATCTTAACTGGTGATGACGTAAATGAGATGAACCATTTGAAGGCGAGTTTGGCCAAAGAATTCGAAATCAAAGACCTGGGAGCTCTTAAATACTTTCTTGGTATGGAAGTTGCAAGATCAAAAAGGAGGATTATGGTGAATCAACGAAAATATATCCTAGACCTCCTCAAGGAGACTGGGATGAGTGGATGTAGGCCGGTGGATACTCCAATAGATCCTAATGTGAAGTTCAGAGAAGAAAAAGGAAGTGAGTCAGTTGATACAACAAGGTACCAAAAATTAGTGGGAAAATTAATTTATTTGTCTCACATACGTCCCGATATAGCTTTTGCAGTAAGCCTTGTAAGCCAGTTCATGCACTCGCCGAAGAAGGAGCACCTAGAGGCTACATACCGAATACTAAGGTACCTAAAGGGCTGTCCAGGAAAGGGCCTATTCTTCCAAAAAACTCTGCAGCGAGATGTTGAAGCCTTCACTGACGCTGACTGGGCAGGTTCTGTCACTGACCATTTTTCTTATTTGTTTATAATTGGAAATTTTTATAAGTTAAGGAAATCCCCAACGAAAAATACATACTATTCCTTCTTTTATATCGAATCGATCATAACCACTACCTACATTCCACGAAATTGTGGACCAACCGGTGGTTTCTTGGTGTGTGGGGTAACCTTGTTACTTGGAGAAGTAAGAAGCAAACGGTGGTGGCTCGAAGCAGTGCAGAGGCAGAATTCAGAGCTATGGCCAACGGAATTTGTGAGCTATTATGGCTGCAAAGAGTTCTAGAAGAACTGAAGAAGCCAATGAACCTACCAATGAAGCTGTATTGTGATAATAAGGCTGCAATAAGCATCGCCCAAAATCCTGTGCAACATGATAGAACTAAACATGTGGAAATAGATCGCCATTTCATAAAGGAAAAGCTCGAGACAGGAATCATATGCATGCCTTTCATTCCAACAACTTAGCAAACAGCGGATATTCTCACAAAAGGGTTGTTTAAACCGGTATTTGAGAATCTTGTTAGCAAGTTGGGATTGATCGACATCTACTCTCCAACTTGAGGGGGAGTGTCGGAAACTTAGGGATTCTATTTGGAGTCGTTCCTATAATTTAGGAACAGTTTTCTAGCCCATTATTAGCTGTCAATTAGCTGTCAATAATTTACTGATTTGTGGCTGATATCTTGCTGATTAGCTAGCTAATATTTGATTAATTAGTTGGCTGATTTGTAGGGATTGGCTAGGTAGGTTCTCTTCTATAAAATAATGTAATTCTGATGTAAATCAATAAGAAGGAAATACAATATTTTTTCTTCTATCAAAGCTTTCAACAACATACAATATCATAATAAAGTCCCTAGCAAACGTATATATACAGAATACTCAGTGAGCCCTAAACTCTTTTTTGTTTGTTCCCCTGTTCAATTTTATACTCGGAAATTATGGACATCTCACAAACACTTGTAAGGTTTCAATGCAATGGAGCAGTAAAGCATAATAAACTAGAACAATGAAAGGCTAGTCCATAAATCATATCATAACACACGAGGGCAAAGTGAGGTTCAACTACCTTACCAGTTTTGCGAAATTCCTTAGTGTTAATGGCGCTGAATATCCGTCTATGACAACCTGCATATGCAAATTGTAATTTGATAGTGGAACTATGACAGTGCATCGACAGCTTTTGAAGAGCATCTTCTGCACCCAGTTGATATCGCTCTCTGAAATTTATCAAATTTAAATAGCACCTAAGTAGGAACTAGAAAACAGAACAAATCTGCCCTGATAAATTAAACAGAAAAAAGATGATCTCTTATCTAAAATTTAAAAAACTTCCGAAATCTTCAACACTTTCAATATATGACCACATGATGTGAAATTTGCAACACCTGCAATGTGGCTGTCTTTCTTAATTCACCGCCGGCTTCTGGAGAAAACGATGAACCATCACCTTTCTCAATGGTAAATTCAACTGTTCCTCTCCCTGTTAGCCTGAAAAACACTAGACAAGAAATATATTGATACTCTATTAACATTATTCGTTCTAAATACAAAGATATTGATGCAATGTCATCGAAATATTGTATATCAAGAAGCTCTTGAGAGCTCACGAGTTAAGCATGAGATCTAACACAGATGGATATCTCATGTCCTGCGAGTAACAAAAAGATTGATAATTTGGACGTTTAAATAATTCACTTTTTATAAGCTAAAAGTGAAAAATAAACATCAGAAATCAAAGCATTCTAATCAACAAAAGTAGATATAATAATAATTAACATAAACAGGAATTGTCTCGTAGTTGAAAAGAGTTTGTTTCTTTGAATTTCATGTATGCTTGCTAATTCACTAACCATTTAATTTATTTACACTGACCTGGGGTATTTCAAGTATTGCTCAGGCAACAGAAATGACAATCCCGGAGCCTGAAACAGACAATAAGAAGCTGTGATATTGGACAAGCATTCACTAATCATTTGTTTTTATTTATTTATATTTATAATAAGAAGCGGAATTTAATTAATGAAGAAAACAACAACAAAAGTAACACATTGAAGGAAAAGAAGTTCTTAGAGAGAGTATAAAAGAAGCTAAAAGAACTAAAACGTCAATACACTCTAGTGACATGAAACACACTCAAAGTTCACGATAGCTCTTGGAGTTTTAAGATTCCATGTCAAGTTAAAATCTTGCTATTTAGCATGAGAGTTAAAAGAAACTCTTTTGTTGCCACTGATTCTGTTCGGTTACCTGTAACAGCTGGAGCTCAGCAACAGTATCAAGTGAAGATGCAAGGCCTAAAGACACTTTATCCGGGTCCTGATCCTTTATGGATCTGAGAAGAGCTTTTAATTCCCCCTGGTTAATCAAGAGAAATTCCAAATCATATCGGTATTTTCTGCAATAAACCATGACAATTGACTGCAGTTTACACAAGTCATATGATTCACAAATATTAACTTAATTATGTCCCATGCTAGAGTTCTTACTCACCATACTCTTAAAGTTTCCAACCCTATGCCCTATGATAGACAAGTAGATAAACACTGAGGCAGAACTAAGCATTATGATATTGAATTTTCTTCTTCTCCAAGGCTTCGTTTTTTTGTAACAAAAGTTGCCCTTCTTGCAAATAATGCTTTATGCCAAAGTACCTTCATGTACCTTTTCATCAATAAGAGATGCGTACAATGTCGAACCCTTTTCCTTTAGGTATGCAGGTAAACTTGCCAAAATGGAATCCTTTTCATCTATTGCAATCTGGATTATGAAGAAAAATATAAAACAAGAGGAAAAGATCAACTAAACCACAGAAACCCTGAAAGAAGATAAGGAAAATCTGGCACATTATGTCACTTCATATTCATCCGGAATGCTACTCGGAAGTGCAAATCAAAATTACTAAAATAGAAAGGTTTCTTTGCAATGTTGAACTAAACCCAAATGCTACACAAAATTTTCTCCCAAGGCACCATGCTACAGAACCGAATAACTTTAAAGGCAAGGCAAATAACAGATTCTGAAAGACTTAAAACTGAAAATGTGGGAACATCTGTCCATCAGAAACATCTTAACATCTCGATAATGATCCAATCACAATATTCAACATGCAAAACTTCAGATTCATGAGTACTTTATAGTGGAATTCTTCCCATCTCTAAACCAACAAATTAATCAGAAAAAAAAAAAAAAAAACACCGAATTGATACATACCTTTAAAGCTTTCTTCACATTGCCTTCCATGGTTCCATAAGGTTTTCTTTGCGGAATTCTTAACAACTATGATATGTCCTCCAGTGAATCCTGTCGACACAAACAGATAGTCAAAAAACTGAATTGATCTTAAAGAAACCATAAAATATAATCTTAGTAATCAACAATAACCTGTATAGCCTTCATATTTGTGTTTGCAGGGATAGCCCTGCTTAGTGCGAATTCTCCTGTTCTTGGAACCTTGGTATCCGGAGAATAGAGAACTGCATTTGCAGGAGGTGCAGACCAAGAGCCCCAACCGAGAAACAGAAGTGGAGAAGATATTTGAACAAGCGTTAGGACCACAGCAATCAGTTTCTCAAGTTTCTTTTCCTGCCTTTTACTTGATGTATTAACAGGAACATCATGTTGGTTTGCCAGTTCCTGCATTACTGAAAAGCCATTTCAGAAAGTGGAACTATATACTGATTAACCATCATTTATCTCTTATTCCAAACAAATCCTTCAAAAACTCCGTGAATGTGCGGATCTACAAGGTTTTTTGGCAACTTAGGGATCTAAATATTCACTATTTCACCAATAAACAAGGTTTTTTTTTTTTTTTGGCACTACTGGTGTGACATGAACTTATTGTTGTTTGGCAACTTAGGGATTTAAATCTTCAGTCCAATTTTTGGTGTCCCAAATTGTGTAAAACCAATGATATTATGCCACGTCATTTTAAAAAGTTTGAAATGCTTTAAAACTGACTTTTTATACCTTAAAATCAAACTTCATTCAATGATGTGTCAAAATATAATCGTTAGACATCATTTGGGACACTAAGATTGGACGGAAGATCTCAATCCGTAACTCCAAACATTCAATTTTTGCAATTTGGATGTAAAGATGAGAATATGTTACAATTGCTGTTCAATAGCTAACAGATATCAGTTACTGGACCAAAATGCCCCACAATTTTCGCGCAAATGCACCTGAAACTTTTATTTGGTTGGCAAGTTCGACCCTAAACTCTTTATGGCATTTGGGAGCCTAATTGTTATCCATAAACCGGCGTTCAGTACCGAATGAACTGCATTGTGAAGATTGTCAAATTTTTGGGTCTAAAATGTTTTAGGTCCAACTGGAAAATGGAGAAAATTTTAGAGCACATTGGGCAAATTATTCCATAAATAAATCAACTAATAAATTAAAAAAAAAAATCATATACAACGCCGTTACAGAAGAAAATCAACGTTAGACAATTGAAACCAGACAGCAACAAAAATTTCCCACACAAAGCACCTAGATTACTCTTTTGATTTCCTTTATTGGGTTTCAACTGAACTACACTTATTGCTACAGAAAACACTAATTTATATTTTATTTTGTTTTTTAGAAAAATTGATATATATATATATATATATATATATAAACCCTGCTAAAACCACATTTATGAGTTGGATAAAAGACTCTTTCGGTTTCAAATATTTATGGGTTTCAATGAACTACAGTAATTACAATTTATGAAATCCCTTTTTTTTTAATTAAATTGAAACCCCAGAAGCCATAAATAATTCGGATAAAAAAATGAAAGCAAACCTTTCGAATTTCCTCGCAAGGAATTCTGACAAGAGTACGGGCTGATCTTTGTGGGTGTTTTCCATTGTAGCAAAACAAGAGACGGGTCGGCATTGAAGTTGGCCTCCGAGAAGAGGGAGTGAGAGAGACATTGAGAGAGAGCTTGTGAGAGGTAACGGCGGAGGATAAAGGGAACGCCATTAATGGAAGTTGGGAGTTGGGGAAGGAGGTTTTGGCGCGCGTTATCCATAACTTGAGGCCCATCTCGAACCTTTTGTTTGGTTCGGTAGGGATGTGAAATGTCCTTAATGACCCTGATACGTGGCAAGGAAATTAACGGGACATAAATAATCCGGTTTGAGATAATAATTACAGGACTTCAACGGTGTGGGACGTACTTTGCTCCCTCCGATGTTGTAAAAATTGTCGATTTAAATCGTAGGATAAAAAATAGTGAAAGAATACCAAACTAAACTAAGGTATCCCACATGTGATTCAGTAAGAAATTTATGTTAAAATTAGAATTAAATACAAAAAGAAAAAAGAAAAAAAAAAGATTAAAATCTTCTATGCTGTTCGTGAGATTCATCAAGTAGGCCGGAGGAGCTCGCGCCGTCATGAGGAGGGTGTAACGACTTGATTATGTAAGCCATTATCATGCTTATTTAAATTAAATATTAGTTTTGAATACTTAAATTTACTGAAAATTTTAGAATATTTTTTTTAAACACAACATAAATAAACTAATCCATATAGGTAAACTTTACCTTACATATACATTACTTGTTTAACAGATTATAAAGTCATACATAACCCTTACATTTAGCCGAAGTCATGAAACATCACATACATAGCATAATACAATTATTTAAATATATATGTATATATTTAAGTTCAAAAGAGTTTGTGAAAAAGTCTGCGCAGTAGTATCTCACAACGTCCTTCACTTATCGCATCATGCACATGGCCCACCAAATTAAGCTGTAGGCTTCTTACCTACAGAATGAAATATAATAATGAGCTTACGATCAGTAAGTACCAATTTAATGTCACAAAAACATCACAAGTATTGTATAACTTATGTATAAACCAGTTATTGCTGATTATGGGTCTCTTATCTTCAATTATGGACTTATTTTCTTGCTTAATATATGGGCACTTTATGTACGTACCACATGCATGCAATGCACAAAAATTAAGGTTTGTAAAGTCCCTAACAATTATGAGAATCTTGAAACATACATAATCCTTTATGATCTACATAAGGTTGGTATGACACTCAACTTATCTTGAGTCACTCTTACTCTTTTTACTTAATTCTTGATG
Organism: Ficus hispida; assembly: GCA_025413025.1. Taxonomy (NCBI): domain Eukaryota; kingdom Viridiplantae; phylum Streptophyta; class Magnoliopsida; order Rosales; family Moraceae; genus Ficus; species Ficus hispida. The sequence goes on from JAINRH010000139.1 coordinate 63,261, forward strand.
AGTATGTTTAAAATCAAACTTCTACTTGAAGTTGTTAACGAAGGCTAGTTCTAAGACTAACTTGTGATCATATTTGTCATGATGTATATGATATATATATATATATGACATGACATAAAGATCAATGGCATTAAAATAACCCGTAGCATGTTTATAAAACGTGGCACTATTTTAAAACATGGCAATATCATAAACTACGGCATAATAGTAAAGTATGACATAGTTGAAATCATGATATTATTGTAAATAGAGCATTGTTATAAAACATGACATAATCAAAAAGTGTCTCATAATCATAAAGTGTGGCATATACATGATCATGACATATCTGTAAAAACATGACATACAAATAAACATGGAAATCATGTAAATCATATCATACATGTAAGCATGTCATACTTGAAAATAATATTTACTATTTTTCATACTATAAGCGAGATTTATACTAATACGCGGTCCTATGCTATTATCCTAGCATACCAAAAGGTAAGGCAAGGGGTTGTACTCCTGTTTCCAGACAGAGTATAAGAATTACTCTGCATTACTAATTAACAAACCATAAGTTAAAATGTCTATTATTTTATGTTAGTTAAATAATTAATCTCCCAACCGATTAGTTATTTTCTTAATCACTATTAACTTAAGTCATGGAAATGTTACTATACTCTTAAGTAACTTTGGTATAAGAAGAATGTCAAATAAGTTGCCATCTGTTTAAAACTTAACTTGATTTTTAGTAATTTCAACCAATTTTTGCTTTAGATCGATATCCACTGGCTTGGTTAATTTTCACAAGAGTTCTTCATATTGTATTTTCTTTGCTTAAAAATACCTTATTTACTTAAAAAATATCTTAACTTCTTAAATTAAGCATTTCTTGATACAATACTTAAATTTAATAAATAATATGCATTTAAGGTTTAAAAATCACTTGTGACATGTAAATTAATTTAAACATCTTTAAACATATTTTCGTAAAACCATAGTTCCTTTTTAGAGAGGTCATAAAATCTTAAAAACTGATTTCAAAACATCCCTTTTAATTTGGTTGAATGTAAGTGTGAAGGAATTTACTCTTTCATGTAAAGTTTTGAAAATTCAGTTCTCTCTTAAAATCGGTTTATAATTTAGAAAATTTTCCTTCGTGGAAGTTATAGATCTTATCCAAACCTATACCTTTCATGTTTTCTTGAAGCTTAAATATATCTCTAACTTACCCATTTTGCCCCTTGAAAGTTTTTGGCCGTGTACAGTTTCATAGACTGATTAATTTTGGAAACTAATAAAAATGGAGGCTTTGGAGTTTTTTTTTTATATTTTTTTTCAAAAACTATTAATGTTGTCCACTAGGATTTTTTGTGTTCTACAATTTTGTATTATAACTTTGTTTAAATTCGACCTCTAAAAGACTCAAAATTGAGTCATCAAAAAACTGTCCAAATTATTTCGAAAACTGGTAGTTTTTTTTTTGTTATATTTTAATAGCCTGCATAGACTACCTCGAACGATCTAAGCTATGAACATAATTCATCATGCATTGTGTTTCACTAATCCTCTATTTATAACCTAATTAACCATACTCTCATTCTGTAATGACCCGCCTTACATGGTTGCTACTTAACACTTAAAAATACTTAAACTCGAACTTATTTTTTTATAAAAATACTTAAGTATTTTTTTTAGCTCAAATTTAAAACTGAACTTAATCTCACACACACACACACACACTTAGTTAAGTATTGAGTTCTCAAACTATCTTAACATATTTTACAAACCATGTTAACTGTAACAGTAGCAATCGCAGTTCCAGCGCTAAGTACTGGTACTATCATATTATCATAACTTAACATGAATACATTTTTCAAAATATATGGCAGTATCCAACCCGCAGTCTGCTTGCCATATCTCGATAGTCTTTATCAAGCTTTACCAGTAGGTTATTTACCTACAGCAAGTATATATGTCATGAGCTTTCGCTCAGCAAATACAACTTTTGAAACCCGCAAAATGATCTTAGCAAAAGAATGCATGAATCAATTATGCTTTCTTATGTTTACTTAGTTTTGGACCCCTTACTTAACTTGGGTGTACATACCGTAACACGTAGTTTTGGGCCCCTTCCTTAACTTAGGTGTATGTACCGTGGCACGCAACCATGGAGTGATTGGGGCGGCCAACCTAATCCAACTCAAACCATGGACCAAACCCGCTCTTACGGCAGGTCGATACAACATAAGAAAACTTGCTTGATTTAATACATGAAACTTGTTCTTGATCTGATCATACTTGAAGACTTGAATCTTAATTATTGCTTACTTGAAAACTTGATCTTGTTATTGTTATGTGATTGATTATTAGTGAGTATACTTTCATGATGCCACAATAAGAATAATCAAATATAAAGAATATATGTGTCATATAAATCAATACATGATTTTCAGAAAACATGTTAAGCGGTAAAAATATTTTTACCCATATTGTAGGTGGGGCTATACTTACAAGCTGTCCTACATTCTTGTTCTAGCATTCCAAAAAGGAAGGCAACAAATTATATTCTTGTTTTTAGACATAGCGTAATAATTGTTCTGCAATACTGACTTAATAATCCATAACATATTAGTTAAATAATGAATTGATCTCTAAAACAATTAATTATCTTCTTGGTCACTGTTAACTCAAGTCATAGAATTATTACTATACTCTTAAGTAACTTTGGTATAAGAAGAGAGTCGAATAAGTTGCCTTTTATTCAAAACTTAACTTGAGTTTTAGTAATTTCGACCTATTTTTGCACTAGGTCGATAACCATTGGCTTGATTAATTGTCATAAGAGTTCTTCATATTTTATATCCTTTGCTCAAAAATGTTTTGTTTACTTAGAAAATATCTTAACTTCATAAATTAAGCATTTCTTGATACAATACTTGAAATTGTATTTTATTATACATAGTATGTATTTAAGGTTTAAGAATCACTTATGAAATTCAAATAAATTTAAACCTCTTTAAAACTATTCTCATAAAACCATAGTCCCTATCCAGATCGATTACAAAACGTTAAAAACTGATTTCAAACTATCCTTTTAATTTGATTGAATGTATGTGTGCAAGAATTTCCTCTTTTATGTATAGTTTTGAAAATTCAGTTCTATCTTTTAATCAGTTTAGAATTTAGAAAAATTTTCTCTAAGGAAGTGATAAATGTTTTGAAACCTACAACTTTCTTTTTTTGCTTGAATCTTAAATCTGTCTCTAACTTACCCATTTTTCCTCTTGAAAGGTTATGTCCGTGGACAGTACTTGGACAGACCAGTTTTGAAAACTGATAAAAATGGAGGCCTTTGGATTCTTTTTTCAAAAAATGTCCACAATTTCCCATAAGATTTTTGGTGTTCTACAACTTCATAATGATAACTTTGTTTCAAATTCGACCTCTAAGAGGCTCAAAATTAAGTTATTAGAAAACTGTCCAAATTATTTTGAAAACTGGTAGTTTATTTATTTTTGTTGGTTCTATTTTAAAAACCCACACACACTATCTCGAACGGTCAAAGCCGTGAGCCTAAGTCATCATGCAGTGTGTTTGGTTCATTCTTAAAATTTAACCATTCACTTGACAAACACAATATTGATAACTCATTAATTTACCAAATTTTGTTCTTATGTTGATCTCTTAGCCAGCATGCATATAATCATCCAACTTGAACATATAAGAGCATAATCACATGCACATAATCTTCAAAATTCATCTTAGAGTATAAACTCAAACCTAAGCTTAAAGCTAACAAATCAAGTTAATCAAAGCATAAATCAAGCATTGGAGGCTATAAAATAGAAAAATAAATAAACATAAGCTTATGCTCTTATATCCCATAACTTAAAATACATTTAAATTCCATAAAATAAAAACTAATTAAAGCTTTAATTAAGCGATCAAGAAATATACCTCTAAAACTTGAAAGAGGTAGGTTCTAGGTCTTGGATGAGAGAAAATCCTTGTCCTACTACTCCAACAAATACCGGCCACCCAAGGACACCTAGGTTCTTCTTCTTCTTCTTCTTCTTTTTTAATTATATTTTAGAACCAGAGAGGGAAAGGTGAGAAGATAACAAAATGACCAAAACTCCACTACTCACACCTATTTATAGGTGAAATTTTCAAATTTTCCCATAATTAAATTTTTTTCTTCAACTTTCCTTGGTTTACATAATTGACCTTAAAACACAATTTTTTGACTTCCTTGTCTACCATATAACCGGCCATGTGGAGTGTTTGAGCCAAAAAAAATCATCTCATGCTTATCTCTTTAATTCTTTCCATAAAAACAAAAATCCAAAAATTTGTGTCAGTATCCCCACTTACTTAGCCTCCAAGTAATGCCATGTTTGGCGATACCTCCTACTATATAGTCCTTTTTCTTATCAATCCAAATAATACCAATACTGTTTCAACTACCAACAGTCTAATGATGTTGAATTGCAGTCCATAATTTATCTATACATAATTGGACCGCGTATACGTTTTTCTTAAGACTTAAAGTGTAACGACCCGCCTAGCACATGCCGTTACCATACATACATACGTACTTTCTTACTTACTTAGCGTAAATAGCATAAATTTTTTTATACGGAGTACACGTACTTAAAACAATAACTTAATAACGATGTTCGAATACCAAATAATATACATAAAAAGAACAAAACGCGTAGCGGCTATAGATCTCACATTTCACAGCTCGCCTTGCCACGCTCGCCATCTTGTATCAAAAGGTACCGTAGGTTGCTTACCTACAGTATAGACATAAGATGTGAGCTTTCGCTCAACAAGTACAACATAAACATCCGTGACAACATACAATACATAACATAACTTAATTCAACATAACATAGCTTATTCTGGCATAATTATGCATGAATCAATTATGCTTCATTATGCTTACTTATTCTTTCATACTTTCATAGCTTATCTTAACTTAACTTGCTTATGGGCCCCTTAACATAAGTGTACATATTGTGGCGTGCAGCTATGGAGTGGTTGGGGCTGCTAGCCCAGTCCAACTCAAACTACAGACCGAACCCGACCTACGAGCGGGTCGATACGACACAGGCAAGCTCGCTTGCCATCATACTTGTTTTTCATGATCTCATACTTGATCTTGTTCTTACTTAAGAATTGGTGAACATGCCTCGTGATGTCACACATACATAAGTCATAATCATAAACTCGATATACTATATATCATGACATAGCCATATCAAATAACGTAACATCATCATACCATACCTCACAACATATCCTAGCATCAAACAATTCTAACATACATCATATTATATACCATAACATTTATCGATCATGCTTGGGCAAGTATCACAACCAAAAGCCTATGCTATAGGTGGAGTTGTACTTACCTCGTACACTATGTCCAATGATGTGCTATTCTAAGTCAGGGTACCACAGTAGGCTACCTCTTGCTATTCCAAAGGACATAGGGTAAGGATTCTATACTTATAAAATGTTGGTAACCTAACCAACATTCATACTTAATCATAGTTATATGTCCCCCCTAACGCTTGATACTTTCTTAGTATCACTGATAACCCTAGATTTTAGGGTCTATCATACTTAGAGCATAACTTGATAGGTTACTTAAAGTAACCTTGGCTACTAAGCCTTACATACATAAATAATGTTAGGTTACCATTTCTGACCTTGGGCCTAAGCCTTTTTAAAACACATCCCATTAGGTTACTCTAAGTAACCCTGGTTTTTAGGCCCAACCAACATACTTAATATTTTGTTAGGTTACATTGGATAACCCTTGGGCTTCGGGCCCAATCCAATAACTCGGTATCCTTCTGGGTTATTGTTCACCAAAACTTGGTTCAAAACTTCTTTTTCTTTGCTTTGGAAAAACTTAGGGTTTTATGTTTATTTTCTTTAAAAATCCTTGTTCATTTTATCAAAATTTGTAATCTTATGAGTGGGTTTTGTAAAAATTATTAAATGGTAGAAACTGCCTTTGGAACAGTTTCTTATTGTTAATTTGTCAGTGTATGTGCAGGAATGTCCTTTTCCTGCACTGTTTTAGAAAATCCTGTACAGGAATTTCATGTTTACTGCACAGTTTTTGAAATTCAATTTTACTTAAAAATCTAAGTCGAATCTGAAAAAGTTTTCTTCATGAAAGTTTTAGATCTTGAAAAACCCTAAAACTTTCGTGCTTTACTAAGATCGGTCTTGTAACGCCCCGACCCGTCCACATAGGGGCATACTACGTAAACGTGGGCCGTTACCAAACTTGCTAAACTTAAATCTTTGTTTTATCGAAAAATTTCAGGATAAATTTTTTTTTCTTTAAACTTTAAAACTTTAAATTTTATTTTAAAAATCATAACTCGAAACTAAACTTGAATTAACTTGTACTGACGGGTAAACTTCATCATGTCTACCCCTTTTACTTGTTATGCCGACTATAAGGTTACCATGACCTTTTAAATCGGACCTTGGAAACATTACATCACATCCATATACAACATCATACTTAAAAACATTTGCGGAAAATATTGCGTAGTGGTATCCCACACCGCCCTTCACTCGCTGCATCGTCTCCATGGCCCATCAAGTAATGCTGCAGGCGTCTTACCTACAGTATGAAATATACAAATGAGCTTTCGCCCAGCAAGTACAAACATGATCTCACAAAAATCTTTTCAAACATCAAGTAACATATCAATCATCATGTAGTTTATGCATGATCCGATTATGTCCAATTATAAATCTTTTAGGCACTTTTACTCATTATCTTGATTACATGTGGGCCCCTAGTGTCCGTACCAAAAGCGCGCAGCCTCCAGACAAAGCTAGGGTTTGCAAGGCCCTAACAGTTCTGGGAATCATAACGTGACCCTCACGCATCAACGAGAGGTAAATGTCACCACTGGTTTTGAACATGTAGCCTCCTCGATCACGGGAGGTTGGTACGACACCTTACTTGATTTATCTTATCATGTGGTTCAATATTAGTGAACATGCTTCATGATGTCACAAGGTCAAATCCAAACTTAACATTTGCCATATCATGGCATTCTTGAAAACATGACATTTTTAAAACCATGACATTTTAGAAAACATGGCATAATATGTAACATGTCATAGCATCACATCATTACATGGCATCTCATATCATAACATAGCATAAAGCATAGCAGCACATAGCATAGCATTATAACATAGCATAGCATTATAGCATAGCATAACATAGCATAGCATGTATACTTGGAAAATATCTTTTATTATTTTCCATACTGCAGGTGAGGTTTGTACTTACCTCTTTTACTATGTCCTACGTAAAGCTGCTTCTCTTCCGGGTAGCCGCAGGCTTCCTCCTGCTTGATGAAGGATATAGGTAAGGGTCTAATTAGTATTGTGGAATGTTGGTGACCATACCAACATGCCTACGAAATTCTAGCTGTAAGTCTCCCTTATAACTTATGATGACTTACTTGGTTACTTAAGGTAACCTTGGGTATTAATCCCAATCATATATGAATAGGGTTAGGTATCATCCTAACCTTGGCCTATGCCTTGTCATTTTTAATTTTAATCCTTTTTGGGTTTTAAGATCAAACTCAATTTTTATACCTTGTTGGGTTACCTTGAGTAACCCTTGAGGTAGTCAAACTTAGTTCAATTATCCTAAGTCAACTTTGGGCTTTGGACTCCATCCCGTAACTCGGGTATCCTTCCCGGTTACCGTCCATCATTGTTTTGTTACCAAAAGTAAGATAACTTTTGAATCCAAAAACTTGTTTTTCTCTTTGCTTTGGAAAAACTTAGTTCTCTTTGTTCAAAAATTCTAGTTTAACTTTGAAAAATTGTAATTCTTTGAGAAAGGTTTGTAAAAATTATTAACTGTTGAAAACTGCCTTTGGAGTAGTTTTCCACAGTCAAAACATTGGTGTTGGTGCAAAAATACAGTTTTCCTGTACTGTTTTAGAAAATCCTGTGCAGGAATTTCTTGTTTCCTGCACACTCTTTAGAAATCCGTGTCAGTTTAAAAATCCATTCCGATTTTGAAAAACTTTTCTTCACGAAAGTTTTAGATCTTGAAAAATCCTAAAACTTTCGTGTTTTACGAAAAGTCCAGTTCTGCTTAGATTCGTACCAGTTTTAATTTGAAACTGGCTGACCCTGTAAACTGGGTCTGGGCAAACTAGCCACGGGTTTTTGTAAAAACGGAGGCCATTGGAGCCTTATTTTGAAAAACGGTCCACGCTGCCCTCTAGGAAAAACCCTTATCTACAACTTTGTAGTTTTGAGTTTCTTCAAATTCGGCCTCTAAGGGCCTCAAAATACCATTTCCAGAACACTGCCCAGTCTTGACCCGAGACTGGCAGTTTCGGTTCTTAATTTCGTTTTACGTCCTAAAACGTGCACGCTACCTCAACCGACCACAGCGGGAGCCTAAAGTCACACATGCAATCGTTTCTAACGTTCCAATCCATCATGCATCTAACATGCACCCTAACATTCAATCAAGCATAAACATAACCAAACCACAATTGAGACCTTAGCACCCTAATCAAGCACATAACTTATTGCATGGCATAAGAAAATGAGCTTATGCTCTTACATCCCAAACATGGAAATACACTTAAATTTCCCAAATTTAAGCTCAAATTAGAAAGGTTTAAGGTCATAAGGTTTACCTCTAGGGTTTGGAAGTTGGTTCACAAGCTTGGATTCCAATTTTTTCCTTACTCCCCCTGGGCTGCCCACAACCGGCCTCCCCTCCAATTGGGTTCCAAAAATTTTGGCCAATTAAATTGAGCCTCACACACTCACATAAGGTCTGGCCATTACCAAAAATCCAGCCAACCATTTTTTTTTCTCTTCCTAGGGTCGGTTTTGGTGGAGAAAATGGGTGAGGGAAAATTTTGCCATAGTTTGGCTTGTTTTTCTAATTTTTTTGAGCTGAAATCCGCCCCCCCTTGGCCCTATTTATAGCTGATTTTGAACTTTCAAAATTGCTAAAAAGTCCTTGAATTTGGATTTAATTATTTTTCCAAAATTGCACTTTAGTCCTTGAAGCAAAAATATTTGCACTTTGACCCCTACAAGTGTTGGCCGGCCATTGCATGCCTTGGAGCCCAAGTTTTGCTTACCTCATCATGATGACATCATCTTGATGACATCATGTGCTTACCTCATGCTTACATCATCATATTTTCCAAAATTTGCACTTTTTCCCCAAAAGTGAAAATTCTTACAAAAATGCCCCCTAGGTGGCCGGTTGCTTTCTTGGTGAACAAGCCAAGCTTATCTCACCTTGATGACATCATCTTGATGACATCACTTCGCTTACATCATCAATTTTCCAAAATTTGCACTTTTTCCCCAAAAGTGAAAATTCTTACAAAAATGCCCCCTAGGTGGCCGGTTGCTTTCTTGGTGAACAAGCCAAGCTTATCTCACCTTGATGACATCATCTTGATGACATCACTTCGCTTACATCATCAATTTTCCAAAATTTGCACTTTTTCCCCAAAAGTGAAAATTCTTACAAAAATGCCCCCTAGGTGGCCGGTTGCTTTCTTGGTGAACAAGCCAAGCTTATCTCACCTTGATGACATCATCTTGATGACATCACTTCGCTTACATCATCAATTTTCCAAAATTTGCACTTTTTCCCCAAAAGTGAAAATTCTTACAAAAATGCCCCCTAGGTGGCCGGTTGCTTTCTTGGTGAACAAGCCAAGCTTATCTCACCTTGATGACATCATCTTGATGACATCACTTCGCTTACATCATCAATTTTCCAAAATTTGCACTTTTGCCCCAAAAGTGAAAATTCTTACAAAAATGCCCCCTAGGTGGCCGGCCATTATGGTGCTTAGGTGGCAAAGATTTCTTTCCACAATTTCCTTAAATCAAAATGATGTCATAATTCTAAGATAGGGTGATGTCACCATAAGGCCTTGTTTGGCTACTTTTTGGAAAAGCAGTCCAATCTTAATCTAACACAGATAAATCCAATACTGTGTTCACTAATACACAGTACAATTCAGTACTGTTATACTTGATGCAGTCCAAAATTTATCTGCGTAAAAATGGACTGTAAAAATTTTCTTCTTATTTCTGAAAGTCATTAGGACTTTGATATCCAACTTAGTGTGCTTGATTTTTCTAGGGTGGTCTCAAAGCTTATTCCAGCTATCTTGTCCAAAAGATAATTTTCGCAGTATATTTCTCATACTGCTTATCCTATTATGGTACAGTCATACCTTTGACTGTTCTTGGTCAACTTTGACTTTTTGGTCAAACTTTGACCAACATGAAATCATGAAATTTTGTCATGCCGTTTTTCTCAAAACGCCCATACCAGGTTAAGTAATCTATCGTTGAGTCTCGTAGCTAGTTAACCGAGAGCTCAAACTTATACTGTTATTTCATTCCAATCTTGATCCAGACTTAGGTTTTCCTTATTTCTAAGGAAATCTAGAGTCATCAAAATTTCGGATATTACATTCTACCCTCCTTAAAAGATTTTCGTCCTCGAAAATTCGAATAATCCTAAATGGCTTTTCTTCAATCCACCATCAATTCTTCACAAGTTACTTTAGATTGAATAACTTGTTCATGTTCCCATTTTAACATCTTAATGGGATCATGTCTCTTATATAGAACCATAATCTTCTTTTTATATCCTCATAATTCATATCCTCATACTCTTATGTTTTCATGTCCTCGTACTTTCCTTTCATACTGCATCACAAGAACTATTTACATGAAAAACTGAGCAAGTATATCATATTACTTGCTATATTTGAAAAGTATATATAACTTTTCCATACTTGAAAAGAAAACATATTGTATCTTATAATTAAGATACTTTTCTTTAACTTTATTTGAGGGCTCAGCGAATATATCATATTGAAAATATTTTTCTTTCAATTAACTAAAGCTGAGAACCCTCTGGTACAATGTTAATCTTTTGCTATTAGAACCCTTTTTCTTATCATGATGGCCCCTATCTTGGAAATATTTTTCTTCCTCAAGGATCGGCCCTTTTCTTGACATGATGGCCCCTCTCTTGGAACTCTATCCCTCAAGGGTTCAGCCCATAACATATCACAACATAACGTGAGTTGGTTCTAATAAGCATAAGATCAAGCACCATACATAAAATAACTTCTTGGAATCTTTTCCAAGTTAATCATGGAAAACAATAATAAATAGTATTATTGAAACGTATTACTGTTCGAGTGATGCAGTGAAAGATATCCTCATATCAACTAGCTACTTGTTAACTAGTAGAAGCTTTTCTCATTGTTTCGGACATTTCCTTTATAGCACATAATCATAGCTCTAAGGAATATGTAAAACTTTCCATCATCATTTCATGATTTCCATTACTTAAAAGGTCGTATATAGTCGACATTAGTCAAACCATTATATATCGACTCCAAGGTTGTTACTATTGATCTCAACCTCACTAACTTGATCATCAGACTCATAGCCATCATCATTATTATCATAGCCTAATAAATTGTTGTTGATAGCATCCAACTTATTTTGGCATAATGCCTAGTTGCTACCCCCAAACTAAGGCATCATCAAAATTTTCCCCGTATTTAATAATACTCTTATGGGGTAAAAGTTTCACAATCAGGAAACTTAACTTCCATGGTATTGATCCATTCCTTAGAAGGAAAAGTTCCTTAATCTCACTATACCTGAGATGAGGCAATAGGCTATATGATCTCGAAGCCTATTCTTTTCTTGTTGCTATTCCAGCAATTATCGTTATAACTTAATCACTATAGTTGCAAGATTAGACTCTTGTAAAAATTTGGTTCGTTCGTATGCACGATGAACCATCTTCTAATTCTAGTTCTTAATTCCTCACATTTCTAATCGAAGGAAAAATAAATAAATTAACTTACTTGGGCACTTGCAGAAACGATGTGAAGCAAAGTGAAGTAGGCTGGCAGGATACCGCTCTGATACCAACTGTAACGCCCCGACCCGTCCACATAGGGGCATACTACGTAAACGTGGGCCGTTACCAAACTTGCTAAACTTAAATCTTTGTTTTATCGAAAAATTTCAGGATAAATTTTTTTTTCTTTAAACTTTAAAACTTTAAATTTTATTTTAAAAATCATAACTCGAAACTAAACTTGAATTAACTTGTACTGACGGGTAAACTTCATCATGTCTACCCCTTTTACTTGTTATGCCGACTATAAGGTTACCATGACCTTTTAAATCGGACCTTGGAAACATTACATCACATCCATATACAACATCATACTTAAAAACATTTGCGGAAAATATTGCGTAGTGGTATCCCACACCGCCCTTCACTCGCTGCATCGTCTCCATGGCCCATCAAGTAATGCTGCAGGCGTCTTACCTACAGTATGAAATATACAAATGAGCTTTCGCCCAGCAAGTACAAACATGATCTCACAAAAATCTTTTCAAACATCAAGTAACATATCAATCATCATGTAGTTTATGCATGATCCGATTATGTCCAATTATAAATCTTTTAGGCACTTTTACTCATTATCTTGATTACATGTGGGCCCCTAGTGTCCGTACCAAAAGCGCGCAGCCTCCAGACAAAGCTAGGGTTTGCAAGGCCCTAACAGTTCTGGGAATCATAACGTGACCCTCACGCATCAACGAGAGGTAAATGTCACCACTGGTTTTGAACATGTAGCCTCCTCGATCACGGGAGGTTGGTACGACACCTTACTTGATTTATCTTACCATGTGGTTCAATATTAGTGAACATGCTTCATGATGTCACAAGGTCAAATCCAAACTTAACATTTGCCATATCATGGCATTCTTGAAAACATGACATTTTTAAAACCATGACATTTTAGAAAACATGGCATAATATGTAACATGTCATAGCATCACATCATTACATGGCATCTCATATCATAACATAGCATAAAGCATAGCAGCACATAGCATAGCATTATAACATAGCATAGCATTATAGCATAGCATAACATAGCATAGCATGTATACTTGGAAAATATCTTTTATTATTTTCCATACTGCAGGTGAGGTTTGTACTTACCTCTTTTACTATGTCCTACGTAAAGCTGCTTCTCTTCCGGGTAGCCGCAGGCTTCCTCCTGCTTGATGAAGGATATAGGTAAGGGTCTAATTAGTATTGTGGAATGTTGGTGACCATACCAACATGCCTACGAAATTCTAGCTGTAAGTCTCCCTTATAACTTATGATGACTTACTTGGTTACTTAAGGTAACCTTGGGTATTAATCCCAATCATATATGAATAGGGTTAGGTATCATCCTAACCTTGGCCTATGCCTTGTCATTTTTAATTTTAATCCTTTTTGGGTTTTAAGATCAAACTCAATTTTTATACCTTGTTGGGTTACCTTGAGTAACCCTTGAGGTAGTCAAACTTAGTTCAATTATCCTAAGTCAACTTTGGGCTTTGGACTCCATCCCGTAACTCGGGTATCCTTCCCGGTTACCGTCCATCATTGTTTTGTTACCAAAAGTAAGATAACTTTTGAATCCAAAAACTTGTTTTTCTCTTTGCTTTGGAAAAACTTAGTTCTCTTTGTTCAAAATTCTAGTTTAACTTTGAAAAATTGTAATTCTTTGAGAAAGGTTTGTAAAAATTATTAACTGTTGAAAACTGCCTTTGGAGTAGTTTTCCACAGTCAAAACATTGGTGTTGGTGCAAAAATACAGTTTTCCTGTACTGTTTTAGAAAATCCTGTGCAGGAATTTCTTGTTTCCTGCACACTCTTTAGAAATCCGTGTCAGTTTAAAAATCCATTCCGATTTTGAAAAACTTGTCTTCACGAAAGTTTTAGATCTTGAAAAATCCTAAAACTTTCGTGTTTTACGAAAAGTCCAGTTCTGCTTAGATTCGTACCAGTTTTAATTTGAAACTGGCTGACCCTGTAAACTGGGTCTGGGCAAACTAGCCACGGGTTTTTGTAAAAACGGAGGCCATTGGAGCCTTATTTTGAAAAACGGTCCCGCTGCCCTCTAGGAAAACCCTTATCTACAACTTTGTAGTTTTGAGTTTCTTCAAATTCGGCCTCTAAGGGCCTCAAAATACCATTTCCAGAACACTGCCCAGTCTTGACCCGAGACTGGCAGTTTCGGTTCTTAATTTCGTTTTACGTCCTAAAACGTGCACGCTACCTCAACCGACCACAGAGGGAGCCTAAAGTCACACATGCAATCGTTTCTAACGTTCCAATCCATCATGCATCTAACATGCACCCTAACATTCAATCAAGCATAAACATAACCAAACCACAATTGAGACCTTAGCACCCTAATCAAGCACATAACTTATTGCATGGCATAAGAAAATGAGCTTATGCTCTTACATCCCAAACATGGAAATACACTTAAATTTCCCAAATTTAAGCTCAAATTAGAAAGGTTTAAGGTCATAAGGTTTACCTCTAGGGTTTGGAAGTTGGTTCACAAGCTTGGATTCCAATTTTTTCCTTACTCCCCCTGGGCTGCCCACAACCGGCCTCCCCTCCAATTGGGTTCCAAAAATTTTGGCCAATTAAATTGAGCCTCACACACTCACATAAGGTCTGGCCATTACCAAAAATCCAGCCAACCATTTTTTTTTCTCTTCCTAGGGTCGGTTTTGGTGGAGAAAATGGGTGAGGGAAAATTTTGCCATAGTTTGGCTTGTTTTTCTAATTTTTTTGAGCTGAAATCCGCCCCCCCTTGGCCCTATTTATAGCTGATTTTGAACTTTCAAAATTGCTAAAAAGTCCTTGAATTTGGATTTAATTATTTTTCCAAAATTGCACTTTAGTCCTTGAAGCAAAAATATTTGCACTTTGACCCCTACAAGTGTTGGCCGGCCATTGCATGCCTTGGAGCCCAAGTTTTGCTTACCTCATCATGATGACATCATCTTGATGACATCATGTGCTTACCTCATGCTTACATCATCATATTTTCCAAAATTTGCACTTTTTCCCCAAAAGTGAAAATTCTTACAAAAATGCCCCCTAGGTGGCCGGTTGCTTTCTTGGTGAACAAGCCAAGCTTATCTCACCTTGATGACATCATCTTGATGACATCACTTCGCTTACATCATCAATTTTCCAAAATTTGCACTTTTTCCCCAAAAGTGAAAATTCTTACAAAAATGCCCCCTAGGTGGCCGGTTGCTTTCTTGGTGAACAAGCCAAGCTTATCTCACCTTGATGACATCATCTTGATGACATCACTTCGCTTACATCATCAATTTTCCAAAATTTGCACTTTTGCCCCAAAAGTGAAAATTCTTACAAAAATGCCCCTAGGTGGCCGGCCATTATGGTGCTTAGGTGGCAAAGATTTCTTTCCACAATTTCCTTAAATCAAAATGATGTCATAATTCTAAGATAGGGTGATGTCACCATAAGGCCTTGTTTGGCTACTTTTGGAAAAGCAGTCCAATCTTAATCTAACACAGATAAATCCAATACTGTGTTCACTAATACACAGTACAATTCAGTACTGTTATACTTGATTGCAGTCCAAAATTTATCTGCGTAAAAATGGACTGTAAAAATTTTCTTCTTATTTCTGAAAGTCATTAGGACTTTGATATCCAACTTAGTGTGCTTGATTTTTCTAGGGTGGTCTCAAGCTTATTCCAGCTATCTTGTCCAAAAGATAATTTTCGCAGTATATTTCTCATACTGCTTATCCTATTATGGTACAGTCATACCTTTGACTGTTCTTGTCAACTTTGACTTTTTGGTCAAACTTTGACCAACATGAAATCATGAAATTTTGTCATGCCGTTTTTCTCAAAACGCCCATACCAGGTTAAGTAATCTATCGTTGAGTCTCGTAGCTAGTTAACCGAGAGCTCAAACTTATACTGTTATTTCATTCCAATCTTGATCCAGACTTAGGTTTTCTTATTTCTAAGGAAATCTAGAGTCATCAAAATTTCGGATATTACATTCTACCCTCCTTAAAAGATTTTCGTCCTCGAAAATTCGAATAATCCTAAATGGCTTTTCTTCAATCCACCATCAATTCTTACAAGTTACTTTAGATTGAATAACTTGTTCATGTTCCCATTTTAACATCTTAATGGATCATGTCTCTTATATAGAACCATAATCTTCTTTTT
>JAINRH010000140.1:0-21584 GCA_025413025.1 Ficus hispida
TATTCTAGTCAGGGTACCACAGTAGGCTACCTCTTGCTATTCCAAAGGACATAGGGTAAGGATTCTATACTTATAAAATGTTGGTAACCTAACCAACATTCATACTTAATCATAGTTATATGTCCCCTAACGCTTGATACTTTTCTTAGTATCACTGATAACCCTAGATTTTAGGGTCTATCATACTTAGAGCATAACTTGATAGGTTACTTAAAGTAACCTTGGCTACTAAGCCTTACATACATAATAATGTTAGGTTACCATTTCTGACCTTGGGCCTAAGCCTTTTTAAAACACATCCCATTAGGTTACTCTAAGTAACCCTGGTTTTTAGGCCCAACCAACATACTTAATATTTTGTTAGGTTACATTGGATAACCCTTGGGCTTCGGGCCCAATCCAATAACTCGGTATCCTTCTGGGTTATTGTTCACCAAAACTTGGTTCAAAACTTCTTTTTCTTTGCTTTGGAAAAACTTAGGGTTTTATGTTTATTTTCTTTAAAAATCCTTGTTCATTTTATCAAAATTTGTAATCTTATGAGTGGGTTTTGTAAAAATTATTAAATGGTAGAAACTGCCTTTGGAACAGTTTCTTATTGTTAATTTGTCAGTGTATGTGCAGGAATGTCCTTTTCCTGCACTGTTTTAGAAAATCCTGTACAGGAATTTCATGTTTACTGCACAGTTTTTGAAATTCAATTTTACTTAAAATCTAAGTCGAATCTGAAAAAGTTTTCTTCATGAAAGTTTTAGATCTTGAAAAACCCTAAAACTTTCGTGCTTTACTAAGATCGGTCTTGTAACGCCCCGACCCGTCCACATAGGGGCATACTACGTAAACGTGGGCCGTTACCAAACTTGCTAAACTTAAATCATTGTTTACCGAAAATTTCAGATAAAATTTTTTTTTCTTTAAACTTTAAAACTTTAAGTTTCGAGTTAAAAATCATAACTCGAAACTAAACTTGAATTAACTTGTACTGACGGTAAACTTCATCATGTCTACCCCTTTACTTGTTATGCCGATTATAAGGTTACCATGACCTTTTAAATCGGACCTTGGAAACATTACATCACATCCATATACAAATCATACTTAAAAACATTTGCGGAAATATTGCGTAGTGGATCCCACACCGCCCTTCACTCGCTGCATCGTCTCCATGGCCCATCAAGTAATGCTGCAGGTCTTACCTACAGTATGAAATATACAAATGAGCTTTCGCCCAGCAAGTACAAACATGATCTCACAAAAATCTTTTCAAACATCAAGTAACATATCAATCATCATGTAGTTTATGCATGATCCGATTATGTCCAATTATAAATCTTTTAGGCACTTTTACTCATTATCTTGATTACATGTGGCCCCTAGTGTCCGTACGAAAGCGCGCAGCCTCCAGACAAAGCTAGGGTTGCAAGGCCCTAACAGTTCTGGGAATTATAACGTGACCCTCACGCATCAACGAGAGGTAAATTCACCACTGGTTTGAACATGTAGCCTCCTCGATCACGGAGGTTGGTACGACACCTTACTTGATTTATCTACCATGTGGTTCAATATAGTGAACATGCTCATGATGTCACAAGGTCAAATCCAAACTTAACATTTGCCATATCATGGCATTCTTGAAAACATGACATTTTAAAACCATGACATTTTAGAAAACATGGCATAATATGTAACATGTCATAGCATCACATCATTACATGGCATCTCATATCATAACATAGATAGCAGCACATAGCATAGCATTATAACATAGCATAGCATTATAGCATAGCATAACATAGCATAGCATGTATACTGGAAAATATCTTTATTATTTTCCATACTGCAGGTGAGGTTGTACTTACCTCTTTTACTATTCCTACGTAAAGCTGCTCCTCTTCCGGGTAGCCGCAGGCTTCCTCCTGCTTGATGAAGACATAGGTAAGGGTCTAATTAGTATTGTGGAATGTTGGTGATCCATACCAACATGCCTACGAATTCTAGCTGTAAGTCTCCCTTATAACTTATGATGACTTACTGGTTACTTAAGGTAACCTTGGGTATTAATCCCAATCATATATGAATAGGTTAGGTATCATCCTAACCTTGGCCTATGCCTTGTCATTTTAATTTTAATCCTTTTTGGTTTAAGATCAACTCAATTTTTATACCTTGTTGGGTTACCTTGAGTAACCTTGAGGTAGTCAAACTTAGTTCAATTATCCTAAGTCAACTTTGGGCTTGGACTCCATCCCGTAACTCGGGTATCCTTCCCGGTTACCGTCTATCATTGTTTGTTACCAAAAGTAAGATAACTTTTGAATCCAAAAACTTGTTTTTCTCTTGCTTTGGAAAAACTTAGTTCTCTTTGTTCAAAATTCTAGTTTAACTTTGAAAATTGTAATTCTTTGAGAAAGGTTTGTAAAAATTATTAACTGTTGAAAACTGCCTTTGAGTAGTTTCCCACAGTCAAAACATTGGTGTTGGTGCAAAAATACAGTTTTCCTGTACTGTTTAGAAAATCCTGTGCAGGAATTTCTTGTTTCCTGCACACTCTTTAGAAATCCGTGTCAGTTTAAAAATCCATTCCGATTTTGAAAACTTGTCTTCACGAAAGTTTTAGATCTTGAAAAATCCTAAAACTTTCGTGTTTTACGAAAAGTCCAGTTCTGCTTGGATTCGTACCAGTTTTAATTTGAAACTGGCTGACCCTGTAAACTGGGTCTGGGCAAACTAGCCACGGTTTTTGTAAAAACGGAGGCCATTGGAGCCTTATTTTGAAAAACGTCCGCGCTGCCCTCTAGGAAAAACCTTATCTACAACTTTGTAGTTTTGAGTTTCTTCAAATTCGGCCTCTAAGGGCCTCAAAATACCATTTCCAGAACACTGCCCATCTTGACCCGAGACTGGCAGTTTCGGTTCTTAATTCGTTTTACGTCCTAAAACGTGCACGCTACCTCAACCGACCACAGCGGGAGCCTAAAGTAACACATGCAATCGTTTCTAACGTTCCAATCCATCATGCATCTAACATGCACCCTAACATTCAATCAAGCATAAACATAACCAAACCAAATTGAGACCTTAGCACCCTAATCAAGCACATACTTATTGCATGGCATAAGAAAATGAGCTTATGCTCTTACATCCCAAACATGGAAATACACTTAAATTTCCCAAATTTAAGCTCAATTAGAAAGGTTTAAGGTCATAAGGTTACCTCTAGGGTTGGAAGTTGGTTCACAAGCTTGGATTCCAATTTTTCCTTACTCCCCTTGGCTGCCATTGCAGCGATCTCCTCCCCAAATGGGTTCCAATTTCGGCCATTCCTCATGAAAACAACACATGATATCTAGTTTCAATCTCAATAGAAAAACTTAAGGTTAGAGATTACCTAGATCAATCAAGATTGGCTGATTGATCCAATTTTCTCTCCCTTTTCCTTGGCTCCACACAACCGGCCTCCCTCCAATTGGTTCCAAAAATTTTGGCCAATTAAATTGAGCCTCACACACTCACATAAGGTCTGGCCATTACCAAAATCAGCCAACCATTTTTTTTTCTCTTCCTAGGGTCGGTTTTGGTGGAGAAAATGGTGAGGGAAAATTTGCCATAGTTTGGCTTGTTTTTCTAATTTTTTGAGCTGAAATCCGCCCCCCCTTGGCCCTATTTATAGCTGATTTTGAACTTTCAAAATTGCTAAAAAGTCCTTGAATTTGGATTTAATTATTTTTCCAAATTGCACTTTAGTCCTTGAAGCAAAAATATTTGCACTTTGACCCCTACAAGTGTTGGCGGCCATTGGTTGCCTTGGAGCCCAAGTTTTGCTTACCTCATCATGATGACATCATCTTGATGACATCATGTGCTTACCTCATGCTTACATCATCATTTTTTCCAAAATTTGCACTTTTGCCCCAAAAGAAAAATTCTTACAATAATTCCATGATGTTGGCCCCATACTTTTTTAATGTCAATGCTATTCCTTTTTGATGACATCTTGTCTTGCTTACATCTATTTTAAATCATTTGCCCCAAAGTAAAATTTCAATGCCCTTAGTGCGGCTTCTTGTCAACAAGCTTATCTCACCTTGATGACATCATCTTGATGACATCACTTCGCTTACATCATCAATTTTCCAAAATTTGCACTTTTGCCCCAAAAGTGAAAATTCTTACAAAATGCCCCTAGGTGGCCGCCATTATGGTGCTTAGGTGGCAAAGATTTCTTTCCACAATTTCCTTAAATCAAAATGATGTCATAATTCTAAGATAGGGTGATGTCACATAAGCCTTGTTTGGCTACTTTTTGGAAAAGCAGTCCAATCTTAATCTAACACAGATAAATCCAATACTGTGTTCACTAATACACAGTACAATTCAGTACTGTTATACTTGACTGCAGTCCAAAATTTATCTGCGTAAAAATGGACTGTAAAAATTTCTTCTTATTTCTGAAAGTCATTAGGACTTTGATATCCAACTTAGTGTGCTTGATTTTTCTAGGTGGTCTCAAAGCTTATTCCAGCTATCTTGTCCAAAAGATAATTTCGCAGTATATTTTCATACTGCTTATCCTATTATGGTACAGTCATACCTTTGACTATTCTTGGTCAACTTTGACTTTTTGGTCAAACTTTGACCAACATGAAATCATGAAATTTGTCATGCCGTTTTTCTCAAAACGCCCATACCAGGTTAAGTAATCTATCGTTGAGTCTCGTAGCTAGTTAACCGAGAGCTCAAACTTATACTGTTATTTCATTCCAATCTTGATCCAGACTTAGGTTTTCCTTGTTTCTAAGGAAATCTAGAGTCATCAAAATTTCGGATATTACATTCTACCCTCCTTAAATGATTTTCGTCCTCGAAAATTCGTATAATCCAAATGGCTTTTCTTCAATCCACCATCAATTCTTCACAAGTTACTTTAGATTGAATAACTTGTTCATGTTCCCATTTTAACATCTTAATGGATCATGTCTCTTATATAGAACCATAATCTTCTTTCTATATCTTCATAATTTATATCCTCATACTTTCCTTTCATACTGCATCACAAGAACTATTTACATGAAAAACTGAGCAAGTATATCATATTACTTGCTATATTTGAAAGTAGATATAACTTTTCCATACTTGAAAAGAAAACATATTGTATCTTATAATTAAGATACTTTTCTTTAACTTTATTTGAGGGCTCAGCGAATATATCATATTGAAAATATTTTTCTTTCAATTAACTAAAGCTGAGAACCCTCTGGTACAATGTTAATCTTTTGCTATTAGAACCCTTTTTCTATCATGATGGCCCCTATCTTGGAAATATTTTCTTCCTCAAGGATCGGCCCTTTTCTTGACATGATGGCCCCTCTCTTGGAACTCTATTCCTCAAGGGTTCAGCCCATAACATATCACAACATAACGTGAGTTGGTTCTAATAAGCATAAGATCAAGCACCATACATAAAATAACTTCTTGGAATCTTTTCCAAGTTAATCATGGAAAACAATAATAAATAGTATTATTGAAACGTATTACTGTTCGAGTGATGCATTGAAAGGTATCCTTATATCTACTAGCTACTTGTTAGCCAGTAGAAGCTTTCTCATTGCTTCGGACATTTCCTTTATAGCACATAATCATAGCTCTAAGGAATATGTAACACTTTCCATCATCATTTCATGATTTCCATTACTTAAAAGGTCGTATATAGTCGACATTAGTCAAACCATTATATATCGACTCCAAGGTTGTTACTATTGATCTCAACCTCACTAACTTGATCATCAGACTCATAGCCATCATCATTATTATCATAGCCTAATAAATTGTTGTTGATAGCATCCAACTTATTTTGGCATAATGCCTAGTTGCTACCCCCAAACTAAGGCATCATCAAAATTTTCCCCGTATTTAATAATACTCTTATGAGGTAAAAGTTTCACAATCAGGAAACTTAACTTTCATTGTATTGATCCATTCCTTAGAAGGAAAGTTCCTTAATCTCACTATACCTGAGATGAAGCGATAGGCTATATGATCTCGAAGCCTATTCTTTCTTGTTGCTATTCAGCAATTATCGTTATAACTTAATCACTATAGTTGCAAGATTAGACTCTTGCAAAAATTTGGTTCGTTCGTATGCACGATGAACCATCTTCTAATTCTAGTTCTTAATTCCTCACATTTCTAATCGAAGGAAAATAAATTAACTTACTTGGGCACTTGCAGAAACGATGTGAAGCAAAGTGAAGTAGGCTGGCAGGATACCGCTCTGATACCAAACTGTAACGCCCCGACCCGTCCACGTAGGGCCATACTACGTAAACATGGGCCGTTACCACACTTGCTTAACTTAAATCATTGTTTTACCGAAAATTTCAGGATAAAAATTTTTTTTCTTTAAACTTTAAACTTTAAGTTTCGAGTTAAAATCATAACTCGAAACTAAACTTGAATTAACTTGTACTGACGGGTAAACTTCATCATGTCTACCCTTTTACTTGTTATGCCGATTATAAGGTTACCATGACCTTTTAAATCGGACCTTGGAAACATTACATCACATCCATATACAACATCATACTTAAAAACATTTGCGGAAAATATTGCGTAGTGGTATCCCACACCGCCCTTCACTCGCTGCATCGTCTCCATGGCCCATCAAGTAATGCTGCAGGCGTCTTACCTACAGTATGAAATATACAAATGAGCTTTCGCCCAGCAAGTACAAACATGATCTCACAAAAATCTTTTCAAACATCAAGTAACATATCAATCATCATGTAGTTTATGCATGATCCGATTATGTCCAATTATAAATCTTTTAGGCACTTTTACTCATTATCTTGATTACATGTGGGCCCCTAGTGTCCGTACCGAAAGCGCGCAGCCTCCAGACAAAGCTAGGGTTTGCAAGGCCCTAACAGTTCTGGGAATTATAACGTGACCCTCACGCATCAACGAGAGGTAAATGTCACCACTGGTTTTGAACATGTAGCCTCCTCGATCACGGGAGGTTGGTACGACACCTTACTTGATTTATCTTACCATGTGGTTCAATATTAGTGAACATGCTTCATGATGTCACAAGGTCAAATCCAAACTTAACATTTGCCATATCATGGCATTCTTGAAAACATGACATTTTTAAAACCATGACATTTTAGAAAACATGGCATAATATGTAACATGTCATAGCATCACATCATTACATGGCATCTCATATCATAACATAGCATAGCAGCACATAGCATAGCATTATAACATAGCATAGCATTATAGCATAGCATAACATAGCATAGCATGTATACTTGGAAAATATCTTTTATTATTTTCCATACTGCAGGTGAGGTTTGTACTTACCTCTTTTACTATGTCCTACGTAAAGCTGCTCCTCTTCCGGGTAGCCGCAGGCTTCCTCCTGCTTGATGAAGGACATAGGTAAGGGTCTAATTAGTATTGTGGAATGTTGGTGATCATACCAACATGCCTACGAAATTCTAGCTGTAAGTCTCCCTTATAACTTATGATGACTTACTTGGTTACTTAAGGTAACCTTGGGTATTAATCCCAATCATATATGAATAGGGTTAGGTATCATCCTAACCTTGGCCTATGCCTTGTCATTTTTAATTTTAATCCTTTTTGGGTTTTAAGATCAAACTCAATTTTTATACCTTGTTGGGTTACCTTGAGTAACCCTTGAGGTAGTCAAACTTAGTTCAATTATCCTAAGTCAACTTTGGGCTTTGGACTCCATCCCGTAACTCGGGTATCCTTCCCGGTTACCGTCTATCATTGTTTTGTTACCAAAAGTAAGATAACTTTTGAATCCAAAAACTTGTTTTTCTCTTTGCTTTGGAAAAACTTAGTTCTCTTTGTTCAAAAATTCTAGTTTAACTTTGAAAAATTGTAATTCTTTGAGAAAGGTTTGTAAAAATTATTAACTGTTGAAAACTGCCTTTGGAGTAGTTTCCCACAGTCAAACATTGGTGTTGGTGCAAAAATACAGTTTTCCTGTACTGTTTTAGAAAATCCTGTGCAGGAATTTCTTGTTTCCTGCACACTCTTTAGAAATCCGTGTCAGTTTAAAAATCCATTCCGATTTTGAAAAACTTGTCTTCACGAAAGTTTTAGATCTTGAAAATCCTAAAACTTTCGTGTTTTACGAAAAGTCCAGTTCTGCTTGGATTCGTACCAGTTTTAATTTGAAACTGGCTGACCCTGTAAACTGGGTCTGGGCAAACTAGCCACGGGTTTTGTAAAAACGGAGGCCATTGGAGCCTTATTTTGAAAAACGGTCCGCGCTGCCCTCTAGGAAAAACCCTTATCTACAACTTTGTAGTTTTGAGTTTCTTCAAATTCGGCCTCTAAGGGCCTCAAAATACCATTTCCAGAACACTGCCCACTCTTGACCCGAGACTGGCAGTTTCGGTTCTTAATTTCGTTTTACGTCCTAAAACGTGCACGCTACCTCAACCGACCACAGCGGGAGCCTAAAGTAACACATGCAATCGTTTCTAACGTTCCAATCCATCATGCATCTAACATGCACCCTAACATTCAATCAAGCATAAACATAACCAAACCACAATTGAGACCTTAGCACCCTAATCAAGCACATAACTTATTGCATGGCATAAGAAAATGAGCTTATGCTCTTACATCCCAAACATGGAAATACACTTAAATTTCCCAAATTTAAGCTCAAATTAGAAAGGTTTAAGGTCATAAGGTTTACCTCTAGGGTTTGGAAGTTGGTTCACAAGCTTGGATTCCAATTTTTTCCTTACTCCCCCTTGGCTGCCATTGCAGCCGATTCTCCTCCCCCAAATGGGTTCCAATTTTCGGCCATTCCTCATGAAAAACAACCACATGAATATCTAGTTTCAATCTCAATAGAAAAACTTAAGGGTTTAGAGATTTACCTAGATCAATCCAAGAGATTGGCTTGATTGATTCCAATTTTTCTCTCCCTTTTTCCTTGGCTCCACACAACCGGCCTCCCCTCCAATTGGGTTCCAAAAATTTTGGCCAATTAAATTGAGCCTCACACACTCACATAAGGTCTGGCCATTACCAAAAATCCAGCCAACCATTTTTTTTTCTCTTCCTAGGGTCGGTTTTGGTGGAGAAAATTGGTGAGGGAAAATTTTGCCATAGTTTGGCTTGTTTTTCTAATTTTTTTGAGCTGAAATCCGCCCCCCCCTTGGCCCTATTTATAGCTGATTTTGAACTTTCAAAATTGCTAAAAAGTCCTTGAATTTGGATTTAATTATTTTTCCAAAATTACACTTTAGTCCTTGAAGCAAAAATATTTGCACTTTGACCCCTACAAGTGTTGGCTGGCCATTGGTTGCCTTGGAGCCCAAGTTTTGCTTACCTCATCATGATGACATCATCTTGATGACATCATGTGCTTACCTCATGCTTACATCATCATTTTTCTCCAAAATTACACTTTTGCCCCCAAAAGACAAAATATTTACAATTTGACCTTCCAAGTGGCATGTTGGCCGGCCATCACCTTGTTCTCCAAGCAAATGATGACATCATTTTGATGACATCATCTTGCTTACATTACCTATTTTTTTAGAAATTGCATTTTGGCCCCGAAAGTTAAAATTCTTGCATTTATGCCCTCTAGGTGGCCGGCCCCTTACTTGGAAATCAAGCCAAGCTTATCTCACCTTGATGACATCATCTTGATGACATCACTTCGCTTACATCATCAATTTTCCAAAATTTGCACTTTTGCCCCAAAAGTGAAAATTCTTACAAAAATGCCCCCTAGGTGGCCGGCCATTATGGTGCTTAGGTGGCAAAGATTTCTTTCCACAATTTCCTTAAATCAAAATGATGTCATAATTCTAAGATAGGGTGATGTCACCATAAGGCCTTGTTTGGCTACTTTTTGGAAAAGCAGTCCAATCTTAATCTAACACAGATAAATCCAATACTGTGTTCACTAATACACAGTACAATTCAGTACTGTTATACTTGACTGCAGTCCAAAATTTATCTGCGTAAAAATGGACTGTAAAAATTTTCTTCTTATTTCTGAAAGTCATTAGGACTTTGATATCCAACTTAGTGTGCTTGATTTTTCTAGGGTGGTCTCAAAGCTTATTCCAGCTATCTTGTCCAAAAGATAATTTTCGCAGTATATTTTTCATACTGCTTATCCTATTATGGTACAGTCATACCTTTGACTATTCTTGGTCAACTTTGACTTTTTGGTCAAACTTTGACCAACATGAAATCATGAAATTTGTCATGCCGTTTTTTCTCAAAACGCCCATACCAGGTTAAGTAATCTATCGTTGAGTCTCGTAGCTAGTTAACCGAGAGCTCAAACTTATACTGTTATTTCATTCCAATCTTGATCCAGACTTAGGTTTTCCTTGTTTCTAAGGAAATCTAGAGTCATCAAAATTTCGGATATTACATGCACCAAAGGGAAAGCTATTTCTCATGCCATATTACAGCAGCCAACATTGGATCTTGACAGTTATTGATCCATGGGAGGACTCGGTTTTGTATTTTAATCTACTAGGAAACGAACCGGGTGATGATTTTAAATACATAATTACGACGTAAGTATTTTTTAATCTATAAGATGGTGACACTCTGATATCTTGTGAATTCTAAGAATCAAATTAGGGAGAAAAATAAAGCTAGTATTTTTTTTATTGACTTGCTTAATTAAAATTCATAAATAAATCGGATTTATATCAACATGCAAGAAAACAAATAAAAGAAAATCCATCCTTAATAATAGACAGAGATAAATAACAATAACGAATCCAATATTTAACCATTCGAAATCAATAAACGTTGCCCCTTTAAATGAGGTATAGAATGGGAAAAACTCTTGCCATTTGGAGTTTTTGAAGATTCTTCGAGTACAGAGCACTAGTTCGACCTTTCTAGAATCTAATAGGTGCTGATGAGACAAAGCACCCAAAGGCAACATTCCATGTGGAACCAACTGGAAGAAAAAATAGAATAAAAATGAATCTTCTTATTTAATTAATTTAAAACTTTCTTCTCTTGGAATACCATTTTCTTCAGAGGAGCCAAACACCTGGGGTAGGTAAAAAACAACCTACGAAATAAAAGTCAAACAATCCAGTTGTGAGAAAAATAATCTCCCTCATTAGACCACTTAACTAGTTATTGCGCTTCTTATGATTATATAGGAATATATAAAACACCGGTTTAGTTCACTTTTCACTTGTGCTTCACAGCTAACCTTCCCACCAACTGCCTCAAGAAGATTCTCCAAAACTCTTCTTTGTTTTTTTTTTTTTTTCCTCTCTTCATTTCTACTATAAATTGCCCGAAACCAAGGTCATTTTCACCTTATAATGAAAACACAAAACCAAACTACAAAAAGAAGAAGAACACATTTGTCAAATATGGTTGCTTCAAAAGTACTTCTGTTCGTTATTGCTCTATTATTTTGCTCCTTGATCAACATTGTTGTAATAGCTAATGATAAGTTTGATCAAGATGTTGACATCACTTGGGGAAATGGGCGCGCCGCGATACTGAACCACGGCAAGCTCCTAACCCTCTCGCTCGACCAAGCTTCAGGCTCAGGCTTTCAGTCCAAGAACGAATTTCTTTATGGGAAGTTCGATGTGAAGATTAAGCTTGTCCCGGGAAATTCAGCCGGTACTGTCACTGCCTATTATGTGAGTTTCGTAAATTTCATAATTTATTTTTATAACGAAAGAGGATAAATATTAGAGTAGGGTAGAATATCCCAACTAGATTAGCGCTCAATATCTGGTTCATCCTCAACGAATTATTGTTTGTTCATTTGTTTATTATCTATTTGTTGCTATTTCTTATGCAAACAATCTCAGTTACGTTCACAAGGTTCCACATGGGACGAGTTGGATTTTGAATTCTTGGGGAATCTAAGTGGTGAGCCTTATATTGTCCATACAAATGTGTATACACAAGGAAACGGCAATAGAGAGCAGCAATTCTATCTCTGGTTTGATCCCACAGTCAAATTTCACACTTATTCCATTCTCTGGAATCCTGGACATGTTGTGTAAGTACTGCCTAATTATTCTCATCTCATATTCCGTGACGGAGCCAGCATTCTAGTTCACTGGGACGTATACTGAAAATTTTTTTTCTTTTGAGTTATTTGCTCTTTTATATATGACTAATGAGCTTTTAATAGGGACTCAAATAAAATATGGACAAAATGAAAAAAATAATCCAAGTTCAAAAGTTTTTTTAAAAGAAAAAAAAATGCTGACTCATTTGTATATCCCTCCGCCACTGTTCATGCTTCATCCTAAATTGTTCGTTTTTTACTTCGTAGATTTTCTGTTGATGGAAAGCCTATTAGAGAGTTCAAGAACATGGAACCCTTTGGCGTTCCATATCCAAAGAGCCAGCCGATGCGATTGTGCTCGAGCCTTTGGAACGCAGACGAGTGGGCGACGAGAGGCGGGCTAGTGAAGACTAATTGGAGCGAAGCTCCGTTTACGGCTACATTCAGGAACTTCGAAGCCAATGCTTGTGTTTGGTCCAATGGAGTGTCATCTTGTAATGTCACTTCTTCTAACTCTAGTAGTAGTTCTGGTGATGATCAACGCGAATGGCTTTCTCAAGAGCTCGATTCGACGAGCCAAAAGAGACTGAAATGGGTGCAGAAGAAATTCATGGTTTACAATTACTGTACGGACACAAAAAGGTTTCCTCAGGGTCTTCCTCTTGAATGCACGGTCACTACCAAATAATTGTAAGATCAATGTAACAAGGTCGCTTGGTTATTTGATGCTATATCAACACAAACATATTTATTTTCCATTTTTCCACTATAGTTATTTTCTTTTTGGTTGTTGAGATTATACCATTTTATGTTCCTATTAAAAAATGAATAGAGAGAAGAAAAAACAAAGGCCAAATATGAAACTATAAAACAAAGAAACAAATTATACATGTTAAAATTTAGTGTTCTAATTTGATTATATGTACACATTTCTATAATACTATCTAATCCAAAAATTATCTTTTAGAGTTTGTAATATACTACACATTTTTTTTTACGCCAAAAAAAAAACACTTTTTTTTTTTGGCTCAAGATAAAGAGATATGTTATTAGGAAAATGATTTGTATCATGAAATTAAAAAAAAAAAAAAATTGTTAGGGGTAAAAAAAATACGGACAAAGCAGTCATTCCAGTTTTGTAAAATCTATAAAATTTGGACACTTGACAATTCTTGGTATTGCTCTTGATATTATGAGCTTGGTGTGCCGAAAACTTTTTAAGAGAGTTCCTGAAGAAAAAATAACCCAACATATAGATTACAGCTATTTCATATATAAATTAAATTAAATATGAGAAAGTACCAGGAAAAAAATTTAAATATGGTGTACAAGTCAGAGAAAGAACTATTTTCTTTAACTTTTTATTGCTCGAGCTATTTTCTTTAATTTATTTGAATAAACAGTTATATCTTGGCTCCTAATTAGATCTCTCCTTGGCCACCAGCATATTCATTTTTTACATTATGCATTTAGGTGATCCAAGCTCATCATATCCTCTTAAGAGTAACTTTAAAATAAATATATGTTATCTTTCTTTGCTTTTATTATCTACTCTTTTCCCTTCTCTTTCTAATAGAATATGTCAATGTGGGATTTGTTTTTAACAGGTGCTAACCTAATTGAAATACATGTTAACTAAAGGTTGTTTTGGATCATCATCATCTCCAACAACAATGATTTGATTTAATATGTATGTTTAGTTGATGATGAAACATTTAAGTATATATAACTATTTTAACTATTTCACAATAATTTGGCATAAATCTAAATTTTCACTTTTTAAAAATTCATAACACTTATTTTTCTACTTTATAATATTCAAATATTATCTTTAACAAAAACTATTCAAATACATATTTAATTAAAATACATAATTCAAATTCTATATTTAAATATAAATATTTAATTTAAACATTTAAATGTAATTTATATTTTAATGTATATCTTCTTCGATGTCCATTACCCTTTAAACAAAAAATAAATAACGAGGCATTCATGAGAGTTGATAAAATATTAGAACAGGGCATATTTCAGATTCAGTGTATCTTAGTTGGCCAAGCGCTTAAAGTAGTCGACAGTCGGATATTTAATGCGTTATATGTCTTTTCAGGGAAAAAGAAAAAACAATATTATTTGTCCAATATTCTGCAAACCGACTACGGGTAAATAAATTAATGTTTATTTTTTTTTCTAATTAATTAAGGTTTATTTTTCTTTCAACTTTACTCAGTGGGATTTAGAGGTGCGGGTGTGTAAGCGTGTCTGAGCTAATTACCGCCCCACTATAAAAGTATGGGAATCCTATATATAGTGTACTATAGTGTACATATAAGCATACATATATGCAGACCAAAAAAAAAAAAAAAAAGAATTAACGAAAAAGAAGATTTTTAATCTGAAATAAATGAAAAAGAGTACAATGTTAAGACACTCGCCTGCAAAATAACCAAATATGTATACAATATGAAACAAATGGATATTGTTTACTTTGTGCAAAGAAGACACACTCTTAACTTAAAAAAAAAAAAAAAAAAAAAAATTGAAAATGAAGTCATGACACATGAGCCCACAAAGAGTACAAACAAATCGCAAAAGAAATGGTGAGTATTTTGAGATAGTAACACTTCTTCATGCATTTATATCCTACACCCCTGATTGCGGGTGTCAGAAAATGACAAAAATTGGTTGTTAATTTATGCATTTTTGCGTTCTCTTTCTCACTCTTAATTATTACGAGATTAATATCCACGTGTTAAACGGGAAGCAAGAAAAAAAATATAATTTTATTGTACAACACTATACATACATTATAGTAGAACGAAAACAAAAACAAAAAAACAAAAAAACACTGTTGAATAATGTATAAAAAAATAATAAAAATCCCTTTCCTTTTAATATAATAATACGTGTTAAACGGGAAGCAAGAAAAAAATATAATTTTATTGTACAACACTATACACACATTATAGTAGAACGAAAACAAAAACAAAAAAAACACTGTTGAATAATGTATAAAAAAATAATAAAAATCCCTTTCCTTTTAATATAATAATATAATTAGCGGTACTCATCATTAAAAATTTACTTGTGTTAAAATAAAATTTTTATATTAAAACTGATTCATTATGCAATTCGGCTCATTCTTCGTCGGTTCAAAACCAACGTGGAAAGTATTTCTCGTCGGTTTATAAGTAACGAGATATGCTTGCTTTCCTCGTTGGTTGTGCCGCAACCGACAAGGAAGCCCAGTTTTATTTTTGTTTTTTTCTTTTAAGCTCCTCTTTTTTTTTTTTTTTTTTTTTTCTTTGCCGACAATGTTTTCTTATTTTTTAACAATTTATTAATGCAAGCTCCAGCCCCAATAAAAAAAACAGTACACACATCAACAGCACCTGATATATAACCAAAATTATAAAGATTAATATTATAATGTGCACATAATTATATTTAATGTATAAAAGTCCGAATCACTCCTAAAAGTAGAAAAGCAAAAAATTGCTAAGTAAATTATTCAACTAATAAATTGCATCAATTTTCCTTCTCATTCGTCTTGAACCATATCTAAATCTTGAATTATGTTGCTCCTTATTTCCGAAAGCTACAAGTAAACAAATTTATAAAGTTAGATTATATATAGAACTAATCAAATACATTAATTTAATATCACATATTAGTGTCAAAATTGTAACCCAATTAAACAATTTAAATTTCAAACTCTAATAAAATCTCTAAATCAAACACTAATCAAATGACATAATCATCCTAGATATATTTCACACATAATCAAGTTCTTCACAAAAAAAAAAAAAAAAAAAAACCACAAAAGAAATGAGTTTCTAATAATTAACTTATTAAATAGCTGAGAAACAGTACATGCTTCATGTACCTCAATACATAGTATCCGCACTCCCAATTTGAAGGTTGTGTAGGAACCTTAGTACACAAAGGAAATCATATAAGTTGCTATTAAATTAATCCAACATGCTATTTACTATTAAAAATAGGTAATATTACCTCTGTATTAGCAAAGAAAATCCAGTGGAAACAGATTCTTACTTAACAAAGTAACTATTCACCCCTGTATTAACATAATAAATCTGAAAAATACTCTATAGTAATCCTCAAATATGTGTGTCTTACATACTTTTGACTGTTATTTGTTGTCTTATCCACCTTAGGCATGTGTATTTTCTACAGGTCAAGAAAATGGTGAATTGCAAGTTCACAAGATTCAAGATTCGGAAAGACAAGATTGCAAAGACTAGTTAAGCATAAAGATTAGAAAGTCACCGACAAGAGACAAGGAACAGTCACAGTAAGAAACCACAACAGTGTTTTAATGCAAAATCCTATTTTGGTAACAATGGTTTTACTCATATAGCCTATTACTCTTGGATAAATGAGAATTCCTTTTTTTATTATTCAAAAATTGATCAATTAATTATTGTCTTTTGGGGTTTTTTTTTTATTTTTTTTTTATTTTTATCGTACCTTTTCTTTTGTTCTGTAACCCCCAAAATCTTACATTTTTAAATGTGCTTCAATGAAATTCCTTTCTTTTTTTTTTTCCTCTAATTTGTTCATATTGGAATAACTTTTCTCTAATATATTCTCTGATAATATTTGAAGAATTTGTTTCTTGTGATTCTTTCAGACAGTACTTTCCATGTTTGTCCTCCTAAAAGTGCATTTGTTACATAGGATTGAGATATTTAGTATTGATGTCCTCTAAATTCATCACTTTTTAGCAACTTATTTCTTAAATTTCTAATTTTGACAGTTTATTCCTTGAACTTGTTAAATTATAACAATGTACTTCATATCAATTAATTTTATGTTAAATTAATTAGGAAAAAACCCATATACGTTTCATGTAAAGACCCCGAAAAAATCCATTTTCAATTTAAAACTTCCTAATATAATACAAACCCTAATGCAAATAGTTTAATTTCAAATCTTTAATTTAGTATCAAATTAACTAAAAGGGGTACATTATAATAATTTAACAAGTTTAGAGGACAAATTATCAAAATTAAAATTTGAAAGATAAACTATTAAAGGATACAAAGTTTAGGAATGCATCAGTGCTAAATATCGTAGGATTGAGACGAGGACTAAAACTAAGACTATTTATCATAGAATAATTATTAAGAGCACGAACATCTTCAATTTATTCAATGGTACCCCACACAAGAGAGAACCAAAAGGGTAACCAACACTAAACAATACAACACACACTCATACGACAAAAAGACATGATTTAACACATGAATAAATACAAAAGATTCACGTACGGACTAAGAAATTATCGCCACGGGACGAGCTCTCAAAGGCTGAGCCATCTGCGTGGAGAGGCCAAACTTGTCCTCCATGTTCATATTTTCTGGTGAAATCCCGTCTTCTAACTTCCAAGTAAAGGAGTGAAGCAAAGAAGCCAATATCAAGTGCAACATCCTACTTGCCAATGGCAAGCCGGGACATAGTCGCCGGCCGCCACCGAAGGGAATGAACTCGAAACTCCGACCTCCGATATCAATATTTGATTCAAGAAACCTCTCCGGCATAAACTTGTTGGGATTGTCCCAATTGGTCGGATCTCTCCCAATAGCCCATGCATTAACTAGAACTTGTGCACCCTTTGGGATGACATAGCCACAAACTTGCGCATCCCTTTCCGCTTCGCGGGGAATTAGCGGAATTGATGGGTACAAGCGTAAGGTCTCTTTGACAATAGCTTGCAAGTAAGGGAGTTGAGTTATGTCTGATTCCTTCACTTGGTTTCCTTTTCCTATAACTTGCTCAAGCTCTGCGTTGGCTTTCGACATGATCTCCGGGTTGTTAAGTAGCTCGGCTATCGACCACTCGAGTGCGGATGAAGTCGTTTCAATGCCCGCAACAAGTAGATCCTATGTGAAAATAATTTCCAATTACAGTGACGGAGCCGAGATTTATTGATAGGGGGTCAAAATAAAATTTTCAATCAAACTACTAGACCTACTAATATTTTATATTTTTAATAAAACTACTTTATTTCTTAAAATCTAAATTGTTTATCCAAATAAAATATGAGTAATTATATTTGCACCCACAATATTGATGAATATCCTCACGTAATAAACGTTTCCTAATATGAACATATTAAATCTATTCTTTTATAGATACTTTTTATATAATATCACATTTAACCCTCTCATACACTTACTTTTATTTTAAATTTAATTTATTTTGTTATAAATAAATTAACAAATCTAAATTAGAAAAAAAAAAGATATATTTCCATTCTCAGAAAGAAAACATAAAGTATCTCTTAAAAAAAATGAGAGGAAATAGTAAAGAAAAAAAACTCAAGTAATGTCTAAATCAAAATCAAGAAATATTATACTTCATTTAAAAATACATAAATATAGAATAATGCAAGCAAACATGGTAAGAAAAATAAATAAAAATAATAATCATATAAAAAATCAAATAAAATCATTTTCGAGTACTAAAAGAAAAAAAAAACAAAAAACACATAATTCTAATGAATTAAAAAAACTGAATCTACATATTTCAATAGTTGTTGGCTTTTCAAGAGATATTTTTCTTTTATTTTTATTTCACTTAAATCCTCCATTGAAAATTTTCATGTAATTATAAAATTTCTAAAGAAAAGAAAATGATGATGAACAATTTAGAATAATTTCTTAGAGTTTTTTTTTAAATATTATTTTCATTTCTGGTTAATGTGGCGTATGTTTTTAAATTATTTTATTATGGGGATATGACCCTTCTTAATGGTTTTAAGGTTATTTTCTTATAGGATAAAAATATATTAAAAATTTTTATTGATATTGTAGGGGATATTTATCAATATTATTGATATAAAAAAATGTTCTTAAAATTTTAAGGGTACAAGTGTAAGGTTAATTTATTAATATATCTAAATTTATTATTTTTTTAAAAAAACCCCACTATACTAAAATTAAAAAATAAAAAGAAAAAAAAGCTAGGGGGCCCATGCCTCCCGTGGCCCCATTCCCTCTGGCATTTTCCAATATTGACTGCAAGAGTTGGATCTCTCAATCCATTTTCCATTATATACATTTGCAATATTTTTTTCTTTCCAAAAAGCCGGCGGAGACAAGATTTTTATTTATTTATTAAACTGCAATTATACAAATCAGTAGGTCAATATTTATGAAAATCAGAATCTAGAATTTGAATTTAAAGGAAAAAATTAATAAACTAAAATAGTAGACAAATTGAGTAATTTTTTTAGTCAAATAACATATTTTAATAGTCATGATCCAGTTTGATGCCAATAGTTTGGCTTATATTTAATTTCCATTTGGAATACTGATTTGAAATTAATTTTAGATCAAATTAGTTGATTGACTTTTTAAAATTTAATTATTATTTTTGTTCATTATTTTAAAAAAAAAGACAAAAAAATTGATAATTTCAAATGAAGCTTAGTAATGCAAGACCAGAGAAGACTAATTGGTATATATGTGCTTGTAAATTGTGATATCAGTTATCATTTCTCATAGTTTATTTAAAGTAAAAATTAAAAATAAAAAAAATAAGAAGAGGAGATATATATATATATATATATATTATATAATAGATATATAGAAAAATAGGAAGAAGTTAGAAGCTTAGCTTACCAAGAATAAATGTTCAATTTGGTTTTTGTCAAGCTGATATTCACTGATCGGCATCATGTTGAGAAGAGTGTCTAACATATCATCATCTTTTGTCGAATCGGAAGTATTAATTTCCGATCTAAGTCGTACTCTTTCGTCGATGATTCGATCAAATAAATCCATGAATTTCTGGACATGAATAGCGGCGCGTCTCCTTATTCCTTGCGGGTCAAGCTTCCTAAGCAATGGGAAATAATCCGCCAAGTTCGGTTTCCCCACCTCTTCCATTATATTCCACACGGTCTCCTTGAGCTCTCTGGCGATGTCGGAAGTTGAATCAGCCAAATGGACGGAGAAAAAGGCGGTGGACAACAGATTCAAGATCGTTTCGAAAGCGGCCCTCCCGATGTCAACTGCCTCACCGGTTTCGGCGCTTTTTTGGACACGGTCTAGGAGGTCTCGGACCTTGTTGTGCCTCAAGTTCATGTTGGCATCGAGAACCCTGGCGGAAAACAAGTGGGAGTTACTTATTTTTCGAAGATTTCTCCACAAGGATGAAGCGGGCAACCAAGGCATGCCGAACTGGCTATGGTTGCAGGCGTTGGCTGCATCGCATGACGGTCGGTTGGCGAAGAACTTCTCGTCGGTTTGGAGAACTTGTTTGGCCGTGGATGAGGAGGAAATTACTATTGTGGTGATTTGGCCGAGCTTCAAATGCATGATGGGGCCAAAAGTGTGGGAAAGTGTGGCCAAGGATTTGTGAGGTTTGTCTCCCAAAGCCAAGAGGCTTCCTATGATGGATATGGTCTTGTCCCGGTGGCAATATTTTGCTACTTCTTGCCCAAGAAATGGACAAAGTTTGGATTAAGAGCCGGAGGATGAGATAAACACACAAGAAACTGCAACTCCAAAGAACATATTCCATGTTCTCTCTAGCTCTCTCTCTCTCTCTCTCTATATATATATATATATGTATATATTTGTTTTTCACTTTTGCCCTTCGTTTTTTCGCTGCCTCTAATTATATAGGGAAACCCCTCTCTCTCTATCTCACTCAATTTATTTTTCTTCACTTTTGCCCTTTTTCTTACACTGCCTATAATTATATAAGGAATTTCAAGTTAAGATATATTTCTCTCTCTCTCTCTTACCTCTCTCTCTATCTCTCTCTCTGCACAAGACAACAGACATGGCATTTCACGTTTAGATATTTCCCAAACCCTGTTGTCTTCCACATGCATGAATCGGATTCACTTAATCTTTTAAGAGGTGTAATATATGATGAGAATATGATTCTTTAATTAGTAACGTTTTTTTTAAATTAAAAATAAAAAATAAAAAAGGGGTCTAATCCCCCTTACTGGCAGAAAGTGGACTCCACCGGTGTGATATACCATTTTGTGAATAATATGGATCCATTGTGATGGGGTTTGAATGGATATAATTGCTTTTTTTTTTTCCTTGCAACTTTTTGACT
Organism: Ficus hispida; assembly: GCA_025413025.1. NCBI lineage: Eukaryota > Viridiplantae > Streptophyta > Magnoliopsida > Rosales > Moraceae > Ficus > Ficus hispida. Next base: position 21,185 of record JAINRH010000140.1, read on the forward strand.
CCGACATACCATTATTTCGAATTCAAAATATTCAAATCTCTTTTTAAAATACATATCACTCTCATTTTTTTTCTTTCTCACAAACATCCATTCATTCTCGACTTAAGTTTTTGAGGACGAAAAATGTATCACTATACATTCATATCAATCAATAAGAGCCACTCCTTTTTCCAGTGAGAAAAAGAATGGACGCACGACAAGAAAATCGATTTTTAGTGGCGACATATAGATAACATTTGAAAGAAAATGTTTTTTTCTATAGTAAGAGGATCACGTTTTAGAATTTCAATTTAATTGATTATTGTTTTTTCTATAGTACGTAAGAGAATCACGTTTCCTTTTTTTTTTTTTTTTCCTTTGTTGCTTATGTTATAAACTAGCACGGGGAAGTGCCTATGGC
>JAINRH010000141.1:0-39758 GCA_025413025.1 Ficus hispida
CTAGCTCACCGAGCCAAACCGAGTAAGGTAAAAACCTTAACCAATCAAGTTTTCATTTAAATTCGATATGGAGAAATTTAAATGTATTTAAGCCATGGTTTGTAAGGGTATAAGCCCACTTTCAAGTTCTGCCTAGCTTGTAAATTATGAGTATGTGCTTGATTTGTTTAGGTATAGGGTTTGGTGGTTCAATAATGTGCATGTGTGCATGTTAGATGTTTGATTAAATGTTTAGGATTTTTGTAGGATTATGAATGATGTTCAATTTGGCTTGCATGTTGAAATCTGAACGTTAGAAACGTCATGCATGTCTGATTTAGGCTCCCGCTGAGTTCGGTTGAGGTAGGGTGGACGTTCTAGGACGCAAACGAAATTTTAAACCGAAAACTGCCAACTCGGGTAGAAATTGGCCAGTTTCGGAGAAAACAGTTTTTGAGGCCTCTAGAGGCCGAATTAGGGGAAACTCAAAACATGAAAGTTTTTAAGTATATTTTCCTAGAGGACAACGTGAGCAGTTTGTAAAATGAGGCTCCAATGGCCTCGGTTTTTACCAAAACCCGTGCCTGAAGTGCCCAGGACCCGTGCACGGCCAGGACTAGTTCCATAGGGTTTTTGATCATGAAAACGTCCGAACTAGGTTTTATCCAAAACACGAAAGTTGTAGAACTTTTCAATATCTAAAACTTTCGTGCAGACAAGTTTTTTCAGAATCAGTCTTGATTTTAAGATGAAAATGGATTTCGGAAAATGTACAGGAATTATGGAAAACTCTGTACAGGATTTATAAATTAACACAGAAAAAGTGTAATTCCACAATTTCACTGCAAATTGACATTGTGAAACTGTTCCAAAGGCAGTTTCTAATGGTCAAAAATTTTATAAGTCTCAGTTTAAGATTTTCAGTTTTAAGTTAGACAAAAAGGATTTTTATACCAAAAATTAAGGTTTTCTTTTCTAAGATAAGATTTTAAAACCAAAGTTAAAAACAAACCAATTAGGGTTACCAAAGTAACCAATTAGGATAACGTAAAAATAAGTAAGGGCCTATAACTAAGTTATGAAAGAATGTTGGTTATACTACCAACAGTTCTAACCCTTACTTTCATTTTATCTCAGAACGTTATACGCGGAAGTGTCCAGCGGAATTTAACTCCACATTGGACACAGCTTTTATAAACAAGGTAAGTACAACTCTGCCTACAGCATAGGCTTGTTGTGAATACTTGCCTAAATATGTTTGCTAATTATGAATGCTACATGCTAAGTGCTATAGAATATCCTAGGAATGCTATGATTTTATGTTATGAATGTATGTCATGATGTATGAAATGTCAAGTATGCACTACTACAAAATTGGGATTCCACGACTGTCCTTCAACGACCGTTTTTTAAAAAACCGTCGTCGAAAAAACTCAAAAACACGGAGCGGAAAAGCATTTCCGAAAACCGTCGTGGAAGCGCAAGCTTGCACGACGGTTTCAAATAACCGTCGTGGAAGCTATTGCTTCCACGACGGTTAAACAAAACCGTCGTGGAAGCACCGGATTCCACGACGGTTAATTAAAACCGTCGTGGAAGTCGACGACTTCCACGACGGTTTTGTCTAACCGTCGTGGAAGCGGCCGGATTCCACGACGGTTTTAATTGAACCGTCGTGGAAGCGGCCCAATGCTTCCACGACTGTTTTAGCCTTCCGTCGTGGAAACAAGTTTTCCACGCCGGTTTTGTCTTGACCGTCGTTGAATTTTCTGTTTTCCACGACCGTTTTCTTAGAAACCGTCGTGGAAGCTTACTTTTTTTAACCCAAACGCCCAGAGTTGTTTGCTTTCAGTTTTTCACTTCACATATCCCAAAATAGTTTTCGAGATTGCAGTTTCGTTTTCAGTACGCCAATATATCGCTCTCTCTCTGTAAGTAATCAATAACGAACATTTTAATTCTGCTTGTTGTATGTGTTTAATGTATATATATGTTGTGGGATCAATGTAGAGTAATTGTGCAATGGGTGTTAAATTAAGTCATCATCAGTACTTGTTAATTTTACCCCATATTTAGACTTAATTATATTATGGCTTTACATGGTGTTTTTTATTTTAATTAGTTTTTTGAAGAATTCCTTCGATTCTTAATTGTTGATCTATTAATGAGCCGGTGTTAATTAATGAATATGATATACAGTACTTAATTCACTTTTAAATAAGTATTGTAATTTTTTTTTTATTTAGGAGTTGCAAACATCATGGATAGGAAGTGGATGTGGTTTGATAGATTGTCTAAAGCATACGAAGCTGGTGTTGAAGAATTTTTGTCGTTTGCCAAAGCTCACATACAAGATGATAAGATTCCGTGTCCGTGTCAAATATGTGGTAATCATAGATCTCATTCCATTGATGATGTTAGAGGGCATTTGCGTGCTTATGGGATTATTTGTTCTTACCAAACATGGTATCTACATGGCGAAGATTTTTTCGATATTAAATATACATCTACGAGTAGTAAAGGTAAAGAGCCTATTGTTGAGGAAGACATTCGCGATGATATGGTCAATATGATAAATGATTTGGAAGAAAACTTTTTAACCGGCCGGAGTTATTTGAGGCAATAATTAATGATGCCGAAACACCTTTGTATACCGGGTGTACAAAATTTACGAAATTAGGGGCATTGGTTAAATTATGGAATCTGAAAGCGTCGGGAGGGTGGACGAATTCTAGTTTCACGGCTCTTTTAGAATTTCTAAAAGATGTTCTACCGGATGATAACAAAGTGCCACCTAGTATGTACGAGGCGAAGAAGACGTTGAGTACTTTGGGAATGGAATATGAAAAGATACATGCTTGTCCAAATGATTGTGTTCTTTATCGGAAAGAATTTGAAGATTTAGATGAATGTCCTGTTTGCAACGAGTCAAGATGGAAGAAGGGCAAGATGCCATCGCCTGGTAGGAAAGGAGTGCCGGTTAAGGTGTTATGGTATATTCCACCGGGTCCACGTTTACGTCGTTTATTCCGTAATGCCGAGCATGCTAAGAAATTGACATGGCACCATGATAACCGTATTGACGATGGCAAACTTAGGCATCCGGCCGACGCACCACAATGGAAGACTTTTGATGACAATCATCCAGATTTTAGTGCGGAGCCAAGGAATTTACGTCTCGGTTTGTCGACAGACGGAATGAACCCACATAGCAACATGAGTAGTCGGCATAGTACCTGGCCAGTCATACTAGTCAATTACAATCTCCCTCCAGAATTGTGTATGAAGCGGAAGTTCTTGATGTTGACATTACTAATCTCAGGCCCTCAACAACCGGGGAATGACATTGATGTGTACTTGGCACCATTAATCGATGACCTAAAAACCTTGTAGGCAGATGGTTTACAAGTTAGAGATTCTCACCGTCAAGACACGTTCAATGTTCGTGCAATGTTGATTTGGTCAATTAATGACTTTCCTGCACTTGGCAATCTATCTGGTTATTCTGTGAAGAGTTCTATAGGTTGTCCAATATGTCTGAAGGACACATCTTCCATCCGGTTGAAGCATGGTAAGAAAACCGTTTTCCTTGGTCACAGGAGATTCTTGCCAAGAGGACATCGCTACCGCAAACAAAAGAAGGCTTTTAATGGTAATACCGAAGAAAGACCCCCTCCTCGGATTTTGTCTGGCGAAGATGTATTCGAGATGGTTAAAGATGTGAAAGTAGTATTAGGAAAGAGAAAACGTAAGGCTCCAGTGGTCGATGGACCTTGGAAGAAGAAGTCAATCTTCTATGAACTTCCATATTGGAAGTCACTATATGTTCGCCATTGCTTAGATGTTATGCATATTGAGAAAAACATTTGTGAATCGATCGTGGGCACGTTGCTTGACATTCCAAACAAAAGTAAAGATGGTGAAAAGGCACGGTTAGATCTTGAAGAGAAGAAGATTAGACCAAATTTGCTCCCCGACAAAAGATCGACTGGCACATATTTACCTCCGGCAAAACACACGTTATCTAGACAAGAAAAGAGAAAGCTTTGTGAATGGCTTGCATCCGTAAAAGTGCCAAGTGGATACTCTTCCAACTTCAAACGGTTGGTGTCGATGAAGGATTTGAGGCTAATTGGAATGAAAACACATGATTGTCATATCTTGATGCAACAGTTATTACCTCTTGCATTGCGGGGAGTTTTAACGAAAGATGTGAGATATGCAATTACGAAGTTATGCTCATTTTTCAATGTAATCTGCTCAAAGGTCATCGATCCACTTATGCTAGATTCGCTACAATCAGAATTGGTGCTGATTTTGTGCTTGCTTGAGAAGTATTTCCCACCATCCTTTTTTGATATAATGATCCACCTAACTGTCCACTTGGTTCGAGAAGTTAAGCTATGCGGACCGGTCCATTTGAGGTGGATGTATCCTTTCGAAAGGTACATGAAGGTTTTGAAGGGTTATGTGAAGAACCGAAATAGGCCGAAGGGATGTATAGTGGAAAACTACATAGCCGAGGAATCAGTTGAATTTTGCTCTGAGTATTTGTCCAACGCAGACCCAATAGGGTTGCCAAAGAGCAGGCTATTTACGTCGAAAGGACTATCCGTCGGCGTTCATTCACCAGCTAATCAAGACGAATGGGAAAAAGCTTGTCTTTATGTTTTGCACAATGCTAAGGAGGTGGAGCCTTTTATTGAGGTTCATATGACGGAAGTACGAGATGCAAATTCAAGAAAAACAAGTTCTGAGAAGTGGATTCAAGATGAGCACAACCGGACATTTCGGGAGTGGATAAGAAAATATTTGCATATGCAGGCTGGCCATTCAAAAGACTTAATTAAGCTTGCGAGAGGACCGTCATCGATAGTCACAAAATATACATCCTATTTTGTCAATGGCTACACCTTCTACACTCGTGGAAGAGATGAGAAGCATCCCGTCCAAAATAGTGGTGTCAGCCTTCGTGCCGAGTCTTTGCATATTTCATCAGCAAAAGATAAGAACCCGATTTACGGTTCCATGAACTACTTTGGGTTCATTGAAGATATTTGGGAACTTGATTATTGCGGCTTACGGATAGCACTCTTTAAATGTAAGTGGGCGGACAATAATTTTGTTTAAATTGATAGGGACGGCGTGACAGTGGTGGACTTTAGGCGGTTGGGATACAAAAATAATCCTTTCATTATGGCTTCGCAAGCGGTACAAGTCTTTTTCACAACGGACCCCGACAATTTAGAGTTATCTTTAGTTGTGCCAATGAAGCCAAAAATGATCGGGGATGGCCAAGAAGACGTTGAAGATTGCAGCGACATTCCATCATTCACAAACGGATTGCCACCAATTGAGGAGCTTGATGATTTTGACGATGATGCCTCACACTTGCTTCGTTTAGATATAGAGTGGACACGTGTTGAGAAGACCAAAAAAAAGAAAAAAAAAAGGACATTAATGTTTTGTAATTTCCCGACGTATATATTTGATAAGTTGTTCAGTATGTTAATGTATATATATATCTCTTTTTTGTACGCGGCATTGTTAAACGAAATAAGAACATATTATATATATATGTTGATGTGCAGGTTTATGCATGGTTTACAGGTGTCGCTGCCCATGGACTAATTACTAATGGTCATCAATTATTTTTTTATATTTTAATAAATTTAATTATAGATTCCACGACGGTTTTCGTAAGAAACCGTCGTGGTATCTAATATACCACGATGGTTTCTAAAGAAAACCGTCGTGGTAATTTTTTAAAAATTTTCAAAATTTTTTTTTGGAAAATTCGATATTTTAAAAAAATTTGAATAAAAAAGATACCACGACGGTTTTCTTGAGAAACCGTCGTGGTATCTTAGAAACCACGACGGTTTCTTAATAAAACCATCGTGGTAACTGAGATACCACGACGGTTTGTCAAGAAAACCGTCGTGGTAATTTTTAAAAATTTTCGAAAATTTTTTCGAAAATTCCATATTTTTAAAAAAATTTGAAAAATAGATACCACGACGGTTTTATAACCGTCGTGGTATCTCTTTTTCAAATTTTTTTAAAAATATCAATTTTTTTAGAAAAAAAAAATTCAATAAAAAAGAAAATTTAGGTACCACGACTGTTTATTTCAAGAAACCGTCGTTGTTTTGACAAAATTTGAAAATTTTTTAAATTTCAAAATTTCGCGGAAACCGTTCGCGCATATATTATTACGATTCTATTTGCCCCAAATACTTGTATTAAATCAAACTGTGAACTTCCATTTTGCTCCATTTCTCTCTCTTTTCCCCAATTCTCTCTAGCTTTGGCTTCCTTCTCCATTAATTCTCTCTCCCTCCAAGTTCGCCCCCTCCCTCGCTGCCGCCGCCCACGCCCCCGCCTCCCCGCGCCCTCGCCGGCCCACGCCCTCGCCCCCCGCCCACGGACTCCCCCCCGCACTCGCCCTCGGCCCCCCGCCCACGGACTCCCCCCCCCCCGCCTTCGCACTCGCCCTCGCCCCCCCGCGCCCTCGGCCCCCCGCCCACGGACTCCCCCCAGCCCTCGCCCGCCCGCCCACGCCCTCACCCCCCCGCGCCCTCGCCGGCCCACGGCCTCGCCCCCCCGCACTCGCCCTCGGCCCCCCCGCCCACGGACTCCCCCCCCCCGCCCTCGCACTCGCCCTCGCCCTCGCCCTCGCCCCCCCCCGCCCTCGGCCCCCCGCCCACGGACTTCCCCCCAGCCCTCGCCCGCCCGCCCAAGCCCTTGCCCCCCCGCGCCCTCGCCGGGGACGCCCTCGCCTACCCGCACTCGCCCTCGCCCGCCCGCCCACGGCCTCGCACGCCCTCGCCTCCCCGCGCCCTCGCCGGCCCACAGCCTCGCCCCCCCGCGCCCTCGCCTCGGACGCCCACGTCGGCCCACGCCCGTACCAACACTTGACCTCTTGGTAAGTCGACGTCTCTTTTAACCGATGGAAAATTTGTGGATGTGTATTTGCTTGATTATAGTAATAATTTATGTACATAGTACTTGTTCGATAAAACAGCGACATTTAATAGAATTAGATAAATATGAGATTAAATTGCTTGTGTTATGTGCGGATTTGTCAATTATCGAGACAAATTATTCATCGTAGGTTAACGCAACGCATATAAGATAGTTGACACAATACCTTGGTTTGTAGAAATAGTTTTATTTTGGATGTAATTTGTTTGGTTGAGATACGGATTTGACATTTAGCCGAGGAAAAAAACGGGATTTTGTGACATAGATATGTTAGCATATTTTACGGTTTCGATAAAATCCTTTTATAAGTGGGTTGTCAATTATTTCCGTAATTAAGTTAAGGATTTGGTTACCTAAACTGATTTAGGCCGAATTATTGTATGCTTTCGTTTGATACTTATGCGTTTTGGTGGCATGATTTGATTATGGTTTGATGACAAATAAAGTGTGTTTTTTACTAGGTATCGGTGGGGAGTTGCGTAAGATTGATTTAAAATGTCACAAGATCACGAAGAGGAATGCTCAACACAAACGCATGTGCGAAAACCACGACGAACCATCTCACCTAAATTCAATCCTGATGAAGATGGTAAACGAAGAGCAACTCTTATGAGAAGAGTACACCATGTTAGGACAAGGGGAGAACGTATTGCAGTTTCGTTTGACGAAAAAGGGCAACCATTAGGAAAGGAAGGAGATGAATTACAGAGTTGGATCGGCGTGCTAGCTCGAGAGCACATACTAATTTGGATAGCTGACTTTAGAAGTGCCGATTTGGCCCCAAGGAAAGAAAGAGTGTGGGTGGAAATCGTAACTTCTTTCACCGTGGAGCTATCGTTTAAAAAACAAGCATTAAAGTGCTGTGCAGAGTCAGCGAAAAATTTTAGATATGATCTTTACCAAACTTTTGTTAGAGATCATATTGATGAAGAAACCGTATGGCAACGACCGCCAAAAGTAGCTCACAATTACCCCACCATAAGCGAGGAGGATTGGGAACAATTCATTGCGTATCGACGAACCCCGGAATTCAAAAGACTATCGGAACAAGGAAGTGAGATAAGAAAGAAGAGTAAATATGGATCAACCGGTGGCCGAGACGGATATAGGAAACGTGACCAAGCTCATGTATGTTCCGTAGTTGGAAATTCAAGGTTTAAATGGTTGAACTTCGAATTTATTCCATTTTCTTTACTAACGATAATTATCCAACTGCAGTTCGAGAAGACGGGAAAATGGGCAGAGCGGCATACTAGGTGGCTGGACATGCGCATCAATAAAGATTGAGAGTTCAAGAATGAAGCATTTAAATCTATTGCCGGAACAATAGTAAGATTTCGAATGTTGGGATACAATATATTTATCCCGTACACTCATTTATGATTAAGAGTTAATAAAATATAATTTAATTGTTACAGGATGACTTCTGTGAACAAGAGACACAAGGGAGTTTCGAATCTGTGGGTACAAATGACATTTTGACGAATGCATTAGGCAATGCCGAGCACCCGGGGAGGATTCGGGGTCAATCTAAGTTGTCAAGCAGGCGCAATACTTCAATTCTGTGCAAACTCCAAGGGAGAATCCTGACGTATCGATGATGAAAGAGAAGATCGCCGCATTGGAAAGAACCGTACAGGAACTTTGTGCTAAGCACGGTGTCAACCGGGGGACTATGGATGAGGAGATGACCGCACCAACTGTTGGTCAACACAACAGCGTCAAGTCTAGTTGCACGCTTAATGAAAAAGAAGTTAGGCCGTCGGCTCCGAATTCCATGCCGAATGAAAGTAAGGAATGCCAACTCTTTATTCCTGATTTAGTTAATGGAAGAGATGTGCTTGTTGCAAACGGTAGGGCATACATGGACTGTGTTCCTACTGACACAGTCCATGGGATTCCTTTAGGTGAGGAGAATGTAAGGGTGACAATTACAGTTCCAAAAATAAAACGTGCACTCCTACCTAATCCGACAAACGAAGCCACTGTCGTTGAAGAAGCTGTTGGTGGGTTTGTTGCTTGGCCTAAGAGATTAGTCGTCGTTCAACCAAGTTTGAGCCAGGCAAGTAAAGGTCCCAGCCATGCTCCTCATATAGAAGATCAGGGAAGCAAACTAACAAAAAAGAGAGCAGGGAGGAAGAAATTACAGTCACAACCGGAGGTACAACAACAACCGGAACAAGAAGAACTACCTTCGTTCGACTTTAATGAAATTCCCTTCGAATTAAAACCTTTGGCATTTTACGCACAAAGTTGCATGCGTGACGGTACCCAAATAATGTGCCCACTACAACAGTGCGTCATTGGCGATGACATGCCAATATATATTGGGTATGAAGATGTTTACCATTTCATAACATTTAAAGAAATTAGTGCAAATAGCATAATGGTATACATCAGGTAATATATTTATCCTTAACCGAACATTATTATATATAATCCTTAAGCTTATATATGTAGTGTTTGCGTAACAAGTGAGCTGAATTATTTTGCAGATACTTAGCGGATGGCTGTGCAAGAACAGGTATGGATCAACGGTTCGAGTTTATTTCTCCAGTCCTTGTCTCACCAGTTCAACAAAATGTAGATCGTGTTGCCTACGTTCGAGAGAGGGCCGAATACATTGTACGGATATTAAGAAACGCACCAAAAGGAAAGCGGTTTCTAATGCCATATAACAGCGGCCAACATTGGATCTTGGCGGTTATTGATCCGTGGGATGACTCAGTCATGTATTTTAACCCTCTAGCAAACGAACCGGGTGATGATTTTAAAGACCTAATTACGACGTAAGTATTCTTTGATGTTCATATGTATATCTGCTTATAGATAAAATGATTGGTCTTGTAATTGTTTTCAATGTGTTGAAATGGTAGGGCACTTAACGATTGGAAATTGTTGGTGGGAAGAGGAATAAAACAGCGACACAACTGCCAAACGTTGATTGATACTGTTCGATGTCCAGTACAGGAAGGTTATGTTGAGTGTGGTTATTTTGTGTTAGCTTTCATGCGGGAAATAACCTTATCTGTTGATGGATTAGCCTTGCTTCAAAGGAAGGATTTTTATACTGATGCTGACATGATCTTAGTTAGGCAGGAGTGAGCTTCATTTGTCATGCGGTTTATACAATATTGACTGCAAACAATAAATAAATAACATTTTTACTTTCTTCATATTGATTGTTGTAAATTATAAATTACAGGTAATCATAGATTATTTGAGGAAATATTATTGCATGTTTCAATAATATCGTATTAAAACAAGGGCTTTGCCACCCGTGAATAAAGAAACGAACAGAAGCCAAAAACATCGGCTTTTTTTTTTACCAAAAAAAAAAAAAAAAAAACATTATAAACCATGACGGTTTCCAAAACCGTCGTGGTTAACCGGAAACCACGACGGTTTTAAAGAAAACCGTTGTGGTTTCTAGGGAAACCACGACGGTTTCCCGGTGGAACCGTCGTGGTTTCAAGGGAAACCACGACGGTTTCCACATGAAACCGTCATGGTTTTCCAATTAACCATGACGGTTTCATGTGGAAACCGTCATGGTTTCCCTTGAAACCACGACGGTTTCTAGAAAAAACCGTCGTGGTTGATTTGTTTACCACGACGGTTTTTTAAAAAACCGTCGTGGTATTTTCTGCAATATCCATTCTACAGTTTTTATTTTTGGTATTACACGACGGTTCAAAAACCGTCGTGGAATCTCAAAAGATTCCACGACTGAGGATTCCACGACGGTTAGAAAACCGTCGTGGAAATGTTACCACGACGGTTAAAAACCATCGTGGAATCTTCATTCTGTAGTAGTGTGCTATGATTTATAGGAACATGATTAGGGTTAAGATATGTTAAGATTAATTGAGTGAAACATCACGATGCATGTTCACTAATTAACAAAAGAAAGATTAAGCTATGATGGCAAGCAATTGCCTGTGTCGTACCGACCCGCGTCAGGTCGGGTTGAGCTATGGCAACTGTAAGCCCATAGAGCGCGCCCGGTACGAACACTCATGTTATGGGGCCCATAAGTAAAGATAAGTTAAGAAAGCATAACAAAGCATAAACGATTCATGCATATGTTATGATAAGTCATGATAAGAAATGTTATGTTATGATAAGTCATGTTATGTTATGATAAGTCATGATAAGAAATGTTATGTTAAGAAATGTTATGTTATGATAAGTCATGTTATGTTATGATAAGTCATGATAAGAAATGTTATGTTATGATAGGTCATGATAAGGAATGTCATGTTATGATTTGTCACGAAATGTTATGTTAGGTTAGATCGTGTTGTGTTTATGTTATTGCGGTATTTAATAGTTGTACTTGCTGAGCGTTAGCTCATTGTCTTACATCTATGCTGTAGGTAAGCAGCCTAGTAGCAACCCGTGATGCAAGATGGAGGTCGAGGTGTGCTGAACTGTGAAATGTGGGACCAATGCCGCCATGCATTTTGTTTTGTTATATGAATATTTTATAAGCTTTATTTATGCCTGCACAACGTTTTTAATTAATCAGTATAATTACTTACGCATGTGCAAATATGTTCATACGGCTTATAAAAAAAAAATTTTATTCCGCTATTTTACGTATAAGTATGTATGCGTGTAAGTACGTATGTAGGTATGTATGTACGGTAACGGCCTGTGCTAGGCGGGTCGTTACAGAGTTGGTATCAGAGCGGTTCCCTGCGACTAAATTTCACAGTCAGCCTGCCATCGCCGCCATCATTGTAAGTTATAATTTTATTTTCATATGTTAATATGTATTATGCGATTATGTATGATTAGATTTACGATTATGGACCCGGCACCCGTAGAAGAGGACCGACGCGCGGTTTCAGCGTTCTACGAGTCACGGCCCCTGCTATTTGACGGCACACCCCGAATGGTAGCTCTATCAGTCTGGCTATACGATCTGGAGAGGATTTTCCACCTTTGCCACATAGAGGCACATCTACACGTCTCGCTGGCTAGTCGATGCCTGGTAGCTGACGCACGACTGTGGTGGATGACGATCGGCGAGGGGACTTTGCCAGACCGTACGTGGGCACATTTTCGTGTCTGTATGACTACCCGCTACGGACCAGTGCTGGATGATGGGGTAGATGAGCACTATCGAGATCCCGATATTTATAGGGATATGCAGCACGAGCGGTACTACATGATGGCCGATGACTGGCGAGCGTACCCCCACGAGCCGATGGACCATTACTGCCGAAGGTTCCAGCAGGCTATGTTGCCTCACATTCCCATGGACATACCAAACCCAGGATTACAGTCTTTAGCGATCCTGCGGAACGGACTACCTGCACAGATCCGTCAGCACACGCCCATACCGACGCAGATTATGACAGTGGCTCATATGATCGAGTACATTTTAGCTGCGGAGGTCATCGCACAGGATCTACAGGCCGATGCTCATATAGTGGAGCCTGAGATACCAGACGACGACGCTGATATGCCCGAGCCGGTTTATGAGCCCGAGCCAGCATACGAGCCAGAGCCAGTATATGAGCCCGGCCCAGCCGACCCGGAGGACCCGATACCCGTCGACCCGGTACAGGAGGCCGATGATGATGGGTATGATGCCGATGAGGATATGGATGCTCCAGAGGACCCTCCGATCATCGTTATATCTAGCGATGACGAGGATGATGAGGAGGAGCCTAATCACGAGCCAGGATTCGGAGGATGGCTCGATGAGGGCGACGATTTCGAGGAGGACCCCGAGGAGATCCCAGACGATGATGGAGATTCTGGCTCCGATGTTTCGGTTGTTACAGTAGCGGAGTTAGATTAGGTTTAGATCACTAGACCGAATATGTATGTTTTTATTTTTGAAACTATATGTACCAGCTTATTATTTTTGACAATAGGCTTGTACCTATGTATGATGGTAAAGTGGTAGACACTTCCATCCTAAATTTTTGACAATGTATATATGATGTAAAGAGAATGTAATTATAAGTAAAGTAAATATGATGTACTTTTTATATAGATATAAAAAGGCAGTTAAATGTGAGATGTATGAAATCTCAATTATGAATGATATGATATGAATGTGATGAATGTTTACGATATGAATATGATAAGTATATAAGATTATGGTATGACAATATTGTGACATAATGCATATTGTTACAATATGTTAAAATATGAATGCAAAGAAAGGATATTAATAGTTAATAATATCTTTTCTTATGATTTAAATAGGAAGATTAAGATGGTTCGAACGCGCAAGGCTGCACCAGTTGATCCACCTGCGCCGGATCTAGCGACCGTTGTAGCCAATTTACAACGGCAGTTGCTAGTTGCTCAGCTAAATCGAAGACCCCAGGTCAATGAGGTTCCCTTACCCGCAGACCAAGCAGCTCCAATGGCACCTCCAGTGCCCAATTTTCCGCAATATGCTGAGGTACTAATAGCACCTGCTGGGGTACCAGCAGATCCACCTCCAGCAAGAGAAGACTTATTGTATGAGAGATTTAGGCGGATGAAAGCACCTGAATTTGAGGGGACGACAGACCCAATAGCCGCAGACAACTAGTTGATAGACATCCAAGTTATTCTGGATTTTATGTGGCTCACCGAACAGGAAAAGGTTCTATGTGCCTCGTTTGCCCTTAAGAAGGACGCGAGACACTGGTGGATAACCGTTCAGATGCGTCGAAATGTTATGGCAATGAATTGGCAGGATTTTATGGCTGAGTTTCGTAGTATGTACTACAACAGAGAAATCCTTGCCACTCAACAGGACGAATTCACCAGCTTTAAGCAAGGGTCTATGACGGTGATGGAAACCGTTAAGAAGTTTGAACAGTTAGCACGCTTGTGCCCGGAGCTGATACCGAGCAAAACTGAAAAAGTCCGGAGAATGATGAAGATGTTCCGGACAGACATAGCCAAGCAAGTTAGTGCCAGAAGCCGCCCACCTACCCTGGTATCCGACTGCGTGAGCAGAGCGATAAGGGCAGAATATTGGATCAACCAGGACAGGGAAGCAAGGGCACAGTTTTTCAAAGTCAAGAAGGAAGAAAAGGCCGTTGTTAAGCAGACACAGCCCCGTCGGAGTGCTGAGACGAATCAGAAAGGCCAGAACAATAACCCTGCTCAAAGTTCCAAACAGTTTGGGAGGAACAAGAGGAAAGGAAATTTCTCGGGACAGGGCCAGCAACAAAATTTCCCTCAAAAGAAGAACAACAGGGGAAATGAGGGTAATAACTCTGACTACCCGGTATGTACAAAGTGCGGGAGAAAACATCCGGGTGTCTACAGAATGGGGACCAACGCATGCTATCTATGCGGAAAGGAGGGACATTTTGCGAAGAATTGCAACATAAACAAGCAAGGCCAGAACCCTTCATACCAGAACAGGAACACAAACAGTCAGCTTCATGCGGCCCAGACCAGACTAGAAGGACCTTCCATTGTCCAAGGTAGATTGGAAGCTCCTGAGCCTCAAGCTCGAATCTACGCCTACACAAGGGGTGATGCGGAAGCAAGCACTTCACATGTGGTGACAGGGAGTATGTCGATATCTTCCCGGAAGAGCTACCAGGGCTTTCACCGGAACGCGAAATTTCATTTGAAATTGAGCTAATGCCCGGAGTTGCTCCAGTATCAAAGGCGCCTTACCATATGGCACCTGCTGAACTTAGGGAACTCCAAGTACAACTGCAAGAATTGCTAGATAAGGGATTCATCCGACAGAGTTACTCTCCGTGGGGAGCACCTGTGCTATTCGTGAAAAAGAAATATGGATCTTTACGTATGTGCATCGATTACCGCGAGCTGAACAAGATCACCATCAAAAACAAGTATCCTCTTCCAAGGATTGACGATCTGTTCGATCAACTCAGAGGAGCAAAGGTGTTTTCGAAAGTCGATCTACGATCTGGCTATCATCAGCTCAGAATCAAAGATTCAGATATCTCCAAGACGGCTTTTCGGACACGCTACGGACATTATGAATTTTTGGTTATGCCTTTTGGGCTAACCAATGCTCCAGCTGCTTTCATGGACCTGATGAACCGAGTGTTCAAGGAATATCTGGACATGTTCGTTATTGTCTTCATCGACGATATCCTGATCTATTCAAGGTCCCAGGAAGAGCATATGCAGCATCTAAGAATGGTGATGGAAATGTTGCGACGACATCAGCTCTACGCAAAGTTCACTAAATGTGAATTTTGGTTGGAAAAGGTGCATTTCTTAGGCCACGTGGTGTCACAAGAAGGGATTTCTGTGGACCCAGCTAAAGTGGAAGCAGTTAGCTTATGGCCAAGGCCTAAGAGCGTAACGGAAATAAGGAGTTTCCTCGGATTAGCCGGTTATTATCGCCGCTTCGTTGAGGGATTTTCTAAGATAGCAGCCCCTCTTACGGCCCTTACACGCAAAGGGAAGAAGTACGAATGGACGTCCAAATGCGAGGAGAATTTCCAAGAGCTCAAGAAGAAGTTGACAAGTGCGCCTGTTTTGATTATTCCAGATGTCGAAGCAGGAAATTTCGTAATCTACAGCGACGCTTCTAAGACGGGTCTAGGAGCAGTCCTAATGCAGCAAGGCAAAGTGGTCGCGTATGCTTCCCGACAACTGAAGGATCACGAGAAGAATTACCCGACGCACGATCTAGAGCTCGCTGCGGTGGTGTTCGCATTGAAGATTTGGAGGCACTACCTATATGGGAATAGATGTGAGATTTTCACAGATCATCAAAGTCTCAAATACATCTTTACCCAGAAGGAGCTCAACATGAGGCAGCGAAGATGGCTTGAACTCGTAAAGAACTACGACTGCGAGATCCTTTACCATCCTGGCAAGGCAAACAGAGTAGCAAATGCCTTAAGCAGGAAGTCATTGGGCATGTTGATGTCCTTAGTACTGCTGCCCAAGCCGCTTCAAAAGGAAATCTCCGATTTCAACCTAAGGATGATAACGGGAAAGTTATCCGCTTTAACCCTCCAGTCAAATTTAATGGAGTCCATCAAGAACCTTCAAGGAAAGGATCCTTTGTTGATCAAGGCACAACTCTTCGGCGAAATAAATAAGGAGTTTAGAACCTCTGCAGATGGCATGATCTACTTCAAAGAGAGAATTTGCGTTCCTAATTTCAAGTTTTTAAAGGATCAAATTCTGGCAGAGGCTCACATGACACCGTATTCGGTACATCCAGGAGCCTCCAAGATGTATAAGGATCTCCGAGAAAACTATTGGTGGCCAAACATGAAAAATCAGATAGCGAAGTACGTGTCAAAAGGTTAAGGCAGAACATCGACATCCTGGTGGAGAATTGCAGAAAATAGAGCTTCCCGAATGGAAATGGGAACAAACTACCATGGATTTTATCGTGGGACTGCCCAGAACTTCAAGTGGGAATGACACGATTTGGGTTATTGTTGATCGATTAACCAAATCTGCCCACTTCATCGCGATCAAAGCCACTTATTCAGTGGAGAAATTGGCCGACGTCTATGTATCCCAGGTCGTTCGACTACATGGAGTACCAAAATCGATCATCTCAGATCGAGACGGACGTTTCACTTCCCGATTTTGGACAAGTGTACGCACTGCTATGGGGTCGAAGCTGAAGTTCAGCACGGCATTTTATCCCCAAACCGACGGCCAGTCAGAACGGACTATCCAGACACTAGAAGATATGCTGAGATCTTGCGTTCTGGATTTTCAAGGAAACTGGGATCAAAAGCTGTCTTTGATTGAATTTTCGTACAACAACAGCTATCATGCTTCAATTGGTATGGCTCCGTTCGAAGCACTATATGGAAGAAAATGTCAATCCCCTATTCACTGGCAAGAAGTTGGACAAAAGCAACTTCAGACTACAGATTTCATCAGAAAGACTTCTGAAGATATCAAGAAAATTAAGCAAAGGCTCAACATAGCTTTCAGTAGTCAGAAAAGCTATGCTGACAAGCGAAGAAGGCCTTTGGAATTTCAGACCGGAGATGCAGTTTTTATCAAGATAGCTCCTATGAAGGGAGTAATGAGATTTGGAAAGAAAAGGAAGCTTAGTCCAAGGTATACTGGACCTTTTGAAATCCTAGAGAGGGTTGGAAAAGTAGCATACAAGCTTGCCCTACCGCCAGAGTTAGCATCTATGCATAATGTCTTGCATGTATCAATGCTTAAGAAGTATGTCCCAGATCCTTCGCATGTTCTCAGTCAAGAACCGGTAGAGGTTCAAACAGACTTGACCTATGAAGAGAAGCCGGTACAAATCCTAGATCGAGAAGAGAAGGTTCTAAGAAATAAGACAATTCCCATGGTAAAGGTTTTATGGCGAAACCATAAAGTAGAAGAAGCCACTTGGGAATTAGAAAATGAAATGAGAAAGAACTACCCCGGCTTGTTCTAATTTTCGAGGACGAAAATCTTTAAGGAGGGTAGATTGTAATACCTGATTTTTATGTCTGAACGATTCTATGTATAAAATTTACATTGAACCGTAAAGGTATTTATGGAAAAAGCCCAGTTAAGGGTTTTTAATTATGTTTTGTGAGTTTTATGGCTTTATAAGACTCAAAAATGGTTATGTAATTAAGGAAATGACCTTTTAGGTAATAAGGAACAAAATCATGAAATTTTGTAAAATGGTCAAAGTTTGACCAAAAACGTCACGGTTGACCAAAAAGTCAACTGTTGACCATGAAAGTCAAAACTTGACAAGAAGGTCCCTAATTGACAAGAAAGTCGATGGTTGACCCGAAAAGTTCAAGAAAATGACTGTATGTTTAAATGTTTATCTGTATAAAATTACACCGGGTAAAACCGTGTTTTTACAGATAAAAAGTTATGTTTAAGATATAAGAACCAACCTAGAAAATCAAGCACATTAAGTTGAAGTGTAGGGCAAAAAGGGTTTTAAGAAATAAGAAAAATTTCATACCGTCCATTTTTACACGGATGAATTTTGGACAGCAGTTCGGTAAACCAATACTGTGCATAAGTGAATCCAGTATTGAAAATACCTGTGATAACTTAAAAATGGACTGCTTAATAGCAAAAAGAGCCAAACAAGCTTAAGCCTTGCTTACCTCACTAACTTTTTGAATTTTGACATCATTAGTTGATTTAAGAAATTGGAAGAAATTAGTTGTCTTCCACCTAGCTTAATGGCCGGCCACATGCCCCCCTAAAAGTCCAATTTCTGATTTTTTTGAGGACTAAATTGTGCAATTATAAGAAATTCACAACCTCTATAAATAGGGGGAGCATTGTTCACATTTGAGCATTGTTAGCCAAACTCTTGCAAAATTGTTCCACAAAAACCGAACCTAGAGTGGAAGAGAAAGGCAAGAAAATTTTGCAAAACCAAGAGTGTGTAGGGCTTAGTGGTGGTCGGATTCAAGTAGGAAACCAAGCAAAAAGTTGGAAAAAATTTTAGTGCCCATTTCCCTAGCAAGGCCGGTTCTAGGGGGGGAGGAACCAAGCTTGGATGCAAACCGGGTTTTGGAGTTGGAAGCAGCCAGATTTCGTGCCATTTGGTGGCTGGATTTAGGGCAAGAAAGGCAGCAAGTTTGCACTTGCCAATCACCAAAACAGCCGGTGATTTGAGGAGGAGGAAGAAAGTGGAAATCCTAGCTCACCGAGCCAAACCGAGTAAGGTAAAAACCTTAACCAATCAAGTTTTCATTTAAATTTCATATGGAGAAATTTAAATGTATTTAAGCCATGGTTTGTAAGGGTATAAGCCCACTTTCAAGTTCTGCCCTAGCTTGTAAATTATGAGTATGTGCTTGATTTGTTTAGGTATAGGGTTTGGTGGTTCAATAATGTGCATGTGTGCATGTTAGATGTTTGATTAAATGTTTAGGATTTTTGTAGGATTATGAATGATGTTCAATTTGGCTTGCATGTTGAAATCTGAACATTAGAAACGTCATGCATGTCTGATTTAGGCTCCCGCTGAGTTCGGTTGAGGTAGGGTGGACGTTCTAGGACGCAAACGAAATTTTAAACCGAAAACTGCCAACTCGGGTAGAAATTGGCCAGTTTCGGGGAAAACAGTTTTTGAGGCCTCTAGAGGCCGAATCAGGGGAAGCTCAAAACATGAAAGTTTTTAAGTAGAGTTTTTCCTAGAGGACAACGCAGACAGTTTTGTAAAATGAGGCTCCAATGGCCTCAATTTTTACCAAAACCCGTGCCTGAAGTGCCCAGGACCCGTGCACGGCCAGGACTAGTTCCATAGGGTTTTGATCACGAAAACGTCCGAACTAGGTTTTATCCAAAACACGAAAGTTGTAGAAATTTTCAATATCTAAAACTTTCGTGAAGACAAGTTTTTCAGAATCAGTCTTGATTTTAAGATGAAAATGGATTTCGGAAAACTGTACAGGAATTATGGAAAACTCTGTACAGGATTTATAAATTAACACAGAAAAAGTGTAATTCCACAATTTCACTGCAAATTGACATTGTGAAACTGTTCCAAAGGCAGTTTCTAATGGTCAATAATTTTATAAGTCTCAGTTTAAGATTTTCAGTTTTAAAGTTAAACAAAAAGGATTTTTATACCAAAAATTAAGGTTTTCTTTTCTAAGAATAAGATTATAAAACCAAAGTTAAAAACAAACCGATTAGGGTTACCAAAGTAACCAATTAGGATAACGTAAAAATAAGTAAGGGCCTATAACTAAGGTTATGAAAGAATGTTGGTTATACTACCAACAGTTCTAACCCTTACTTTCATTTTATCTCAGAACGTTATATGCGGAAGTGTCCCAGCAGAATTTAACTTCACATTGGACACAGCTTTTACAAACAAAGTAAGTACAACTCCGCCTACAGCATAGGCTTGTTGTGAATACTTGCCTAAGTATGTTTGCTAATTATGAATGCTACATGCTAAGTGCTATAGAATATCCTAGGAATGCTATGATTTTATGTTATGAATGTATGTCATGATGTATGAAATGTCAAGTATGCTATGATTTATAGGAACATGATTGTGACGCCCCGACTTCCCAAGCCAGGTCGACACCATA
This sequence comes from Ficus hispida, assembly GCA_025413025.1. Taxonomy (NCBI): domain Eukaryota; kingdom Viridiplantae; phylum Streptophyta; class Magnoliopsida; order Rosales; family Moraceae; genus Ficus; species Ficus hispida. Next base: position 19,983 of record JAINRH010000141.1, read on the forward strand.
CATACTTGTTCTTTACTTGAAAATTTGAGAGAAATTTTTTTTTCTTTAAAACATATTCACATAAATTATCTTGCGGAGAATAATATGTCACCCATATATATATATTAAACTGAGAATACCTTCTCATGTCTTCAAACTTTATACATATAACAAAACATAATTTACTTTAGAATATTAAAATATTTTCTTAACATCGAATGCGGAAAATCATGCGTAGTGGTATCCCACTCCGCCCTTCACTCGCCGCATCGTCTGCATAGCCCACCACTTAAATTGCAGGCTTTTTACCTACAGTATGAAATATAAGAGTGAGCTTTCGCCCAGCAAGTACAAACATAATCTCACAAAAATAATTTAATCATCTTAAAACATGTCAATCATCATGTAACTTATGCATGAGCCATTTATGATTGATTGAAAGTCTTATGCTTCATTTTAGACTCAATCTTTAACTTATCTTGTCTCAACATGTGGGCCCATAGTGTACGTACCGAAAGCGCGCAGCCTCCAGACAAAGCTAGGGTTTGCAAGGCCCTAACAGTTCTGGGAATTAAAACGTGACCCTCACGCATCAACGAGAGGTAAATGTCACAACTGGTTTTAAACATGTATCCTCCTCGATCACGGGAGGTTGGTACGACACCTTCCTTGATTATCTTACCATATGATTTAACATTAGTGAACATGCTTCATGATGTCACTATGTCAAATTCAAACTTTAACATTTGCCATATCATGGCATTCTTGAAAACATGACATTTTTAAAACCATGACATTTTAGAAAACATGGCATAATATGTAACATGTTATAGCATATCATCACATAACATCATTTAACATCATACAACATAGCATGTACATTTTAACATAGCATATATGAAAATAGTATTTACTATTTTCATACTGTAGGTGAGGTTCGATACTTGCCTGACTTATTGTAATCCAGGCTTCGTTGATTTCCACTCTGACCTCGACTGCAGGTTACTTCCTACTATTAGAAAGAACATAGGATAAGGATCCTATAAAATGTTGGTAACCTTTCCAACATTATGGTTATATGTCCTTTTACAAGCCTTGATCAACTACTAGGTTACTAATTGTAACCCTAGAGATTGTGGTTAATTATCTTGACCCATTAGGTTACTTGAGGTAACCTTGGGTATTAAACCCATATGATTAGTATTAAATTACTATTCTTATTATCGAGCCTAAGCCTTAGTAACTCGGTTATCCTTCCCGGTTACCACTCGTCATCTTTTGTTTTTACACTTTAGCTTTTAAATCCAATTTGGAAAATTGGCTAGAAAATCTTTTGTTTTACTTCAAAATTCGAGGTTTTCAAAGTAAAACTTTATAAAACTCATTTAAGGCTGAAAACTGCTTTTGAAATAGTTTTCATAGTCAAAACAGGAAATGTTGATGTAAAAATACAGTTTTTCTGTATGTTTGTAGAAAATCCTGTACAGGAATTTCTTGTTCTCTGCACAGTTTTTATAGTTCAGGTTGTATTTAAAAATCCAAATGGAATTTGAAAAACTTGTCTTCACGAAAGTTCTTGCTCTTGAGAAATTCTAAAACTTTCATGTTTTAAGAAAAACCCAGTTCTGCTTGGATTCGTACCAGTTTTAATTTGAAACCCACTGGTCGTGTAAACTAGGTCTGGGCAGTTTAGTCTCGGATTTTCGTAAAAACGGAGGCCATTGGTTTCTCATTTTGCAAATCCATCTGCGATGCCCTCTAGGAAAAACTGTTCTGAACAACTTTTGTGTTTTAAGTTTTTCCAAATTCTGCCTCTAAAGGCCTCAAAATCTGATTTTCCCGAGACTGGCCAATTTCTACCCGAAATGGCAGTTTTCGGTTTCGATTTTTGTTTTACGTCCTAGACGTGGAATCTAGCTCAACCAGCCACCGCGGGAGCCCTAATACACACATGCAGCGATTTTCTAGCATAAATTTTCTTTAATCACAATTTCTAACATCACCATGCAAACCTAATTGATATTGGATCAACTAAGTTGCATGATTTCGGTTGCACAAAACCTAACAAGCATACTAATTAAATTCTAGCAACCTAGCACAAAATTATCATTCACCAACACTAGGGCAGATTGGGGACATATAATAAACTAGTATTTAGTATGCAAATTAAGAAAATTAAAGCAAGCATGCACATAAAAATCAAACCACCCCTAATTCTAGATCAAGCACAACCCTAGATTCCTAACTTTGGGCACAAAATAAATTAAGCTTATGCTCTTACAATTTCAACTTGAAATACATGTAAATTTCAAATTGAATGCTTAATTGAAAGAGATTAAGGTCTAGAATGGTTTACCTTGATTTATCTCCAAAAATTGGTTAGGGTTTGGCTCACAAAACTTTTCCTCCTAGGACACCACCCAAGGCCGGTTTTGTTGCACCAATTGGCACCAAAATTGGCTGATTCTTGGTGACTGCTTGCACCTAAACTAAGCTCCCTTAAATCCAAATTTTCTCACTCACTCACCCCCCCTTGGCAGCCAGCTGTTGGCCCCAAAATTGGGCACAAAAACTGTCAAAATTTTTGCTTGTACTTACTAGGGGAAACTGAAGACTACAAACATCAAAACCCCTAAGTTTCTCAATTTTTTTCTTCACTCAATCACCCACTTGAGATTGCAGATTTTTGGAGAGGGAAAATGGGCAGAATTTGGCTGCTTTTCTGAATTTTTTATCAGCCAAAACTGATCCCCCCATGAGCCTATTTATAGGTGAAAAATGGGACCTTTTTGCAAAAATTTTTGTTCAACTTTTGCTCATAAATCCATAGAGCAAAATTAATTATATTTTGACCCCCCCCCCCACATGGCCGGCCACCTAGTGGTTCTAGAACACTTCATAATCTTCTAATAATAATTTTTTTTTAAAGCCTTAATGATGTCATAAATCAAAATGTGATGACCTAAGCCTAGTTAAGGCTTGTTTGGCTATTTTCCTTAATGTAGTCCACTTTAAAACCAACACAGATATTTCTAATACTGTGTTCACTAATACACAGTACAATTCAGTACTGTTATACTGAACTGCAGTCCAAAATTTATCTGTGTGTAGTTGGACTGTATATAACTTTTTCTTTTTATTTAAAGCCATTTGGCCTTTAATATCCTATTTTAGGTGCTTGATTTTTCTATGGTGGTTTTAAACTTTAATTATGCTATCTTGTCTGTAAGGACGGTTTTCGTAGTATATTTCCCATACTGCTTAACATTTCACAGTACTGTCTTATATTTGACCGCTCTGGTCAAACATTGACTTTTCTGGCCAAACTTTGACCAACATAAATTTATGAAATTTCATCATACCTTTTTCCTTAAAAGGTCTATCATGAAGTCTCGTAATTAATTTACTGAGAAATCAATCATATACTATAAAATTATGAATTTTGTATTAGTATTCATAATTTTCATAAAATTACACATAAACACATAGTACGAACTTTGAATTTCTTATTTACAAGAAAATCATGAGTTCTAAAATTTTGGTTATTACAATCTACCCTCCTTAAAGAATTTTCGTCCTCGAAAATCAAAACAATTCGGGGTAGCTTTTCTTCATTTCTTCCTCGCGTTCCCAGGTTGCCTCCTCAATCTCATGATTTCGCCATAGGACCTTGACTAATGGTATAACCTTGTTCCTTAGCACCTTTTCTTCTCGTGCCAAAATTCGAACCGGTTTCTCCTCATATGTCAGATCTTCGTGGACCTCAATTGGTTCGGGGTCCAATACATGCGATGGGTCCGAGATGTACTTCTTTAGCATTGACACATGAAATACATTGTGTCACGTTGCCAATTCTTGAGGCAAAGCCAACCTGTAGGCCACGTTGCCAATTCTTTCCAATATTTCGAATGGCCCTATGTATCGTGGACTCAATTTCCCCTTCTTTCCGAATCTCATAACTCCCTTGAATGGAGCAATTTTGAGGAAAACCAAGTCTCCTACCTGGAATTCTAGAGGCCTTCTGCGCTTGTCGGCATAGCTCTTTTGTCGACTAAATGCAGTCTCCATCCGTCGGCGTATAAGTTTCACGGCCTCAGTGGTTTTTTGAACAAAATCCGTGGACACAAGTTCCTTTTCCCTGGTCTCGTACCAATGGACTGGAGATCTGCACCTTCTTCCGTACAGAGCTTCGTAAGGAGCCATTCCAATTGAAGCTTGGAAACTGTTGTTGTACGAGAATTCAATCAAAGGAAGCTTTTTATCCCAAGTTCCTTTGAAGTCCATCACGCACGCTCGCAACATGTCTTCTAAGGTCTGAATGGTCCTCTCGGATTGCCCGTCCGTTTGAGGATGAAAAGCTGTACTAAAGGTAAGCTTGGTACCCATGGCTTGATGTACACTTCTCCAGAACTTAGAAGTGAAACGACCATCACGATCAGAGATGATTGTCTTTGGAATCCCATGGTAGCGAACAATCTGCGCGACGTATAGTTCCGCCAGCTGTTCCACCGAAAAACTAAGCTTGATGGCGATAAAGTGTGCAGACTTCGTCAAACGATCAACAACCACCCAAATAGCGTCGTTGCCGTTGGGAGTTCGGGGTAGTCCAACCACGAAATCCATCGTCACTTGGTCCCATTTCCATTCTGGAATGGAAATTTTCTGCAATTCTCCCCCTGGACGTTGGTGTTCTGCTTTCACCCTTTGACATGTAAGGCATTTACTGACGAATGTAGCGACGTCATTCTTCATTCTAGGCCACCAAAAGCTTTCCTTCAAGTCTTGGTACATCTTTGTGGCTCCTGGATGAACGGAATATGGAGTCTCATGAGCCTCCTTCATGATCTGCTCCTTCAACTTATCTTCGTTAGGGATGCATAATCTATTTTTCCGATAGAGTATGCCCTCATCTGATATGTTGAAGTCCGACTCCTTTCCTTCTAAGACCTCGTTCCTTGTCCTGAGCAATGAGGCATCTCCTTCTTGTCGCTCCTTCATGCTATCCAAAATGGTAGGTTGGAAAGTTAGGGCAGCTAAACTTCTTGTGATGAGCTCTATCCCAGCTTCTACTAGCTCCTTCTGAAGAGGTTCGATTAACGACTGCATGGACATTAACGAAGAAGACGACTTCCGACTGAGGGCATCAGCTACTTTGTTAGCCTTCCCTGGATGGTAACAGATGTCTATGTCATAATCCTTCACCAATTCTAGCCATCTTCTTTGCCTCATGTTAAGCTCCTTTTGTGTGAAGATATACTTCAAACTCTGATGATCCGTGTAGACTTCACACTTACTGCCATAAAGGTAGTGCCTCCAGATTTTGAGCGCAAATACCACCGCCGCAAGTTCCAAATCATGCGTCGGGTAGTTCTTCTCATGATCCTTTAGCTGGCGTGAAGCATAAGCGATCACCTTTCCATTTTGCATGAGCACGGCTCCCAATCCTATTTTAGAAGCATCGCTGTATATCACGAAGTTTCCTTCTTCCACATTCGGAATTATGAGAATCGGAGCGCGAGTCAGCCTGTTTTTCAGCTCTTGGAAGTGCTCTACACACTTTGCAGTCCATTCGTACTTCTTTCCTTTCCGTGTAAGTGCAGTGAGCGGCGCTGCAATTTTAGCAAATCCTTCAACGAAACGTCGGTAGTAGCCCGCCAAGCCGAGGAAACTACGTACTTCGGTGACATTTTTCGGAGCTGGCCATTCACTTACTGCCTCAATCTTGGCCGGATCTACAGATATGCCGTTCTTGGAGACCACATGTCCTAAGAAATGGACCTTTTTCAACCAAAATTCACACTTTGTGAATTTAGCGTAGAGCTGATTTTGCTTTAAAATTCGTAAAGCAATCCTTAAATGCTCCTCATGCTCCTCCTTCGATCTTGAATAAATCAAGATATCATCTATAAAGACGATAACAAATTTATCCAAGTAATCCTTGAATACTCGATTCATCAGGTCCATAAAGGCTGCTGGAGCATTTGTCAGTCCGAATGGCATAACGAGGAACTCGTAATGTCCATATCGTGTTCGAAAAGCTGTCTTGGGAACGTCTCCTTCCCTAATTCGAAGCTGGTGATATCCGGATCGCAGGTCAATCTTCGAGAAAATTGAAGCTCCTCTCAGCTGATCAAACAGATCGTCGATCCGAGGCAAGGGATACTTGTTTTTGATAGTTATCTTGTTCAATTCCCGATAGTCAATGCACATCCTAAGAGTGCCGTCCTTCTTTTTAACAAACAGAACTGGAGCTCCCCATGGCGAGTAACTCTGACGAATGAATCCTCGATCCAAAAGCTCTCGTAACTGAATCTGCAGTTCCTTAAGTTCGGCAGGCGCCATCCTATACGGAGCCTTGGATACTGGTGCTGATCCAGGAAGTAACTCAATCTCAAAGGAAATCTCTCGTTCTGGTGGCAGTCCTGGCAACTCTTCAGGAAAAACCTCTATAAATTCTCTGACTATCGGTACTTCCTCCGGTCTGCTCTCGGTTTCAAGCGTCTTATCCACTATGTTGGCTAGAAATCCCATACATCCTTCTGCCAACAATTTCCTAGCCTTCAACGCAGAAATGAACATTTTCGGCTGTTTTAGAGTCGATCCTCTAAACATAAACTCCTTGTCTCCAACTGGCTTGAACGTGACCGTTCGTCGTGGACAATCGATCACCGCGTTGTATTTCCCCAAGAAATCCATTCCCAAGATGACGTCGTAGTCGAATAGGTCTATGATGATCAGGTTGACATACATTTCCCTACCACATATAATTATTGGAACGTGACGTACCCAATAATCAGATAACAGAATCTCCCCGGAGGGCAATGCAGTCCTAAATGTTTTTCCGATCCTATCACTTGCTCTACCTAGTTTCTTAGCGAATCTAGGCGATGTGAATGAATGCGTAGCTCCAGAATCAATTAACACATAGGCATCTTGTTGAGCAAAAGGAAGCTGACCTGTCACCACTGTGGAAGGTCCAGCTTGAGCATCCTCCTTTGTATAGGCGCAAATACGTCCTTGCGGTTCTGGAGCTTCCAACCTGCCTTGGGAGATTTCGGGTCCCTCGATCTTCATCTGTGCAGCGTGAAGTTGAGATCCCTGTCCTCTCTGTTGGTTCTGTGGACTCTGAAGATTGAGATTGCAGTACTTCGCATAGTGGCCTTCCTTGCCACAAAGAAAACAGCGACCGCTTCCAACACGGCACTCTCCCGGGTGCTTTCTCCCACATTTCTGACAAGTGGGATTATTGTTGTTATCAGGAGTATTTCTCTTTTGGGGAAAATTCTGTTGATTCCCCTGTCCTCCTGCATTTCACTTCCTTTTCTGCTGGCTGTTGCCGTACTGCCTGTTGTTGTTGTTCTGGCCCGTAGGTCCTCCTTGACCCTTCTGTTGCGGAGTTTGGCCCTGCTTGGTCTGGTTCTGTTTGGCCTGGGCTTTTTCTTCCCTCTTCTCCTGGAAAAATTTAGCCCTTTGCTCCTTGTTCTGACCCACCCAATATTTAGCTCGAATTGCCCTGCTGACACATTCAGCAACAGTGAGTGGTGGATGGGGGCCACTGCTGATTACCACTGCTAAATCTGAGCGGAACATTCTCATCATTCTTCTAACTTTGTCCCTTTCAGAACTGATGAGGTGAGGGCAGAGACGTGCTAGCTGCTCAAACTTTTTGACAGCTTCGGCTACTGACAGATTTCCTTGGCGGAACTTGTCGAACTCGTCTTGTTGAGCCTCCATGACCTCAGTATTGAAGTACTTTTCCTTAAATTCCTCCACAAAGTCCTCCCAAGTCATCTGAGTCACATCTCGCTGGATCTGAACTGTTTCCCACCAAAGGCGAGCATCTTTCCGTAGCATAAAAGTTGCACAGAGGACTTTCTCCTGATCATTAAGTCTGAGGAAATTTAGGGCGACCTGGAGGTCAATCAACCAGTTGTCAGCCTCGATTGGGTTCGTGGACCCCTCGAATTCCGGTGCCTTCATTCGCCGAAATCTGTCATAAAGTTCTTCTGGAGTTCGAACCAGAAGTGCTGGTGGCACAGCTGCAGGCGCAACAGGTACTTCAGGGGCTATGGGGTTCTCTGGGATCACCAGGACATCATCAGGAATTTCCGGTGCAGCAGGCTGATTCATAGGTGCTGGTGGTACCCTGGCATCAGGAGGTCCCTGATTCTGTTGAGCTATCTGAGCTCTAAGTCCTCCTATCTCCTGCTGTTGTGCTATCATCATCTGCCTTAGCTCATTCAGCTGAGCTGCAAGATCGATGTCCTGGGTCGGTACTCTTCTACGCTTTGGTGGCATGGTTCTGTACGGAAATAAGGAAATAAATTCAGCTTCTTGAAATCATGCATTTTATATAGAACCATAATCTTCATTCCATATAAAAGCATAACATGAACATATCTGAATTCATCATGTTCTCGTTCGTATCTCCTTCACAACAGGAGTACCTAACCATAACATTTGGGGAAGATATAAAACTTTCCCATCATTTCCGTACGTCACCTAGTTGGTACCACCAAGCTAAGACACCACCCAACGTCATCCTTGTATCCGACATTCTCCAGCATGGCCGTCGAAGAAAGATACTTACTACGCATATAAAATCTTAACTAATCCTAATCGCAAGAAGAATAACTTAACTTACTTGGGCCATTGCAGAAGCGATGTGAGGCAAAGTGAAGTAGGCTGGCAGGATACCTCTCTGATACCAAACTGTGACGCCCCGACTTCCCAAGCCAGGTCGACACCATACATACTTGTTCTTTACTTGAAAATTTGAGAGAAATTTTTTTTTCTTTAAAACATATTCACATAAATTATCTTGCGGAGAATAATATGTCACCCATATATATATATTAAACTGAGAATACCTTCTCATGTCTTCAAACTTTATACATATAACAAAACATAATTTACTTTAGAATATTAAAATATTTTCTTAACATCGAATGCGGAAAATCATGCGTAGTGGTATCCCACACCGCCCTTCACTCGCCGCATCGTCTGCATAGCCCACCACTTAAATTGCAGGCTTTTTACCTACAGTATGAAATATAAGAGTGAGCTTTCGCCCAGCAAGTACAAACATAATCTCACAAAAATAATTTAATCATCTTAAAACATGTCAATCATCATGTAACTTATGCATGAGCCATTTATGATTGATTGAAAGTCTTATGCTTCATTTTAGACTCAATCTTTAACTTATCTTGTCTCAACATGTGGGCCCATAGTGTACGTACCGAAAGCGCGCAGCCTCCAGACAAAGCTAGGGTTTGCAAGGCCCTAACAGTTCTGGGAATTAAAACGTGACCCTCACGCATCAACGAGAGGTAAATGTCACAACTGGTTTTAAACATGTATCCTCCTCGATCACGGGAGGTTGGTACGACACCTTCCTTGATTATCTTACCATATGATTTAACATTAGTGAACATGCTTCATGATGTCACTATGTCAAATTCAAACTTTAACATTTGCCATATCATGGCATTCTTGAAAACATGACATTTTTAAAACCATGACATTTTAGAAAACATGGCATAATATGTAACATGTTATAGCATATCATCACATAACATCATTTAACATCATACAACATAGCATGTACATTTTAACATAGCATATATGAAAATAGTATTTACTATTTTCATACTGTAGGTGAGGTTCGATACTTGCCTGACTTATTGTAATCCAGGCTTCGTTGATTTCCACTCTGACCTCGACTGCAGGTTACTTCCTGCTATTAGAAAGAACATAGGATAAGGATCCTATTAAAATGTTGGTAACCTTTCCAACATTATGGTTATATGTCCTTTTACAAGCCTTGATCAACTACTAGGTTACTAATTGTAACCCTAGAGATTGTGGTTAATTATCTTGACCCATTAGGTTACTTGAGGTAACCTTGGGTATTAAACCCATATGATTAGTATTAAATTACTATTCTTATTATCGAGCCTAAGCCTTAGTAACTCGGTTATCCTTCCCGGTTACCACTCGTCATCTTTTGTTTTTACACTTTAGCTTTTAAATCCAATTTGGAAAATTGGCTAGAAAATCTTTTGTTTTACTTCAAAATTCGAGGTTTTCAAAGTAAAACTTTATAAAACTCATTTAAGGCTGAAAACTGCTTTTGAAATAGTTTTCATAGTCAAAACAGGAAATGTTGATGTAAAAATACAGTTTTTCTGTATGTTTGTAGAAAATCCTGTACAGGAATTTCTTGTTCTCTGCACAGTTTTTATAGTTCAGGTTGTATTTAAAAATCCAAATGGAATTTGAAAAACTTGTCTTCACGAAAGTTCTTGCTCTTGAGAAATTCTAAAACTTTCATGTTTTAAGAAAAACCCAGTTCTGCTTGGATTCGTACCAGTTTTAATTTGAAACCCACTGGTCGTGTAAACTAGGTCTGGGCAGTTTAGTCTTGGATTTTCGTAAAAACGGAGGCCATTGGAGCCTCATTTTGCAAATCAATCCGCGTGCCCTCTAGGAAAAACTGTTCTGAACAACTTTTGTGTTTTAAGTTTTTCCAAATTCTGCCTCTAAAGGCCTCAAAATCTGATTTTCCCGAGACTGGCCAATTTCTACCCGAAATGGCAGTTTTCGGTTTCGATTTTTGTTTTACGTCCTAGACGTGGAATCTAGCTCAACCAGCCACCGCGGGAGCCCTAATACACACATGCAGTGATTTTCTAGCGTAAATTTTCTTTAATCACAATTTCTAACATCACCATGCAAACCTAATTGATATTGGATCAACTAAGTTGCATGATTTCGGTTGCACAAAACCTAACAAGCATACTAATTAAATTCTAGCAACCTAGCACAAAATTATCATTCACCAACACTAGGGCAGATTGGGGACATATAATAAACTAGTATTTAGTATGCAAATTAAGAAAATTAAAGCAAGCATGCACATAAAAATCAAACCACCCCTAATTCTAGATCAAGCACAACCCTAGATTCCTAACTTTGGGCACAAAATAAATTGAGCTTATGCTCTTACAATTTCAACTTGAAATACATGTAAATTTCAAATTGAATGCTTAATTGAAAGAGATTAAGGTCTAGAATGATTTACCTTGATTTATCTCCAAAAATTGGTTAGGGTTTGGCTCACAAAACTTTTCCTTCTAGGACACCACCCAAGGCCGGTTTTGTTGCACCAATTGGCACCAAAATTGGCTGATTCTTGGTGACTGCTTGCACCTAAATAAGCTCCCTTAAATCCAAATTTTCTCACTCACTCACCCCCCTTGGCAGCCAGCTGTTGGCCCCAAAATTGGGCACAAAAACTGCCAAAATTTTTGCTTGTACTTACTAGGGGAAACTGAAGACTACAAACATCAAAACCCCTAAGTTTCTCAATTTTTTTCTTCACTCAATCACCCACTTGAGATTGCAGATTTTTGGAGAGGGAAAATGGGCAGAATTTGGCTGCTTTTCTGAATTTTTTATCAGCCAAAACTGATCCCCCCATGAGCCTATTTATAGGTGAAAAATGGGACCTTTTTGCAAAAATTTTTGTTCAACTTTTGCTCATAAATCCATAGAGCAAAATTAATTATATTTTGACCCCCCCCCCACATGGCCGGCCACCTAGTGGTTCTAGAACACTTCATAATCTTCTAATAATAATTTTTTTTTAAAGCCTTAATGATGTCATAAATCAAAATGTGATGACCTAAGCCTAGTTAAGGCTTGTTTGGCTATTTTCCTTAATGTAGTCCACTTTAAAACCAACACAGATATTTCTAATACTGTGTTCACTAATACACAGTACAATTCAGTACTGTTATACTGAACTGCAGTCCAAAATTTATCTGTGTGTAGTTGGACTGTATAAAACTTTTTCTTTTATTTAAAGCCATTTGGCCTTTAATATCCTATTTTAGGTGCTTGATTTTTCTATGGTGGTTTTAAACTTTAATTATGCTATCTTGTCTGTAAGGACGGTTTTCGTAGTATATTTCCCATACTGCTTAACATTTCACAGTACTGTCTTATATTTGACCGCTCTGGTCAAACATTGACTTTTCTGGCCAAACTTTGACCAACATAAATTTATGAAATTTCATCATACCTTTTTCCTTAAAAGGTCTATCATGAAGTCTCGTAATTAATTTACTGAGAAATCAATCATATACTATAAAATTATGAATTTTGTATTAGTATTCATAATTTTCATAAAATTACACATAAACACATAGTACGAACTTTGAATTTCTTATTTACAAGAAAATCATGAGTTCTAAAATTTTGGTTATTACAATGATTAGGGTTAAGATATGTTAAGATTAATTGAGTGAAACATCACGATGCATGTTCACTAATTAACAAAAGAAAGATTAAGCTATGATGACAAGCAATTGCCTGTGTCGTACCGACCCGCGTCAGGTCGGGTTGAGCTATGGCAAGTGTAAGCCCATAGAGCGCGCCCGGTACGAACACTCATGTTATGGGGCCCATAAGTAAAGATAAGTTAAGAAAGCATAACAAAGCATAAACGATTCATGCATATGTTATGATAAGTCATGATAAGAAATGTTATGTTATGATAAGTCATGTTATGTTATGATAAGTCATGATAAGAAATGTTATGTTATGATAAGTCATGTTATGTTATGATAAGTCATGTTATGTTATGATAAGTCATGATAAGAAATGTTATGTTATGATAGGTCATGATAAGGAATGTCATGTTATGATTTGTCATGAAATGTTATGTTAGGTTAGATCGTGTTGTGTTTATGTTATTGCGGTATTTAATAGTTGTACTTGCTGAGCGTTAGCTCATTGTCTTACGTCTATGCTGTAGGTAAGCAGCCTAGTAGCAACCCGTGATGCAAGATGGAGGTCGAGGTGTGCTGAACTGTGAAATGTGGGACCAATGCCGCCATGCATTTTGTTTTGTTATATGAATATTTTATAAGCTTTATTTATGCCTGCACAACGTTTTTAATTAATCAGTATAATTACTTACGCATGTGCAAATATGTTCATACGGCTTATAAAAAAAATTTTATTCCGCTATTTTACGTATAAGTATGTATGCATGTAAGTACATATGTAGGTATGTATGTACGGTAACGGCCTGTGCTAGGCGGGTCGTTACATGGGAAATGTTAAGTTTGAATATGATATAGTGACATCATGAAGCATGTTCACTAATGTTAAATCACATGGTAAGATAATCAAGTAAGGTATCGTACCAACCTCCCGTGATCGTGGAGGATACATGTTTAACATCAATTGTGATATTAACCTCTCGTTGATGCGTGAGGGTCACGTTATGATTCCCAGAACTGTTAGGGCCTTGCAAACCCTAGCTTTATCTGGAGGCTGCGCGCTTTCGGTACGTACACTATGGGTCCACATGTTAAGACAAGATAAGTTAAGGATTGAGTCTATAATGAAACATAAGACATTCAATCAATCATAAATGGTTCATGCATAAGCTACATGATGATGGACATGTTTTAAGATGTTTGAATTATTTCGTGAGATTATGTTTGTACTTGCTGGGCGAAAGCTCACTCTTATATTTCATACTGTAGGTAAGAAGCCTGCAATTTAAGTGATGGGCTTTGCGGACGATGCGACGGGTGAATGGCGGTGTGGCATACCACTACGCATAATTTTCCGCATCTAATTTTTCAGAAAATATGTTAATATGATAAAGGTAAATGATGTTTTGTTATATGTAAAGAATTTGAAGACACGAGAAAGTATTTTCAGTTTGGTATATATGAGTGACAAGTTTTCTCTATAAGATAACTTATGAGAATATGTTTAAAAAAAAAAAAAAATTTATTCTCAAATTTTTAAGCAAGTTAAGTACAAGTAGTATGGTGTCGACCCGGCTTGGGAAGTCGGGGCGTCACAAAATCCGACCACCACTCTTGGGTTTTTGCTGCCTTAGGATTCGGCTAGGAGAGAGAAAGGAAAGAGAGAAATGGCCAAAGTTTGGGGGAGTTTTTCTAATAAAATGAACTAAAAATATCACCCCCCATCACACCTATTTATAGGTGAAAATTATATTTCTTTCTTGAATTATTTTTATTCCTTAAATTGTACTCCAAGCCTTCCCAAAAATTTATTTATTGAAAAAACCTCCATAGGTGGCCGGCCACTTATGCTTGGATAAGGTTCAAGAATGTTCTTGAATTACTTTCCAAATTTTCAAAAATTCACAAAATAACATAATTATCTTGTGATGAGGTGTCCAACGCCTAGGGCTCCGTTTGGCTTTAAATCTTAAAAGCAGTCTATTTTCATATTCAAACAAATATAACAAATACTACTTTTAACTAAAACAGTACTGTTATACTAAACTGCAGTCCAAAATTTATCTGCGTAAAATTGGACTGTGTTTAGGTTTTTCTTAGAACTTAAGGCTAATTAGTCCTTCTTTTCTTAAATATTGTGCTTGATTTTTCTAACATAATTCCGTACCTTAAACTTGCTTATCTATCCGTAATGATGGTTTTTCGCAGTATAATTTCTATACTGCCTGTTATACAACAGTTGTAACGACCCGCCTAGCACAGGCCATTACCATACATACATACATAATCGCATTCATACTTACTTACATACTTAGCATAATCAGCGGAAATTTTTTTTTTTTATAGTGCATACGAACGGAAAGGCGATAACGATCGGAAAGCAATATATAAAATGATGTTTGCGGTTCGGATATTAAATACTATACATAAATGAAACAAAACGTGTGGCAGTAAAATATCCCACTCACTTCACAGTTCACCCTGCCCCGCTCACCATCTTGTATCAAAAATTGCTGACAGGTTGCTTACCTACAGCATAGACGTAAGACACGTGAGCTTTCGCTCAGCAAGTACAACATAATTATCCGTGATAAGAAAACATACATAACATACTTAACTAATCATAGCATACTCTTCTCTAATCATGCATGAGCCAGTTATGCTTCATTATGCTTACATGTTCATTCATAACTTGTCATTCTTAACTTGCTTATCTTGCTTATCTTGCTTATCTTGTTTATGGGCCCCTTACATAAGTGTACGTACCGGGCGCGCAACTATGGAGTGGTTGGGGCGGCCAGTCCATTTCCAACTCAAACCATAGTCCAACCCGACCTGTGAGCGGGTCGGTACGACACAGGCAACTTGCTTGCCATCATACTTGTCTTTTCGTTATCTCTTATTTAGAATTTGTGAGCATGCTTCGTGATGTCACACATTCATAAGATATAATCATATCATGCTTCATAACATAACTTAATGCATCATAGACATATCATACATCATGTCATACTGAAATCATAGCACATAACGTCATTGCATCACATCACATAAACATTGTCCTAATATCATACATATCTAACATACAATCACATCCCATCTATATCATTCATACTTGGGCAAGTATACAACAAAAGCCTATGTTGTAGGCAGAGTCGTACTTACCTTGTCTTCCTATGTCCGCTGCTGAGCTGTTCCAGATCAGGGCGCAATAACAGATTATCCCCTGCTATTACAAAGGACATAGGGTAAGGATTCTGAAAATCCTATTCTTAAACTGTTGGTAATCCACCAACATTTACTTTACTTCCTAGTTATATGTCCCCACAACATTACCTTGAAATTATCGTAAATGGGTTACTATTTGTAACATCATAAGTAACCCTCGAATTAAGGGTTGTAATCAAAAGGCTTGGTCCTTTATTGGATTACATTGGATAACCCTCGGGCTTTGGGCCCAAACCAATAACTTGGTTAAAATTCCTTCTTGCTTTGTTTTTAGAAAACTTAGATTTTTCTTTCAAAAATCCTTGAAATCTTATGAGTAGGTTTTATAAATTGTTAAGGGCTGAAAATTGCCATTGGAACAGTTTTAGCAGTCAAAACATTGGGTTTAGTGAAAAATACAGTTTTTCTGTTTTGTTTTAGAAAATCCTGTGCAGGAATTTCCTGTTTCCTACACAGTTTTTGAAATCCAATTTTCATTTAAAAATCCATATCGAATCTGAAAAACTTTTCTTCATGAAAGTTTTTGATCTTGAAATACCCTAAAACTTTCATGTTTTGGTCAAAACCCATTTCGGACTTTAACTTACTCATTTACCCTGTTGAAGTCACCTGGCCGTGCATGAAAACTGGGCACAGTCAGGCTCGGATTTCCATAAAAGCGAAGGCCGTTGGAGCCTCATTTTGAAAAACTGTTCATGTTGTCGACTAGGAAAAACCCTTATCTACAACTTTCATGTTTTAGGTTTTACCAGATTCGGACTCTAAGAGCCTCAAATTTAGGTTTCCAGAAAACTGGTCAGCTTAGACCCGAATCTGGCAGTTTCCCTTGTTCAACTTAGTTTTGCGTCCTAATCGCGCACACTACCTCAACCGACCACAGCGGGAGCTTAACATCAACACACAACACTTTTTCTAATGTAAATTTTCTTTAAACACATTTTAGAACACAGCCATGCAAACCATTATTCTTTTCTAGAATTCTAGGGTTTGCCTAATTTCCAAAGTTGCATAATTCAATCAACATTCACCATGCAACCTATTTAACCATTCTAGATCAACTTAAATTCAATTAGGGGACATATAACCCTATGCAGCAGCTATCATACAAACCACATAAATAAATCAAGCATCAATTAAATCATGCAAAACCTAATAAATTCAAACCACCCTTAAATCCTAATCAAGCACATATCTAACTTCCTAAACTAAGGCAATTAATGAAAATTGAGCTTATGCTCATACAATTGACAACTTGAAATACATGTAAATTTCAAATTGAAACCAAATTGAAAAGCTTAAGGCTATGGGAGAGTTACCTTTCTTGACCCTAAGAATGGTTAGGGTTTGGTCCAAGAATTTTCTCCTTTCCTTGGCTCCTTGGTGAATTCGGCCTCCCCCTAGCCTACCCGAAAATTTTGGTGTCTCTTGGTTGAGTTAGCCACTAAATCCGATCACTCCCCTTGCTCCCAACCAGTTTTCCTCTCTTTTTTCCAGCTCACCCACAACCGGCACCCTTGGCCAAATGGGTCTCCAAATTTTTTTTCAACTCTTTTTCCTTGGTTCCTAGATGAAAACCGAATGTTACCCCATAATTCCCACACTTGAATTTTGATTTTTGTTCTGTTTTTCTTGGCTGATCAAGGTTGGTTTTTGGGGCTGAAAATGGGCATAACTTCACTAAGTTTTCTGATTTTTTTTAATAAAATCCACCCCTATTTATAGAGGTTTTGGAACTTTTCAAATTTGTAAAATAGTCCTTCAACAACTAACTTTTTACACAAATGGAGGGTGAGGTGGCCGGCCATTCATGGTCTAGAACATTCTTAATTCTTTCCAAATTTTTCTTAAATCCATAATGATATCATAATTAAAGTATAAGGTGATGTCATCCACCTTAGGGTTTGTTTGGCTTGTTTCTTGATAAACAGTGTAATAACTAGAATTTTTCAAGTTACAATTTCTCGTATAGATATTTGAATTGTACCATGATGGTATTTATGAAAAAAGCCCAGTTCGGGGTTTTTATTAAAATTTGAGAGTTCTTATATGTTTATAAGACTCAAAAATTATTGCTTAGCCAAGCATATGACCTTTTGAGTAAAAAGGTATAAAATGTAATGACCAGCTTGTTTACAAATTTTGATGTCTGTTGTGAACAATCAAAGTTTGTAATTAAGAAATGTTTATGTGTTACGTTTTATCAGTTAAATTATTGAATTCTTGATTAAAGGATTCGATAAGTTATTTATGAAAGACCTTTTTGGTAGTAAAAGGAAAATTTATGATATATGATTCTCTGTTAGTAGTTTCTAATAATAAGAGAACCCTAGACGCAGTTCAGATAAATTCTGGATTTTGGTCCAATGTTAGTATACTGTTATCCGTCGAAAACAGTATCTGAATATGTATGCCAGTTGGAAATGAACTGTGTTTAGGAGATAAGCCAAGTAAGGACTTAAAAAGAATGACAAATCTCACTTTGAGAATTGGTCACCCTTTAAGGACTAAAGTGCAAATATTTTTGCCTTTAGGGGCCAAAGTGCAATTTTGAGAAAATTGTGGTTCGATAGATAGATTTGTAAATTTATGAAACTATGGATTTTTCTAGTTAGATTTCCTAGTTCAAATTAGCTTATGATGATTTTTAAGATTTGGTTAACCTAGTTGGAAACCAAGGAATTAGGTTAAGTTTGATTGGTTCAAAAATTGACCAATCATTTGCTTATTTTTGTGCACAATGGGACCTGTCATTGTAAGGGTTAATGAGCAAATATTTTGCTCTTAAGAACCAATAGGCAAAGTATAAAAAAAAAAAAAAAAATATGAAGTTCATTTGAAATTGACACTTCACAATTTTAGCTTTGCCTATTAAGCAAGGTAGTTTTGCTTACTAAGCTAGATTGCATCTTGCAATCTTCACATTTAGCAATGTATGGCCGGCCACCTTATGATGAATTGCAAGAAAAATTATGATATATTTTTCTTACTAAGCATTCAAATTCAACTAAGCCAAGGATTAGTTACAAAATTTAGTTACCATAGTTATGTTAAAACCAAGGAAGTAACTAGATTTGTGAACTTAGTTAGTCTAACTATTTGCTTCCATTTTGACTCATCATGGCCGGCCACCACTTGAGTCCATGGAGTAAATTACTCTTGACAATTATCTGCAGCTTAGGAGATAATTGTTTCTCAAAAATTTTGAGAACAAGACAAGTGTTATACATAGCTTGAATAAGCAAGCTTATAGCTTTGCTTGCTAAGCTTGTAATTAACATGTGTTGACACCTCTTGG
The DNA here is from genome assembly GCA_025413025.1 of Ficus hispida. Taxonomy (NCBI): domain Eukaryota; kingdom Viridiplantae; phylum Streptophyta; class Magnoliopsida; order Rosales; family Moraceae; genus Ficus; species Ficus hispida. The sequence goes on from JAINRH010000141.1 coordinate 38,778, forward strand.
CCGACCATTACAAGAATGAGACACTTCATGTGTCTAGCATTGGTGAGTCATCAATTAGCTTAGGTTATGTGGCCATTTAGACCCTTCACAACCGGCCACCTCAATGGACTTGGCAGCAAATATGCTGTCCAAGGGAGCTATAAGCAATATTGGAAAGGAAGAAAAGTCTAAGTGAAATTCTTTTCCTCTCATATATATATAGGAGGTGGTACAACCATATGCTTCTTTGGACAATAAACCTTAGATTTCAGCTCATTCTCTAGTCTTCCTTTTCCTTAAGAGCCGAACAAAAAAAAGTGAGAGCAAGCTGAAAACATATTCGGTTGGTGTTGGTCGAGTGAAAAAAGAAAATCTCCAAAACCTTAAGCTAGAAATTATCTTGTGAGCTTGAGGTAATCTTTTAACCTTAGTGTTCATTCACGTTTTTTGATAAGAAGATTGTGAGTGTGATGTTATGTATAAGCATGAGTTTATGAAAAGCAAATTCAAGCACTATGCCTTATGTGTAGTTGATAGTTTTCGGTTTCGATATGCTAGTTCGAAATAGAATGTTATGCAGTTTAAGATTTTTGTTTTACAAAAATTATATGAGTGAGATCTGATTGTATGAGTATGGAATGATTAGGTAACGCCTGCATGCTTGATATAGGCTCACGGGGTGTCCGTTTGAGGTAGTGTGCACGTTAGATTACGCCTAAAACCAAACCGAACAAAAACTGCCAGTTTCAGGTAGATTCGGACAGTATTTTTGAAAGCGAATTTTGAGGCCCTTAGAGGCCGAATCTTGAAAAGTTCAAAACTACAAAGTTGTAGAGAAGGGAAAATTCTAGGGACCAGCGCGGACTATTTTTGAAAATAAGGCTCTAAGGACCTTCGTTTTTACAAAAACCCGAGACCTGTTCAAGATTAAGAAAAATGGTCGAAGAAATTTTCAAAAGGCAGAAACAAGTATTTTAGGGTCAGATTTGGATTTTAAGTTTA
>JAINRH010000142.1:0-83112 GCA_025413025.1 Ficus hispida
TGTTTGATAAATCAACTCAAATTTAAATTTTTATCTCAGTTTTATCTTTTTCTAAAAAATCAAAGATTTTAAGTAAATTGTTGGTTTCGATTTCCCATAAACGTTTTAGTTCTGCGGTCAAGCCAGTCATCATAGAACTATTCCTAATTAGACGGATATTTGGCTTGATGTTCCTGCTGCTACTGAGGCGTGGGCGTAGATCGATGCTCTTGATATAGTTATGGTCTCATGCTGCTGTATAAATTTTCATATATATAAATCTATAGATGTATGTGTGATCGTATTAAAGTTTGTGGAGAGTTTGAGATGCATTAGCATTTCTTAATGTTAAACGAGTTTTTATTTCTGTAGCTCACAGTACCATTACTGTTGTGCTGAAATTTGATCAAATACAAACAATGAATACAAGCTTTATTAGAATCCCTGATATCTAGAGTTACAAGATTCTAATTGTCTCACAAAAGTCTAAGTTTCTCTATGTTTCAGGTATTTCCAAAGCATACAAATCTCATACCTTCACACCCTATTTTAGTTTTTCTTGGAAGTTTCAGTGTTACCATCATTGTTACAACTAGACTATAATTCTGATGACGTGGCACTTTGATTATTAATGCTCACGTGGCCTTCTACTTAGTTTCCCTTTCTCTGCCTTCTCCTTTCTTTCCCTTCAACCCTTTGTAAACGACGTCGTCTCATTATGTTCTAAACGTCACATTGTATTCAGACTTTGTCCCCGCAGCTACCAAACGAATGCCGTTTCTTTTTCCAAATTGTTAGTTTGTTGCAGTCGTTTATTAATCTATTAGCATGTTTCGTTCAATGTTGCGTTTAGGACCAGCAGCTATATTAGTAAAATAAGACTTGAAAGCATCTGTGAAGGCAGATTCTTTTGAAAATTCTCTCTCTCTATCTCTCTCTCTAAAAATGGTAGTAATTAATTACATCGTAATCACATTTTTTATATTGCGATCATGATTATTCTTAATTGACGTTATTATTTTTAATTTACTGCTCTTGAATTAGTGCACTAAACTTTTGGAAGGTGGGCACGGGTGTGGAATAAGTTGCTAGTATTCTCAGCAAAAAATAATAATAATACAACAATAACAAATAAAATAAATAAATAACGAATAAAGTTGCTAGTAAATATGTACTTTGTAGTACTAGTTGTCGGCTCTCATCATTTACGGAAGAAGAAAAATTGATAAAGAAAATCACGAAATATATAGTGTCCTGTATAAACTCTATTATCCAATCCAAAATAAATTACTCACTACTTGTTTAACCTCTACTGTATACGTGTCATTACAGAGTTTGTAATTGTTTTTTTATAGCTTTGTCGTTTTTGCTTTGATTCATCTCTTTTCGTGTTAATAGGTTTTACACACTGTTGTCGTTTCTTATTGAAGTCGTTTATATGTCTATCTCCTTCATAAATATGTTGACATTTACGTAATTTAATATCTTTGTAATTTCCTAGTAAATGTAGCGTTTATATTTATGCCGTTTTGAGGATACTTGATGTCATTTTTTATGTTTTGTTGTCTTTTCCCCTTTCTGATTAAGTTCACAAATCTTGATGTCGTTTTAGACTTTGTTCCCTATTTATGTCGATTGTGTGCTTTTTTTTTTTTAGTACCTCGATTAACGAGTGTCATTTTTTTGCAAGGTCATGTGTGCTTTTTAGAGGTCATTGTAGTTGAATACTTGTTGTCGTTTTTGTTTGTCTTATTCAATTTGTTGTCGTTTTCGGCTTAATTCGTAACTAGTTCGATGATAGTGTGTTGTTTGAGTTGCGTTCATAACCTTTCCCCGTTTATGTATATACTATAATGTCATTGCATCTTAATTACACAAATTGTAATATATATGAACAGAATTCGAGAACTGAGATCAGAAGAGGAGTACACAGAGAAGAGATACCGACAAGCACTTCATCATGTCTTGTTTTCTTAAGATGATTGGAGCCTTCACAGTGATATTTGTATAGATGTCTATCAAACGAGAGCAAGTCTTTCACAAGGGCACAAAGTCATCTCAAGAATTCCAATGAAAGATTTTCCAATCAAGACAAAATTTCCAAAGGCTCTCTGCCCCACGAGATATTTACGTATCTAATAGAATATTAATTTCTAAACCCTTTCCTATATCAAGTGCATAAAGATGCTCTCTTTAGCGGACGCACAACATTTAAATAAGCTGTGTCCATCAATCACAATGGATGATTTCTTATAGCTAGTCAGAACTCCAATTGTTTTTTTTTCTTTAATAATAAATCACTTTCACTGGTTGCATATCCAAATCTCTCTTTTTAATTTTTTAAAAACTCAAAATTAGTAGTCCATAACTTTCTATTCAAGTCAAAATGAGCTTTTCTTTTTTCTTTTTCCCTTAAATTGTATAGAATGATGAGTCATAATGAAAGAAAATCCAAAATATATTTTTTTCTAAATACATTTCAATTCTTTTATACACTTTTTAACTGCAAATGGTTATTCATTTGCAACTAAACACATATTTTCAAAACTCAACTTATCTCGAATCAAAACATTTTCAAAACTCATACTCTAATTATCACGCTAAGTGGACTATTATTTTGGCCATCATGAAATTCAATTGTAGTTGATGGACAAAGCTAATTTCCATAATAGGACTGTGTGAAAGTACATTATATATAGGACTCTGATTTTCAACCATCACATATGTATTAGAAGCTGATACTAATGTGAATGTTATTGAGTTACATTTTCTTTTTGGTGCTTTACAGCAAGTATTTTCAGACTGTGGTATCTCCATCATGTGACCAACAAGAGTATGGCGAGAGGATTTTCTTTCTACAAGAATCATTTCATTTGACTTAAAATAAGAGAGTTTATTAACTTTTAAAATTTGAGTTATTGGAAAATGAAAAGGGGAATAGGAGTTGGATTTAAAATAAGATCGTAAAACAAACTGACATTCGGGAAAAAATAGAAAAATTTTCCTATAGGTGTTCCAAACATCCCCTAAAAAACATAACCTTACATTGACTGGTGTCTCCGCCAGTCGAGGAAATATGTCATTTTGTCAAAGAAAGATTCCAAAACTTTTTTATTTTTCCATACCGATCATATCGTATTTGATATTGGAATTTTTTTTTAGCTTTATGGTTTTTTTAATTTTAACGAGTGTATTACCGTACGACCTATTGGTCACCTTTGTTTCTCCACTTTTCAAGTATATGTCCCCATTTGCTAAGTTATGGATTTTTTGTCAGTGTCTACTCGCTTGGTTGATTAGAATATAATTCAATTTTTACCTAAAAGTTCTTTATTGTTTCCCATGACTTAAATTTTTGGGTTAGAGCATTTGATTTATCTGCGTGTTGTCTTCTCTTTTAACTTATCTAGGTCCATAAAATATATATATATATATATATATATATAACTTCACTCATTTTTAAAAACAAATTAAAAATAACAATGAAGAAAACAAACAAACTACATGTAACCTAAAATCAATCCATAAAAATAACATCAAAACTTACTGGGTTATTTTCACAAACTATACTCAAATTAATACCCAATATTTCATTTGTCCTTAAATTATAGTTTTAATATCATACTATCCCGAACTTTTATGTTGGTATGCAAATGGTCCATTTGTCATCAATATATTAAAAATAAGACAAAAAAATCTTCATATGATGGTGATTTAGAGATTATTCTTGTTTTAGAGTCATTTTGCAGACCAATAAAAAGGATTCTTAGAAAAAAAAAAAAACAAAAAACAAAAAACAAAACCAAAACATTTTGAAAATAATTACCACATATAGGGGCGGAACTCTTGCCATACCAACAACAGCTCTTGGTGATGGTCAATGGCGGAGCCACGTTGGTCCCATAGCTGTCCCCTGCCCCAATTATACCCAATCACATTTTTTTTTTCCAAATAAACCCATAATTTTTCTCATCTGAAATTTGAAATTATACAATCCACTTAGATATTTTTTAAAGGTTTCAATTATATCCCATGATCTAACTTCTAAATTATTTCAAACTTCAAACCCCAAATAATAAAAAATTAAATTACACTACTATATGCTCGTATTTTGGGCTTTTTTTGTTAAATTAGATTACAAAGTTTACGTAAAAAGAAAAGAAAGGTATAAAGTCGATTAATCTTTTAATTCAAATTTGGTTTAATTCACGCCTCCTTAAAAAAAAAAAATTCTTTTTTCTCGCTCCTTGTGATGAACTAACTAGGTTGACGAGAAATCAAAGGTTTTATAAATTTTTTCTTTTAATTTTGATGAATTAATGATGGATGTCTCATTTGCATAACAACATAAAAGTTTGAGGTAGTATGATGTTTAAAATCAAATTAATTTGATAAAAATTACGCAAACTTAATTTGCTACTAGTGGAGCCTAATAATTATTGTCCTAATCGAGAGATGTCGTGCATATCAATCTCGAAGAGATGTGATTTTATCTTGTAATTTCTTGCTTCACACACTAAGGGTGGAGCACTAAAAATTTTGTTTGCTCCTATTTGTTTGTTAGCTTTTGTGATTTATTACTCTCGGTAGCAATGAACTATAGGGTGTTTAACTCTTAAAAATTGGAATAAGGGCTTTTAGTCTTGAGTGAGAGCTAGGCTTTAGCATATGCGTCATCCTCTGTTTTCGTACTCGGGAGGCAGTCCCCGCAATGGTTACCGCTTCATCCTTTCAGAGCAAAAAGGAGAAAAGAAAAAAAAAAACTTGTCAGAAGCCAAACAAAAGATAACATATTCATTTTAGTTTTATAAACCTTGGAAACTTGTGATTTAAGATGTATATCTGAGATTAAGACTGTTAGCACGGGAATGATGCATTATCGTGTATATCGTCGTTTAATTCTAATACACAAAGATTGCATCCAAAATTGGGAAATAGGTGGATCCGATTCTGATGCAGGGTACCATCTGACCACCAAGGAGCCATTAGCAGATGTGGTTCTGCCGAGTCATATTTCAACTGAAAAATAGTAAGATTTGTAGATGTTGATGACCACCTTGATAACATTAGCAAGTGAGTTTACATATGCCGCAATCTTCTAGTTCCTGCTTTTCGTCCGATTTCTTTATGTTTTGAATTCTTTCATAGTAGTTGAAAGTTATACATTACCTTTTGTATGGCAGAAACTGGTTCAACTCTGAATTCTTCAAATAAATTGGTCTTCTTTTTAGCAATTTTGCTTATGGGCATTCATGCTTTGTTGTTCATGTTGGATTTTAGATGACGAGGCTAAACTAATTAGAGATTTGATGCCAATGAGCTTGGTGGTGTGGCCAAGAATATTGGCGATTACATATCTCGTTACTTTCCTCAAGCGGCTATTCTTTTGGTACGTGCTTGAATTTGAATTCTTGTGATGCGATTTTGTGTAGTTTTTTGTGAGAATTGAGATAATTATATTATAAACTTATTTTTTCTCTTGATGATTTTGTAGTTAGATAACAAAAAGCTTGCAGCTTTGGAAAAGTCTAAGGATCGGAGCCCTGTTATGCAGGTTAGAGATCATTTTCGTTTTTATTCTTGATGAGATAGTGTACAGAATTTTGAAAGTTGCTTATCTTTTGTAATCAGCTTAAGGGTATTGTTAGCTTTTGCAGAATGTAATTTAACTTTGATGTAGTTTCTAGTTTAGCTTTCAAAGGTGAAAAGTGTTTTTCTTTTGCACCGAAATGGCATGTGTGATATTGGGTATGCTTTTTATAAGTTTTTTATCTTTAAGCTCAAGATCAAGTGAACATGAACTGGTATTTGGTAATGACTACGGAATGCGGATAATTCACATGGTTTTTGGTGTTATCAGTACGAAAATAATAAAAATCATAAGTGGTGCCCATCACCACATCCCATACAAAGTCAGTCTCATATGCTTGGGGGACGACCCATGTGAGTTTTGGAGACGGGCATCAGCATGCCCAATATGAGTACACTTGAGTTTTCAACTATATCTTTATACTATGATTTTCTCTCGATGTAAATGCTTATTATTGGTGATTAAGACTGTTACCCTGGGAAGGATGTATTGTCATGACTCATGTACAATTTCGACATAACATGTTCCAATTTCTACTTAAATTCTAATACAACCTTTCATTTCGTGTTTTTTTTTCCCTCGCTAAACCAGCTTTATACAAAGGACGCATCCAAAACTGGAAGCTTGTTGGATCAGATGCAGGGTACCACCTGACCACCAAGGAGCCGTTATCAAATGAGGTTCTGTTGGATTATATTTCAACTGAAAAATGGCAAGATGTTGTCGATTTTTGATGACCACCTTGATGACATTAGCAAGTGAGTTTTACATATGCTGCAATCTTCAATTTCTTGTTTTTTTGTCGAATTCTTCATGTTTTCACTTCTTTGAATTGATAGTTGAAAGTTGAAACTTCACAAAACTGATAATTTTTTTTTTTAAACCTTTTGGATGACAGAGACTGGCTGAACCCCGAACTCTTTAAATAAATTGGTCTTCTTTTTGGCAATTGTGCTTGTTGGCATTCATGCGTAGTTGGTCATGTTGGATTTTAGACGACAAGGCTCGACTGATTAGAGAATTTGGATCACTTTCATGAAGAAATATTTTCCATGTTAAATCAACTTTTTAGTTATCTACAGTTGAACTTGTTTGTGAAAACTACAGGTGTCTTATTCATCAAGGCATTTGGGGCCAAGTTTACAGTTGTTGAGTTGAAAGCAAGCTCATTCATTTTCGGTTTTATTAGTGTCAGTGTTATTGTTATTAGTTTTCTAGATTAAATCTTAATTGAAGCGGGTAAGTAATTGGAGTATGGTTGTCAAAGAAGGTTTATACTCGTGACGTCAATAAGCCGCTTCAAAAGGTTTTTGATTATTTTTCTTATTTTTTTTCCTAACATAATAGGATTGAAAGATGCAGATAATTTTTATTTGTAAAATACAAATAAGAACAAAAATTACCATGACCAAAACCTCAATGGGTCTCACATTTAAGATTCCAAAAGGTAGAACATGATCTGTTTATTCTTGCACTCTGGCTACATATTAGGGGAACAAGAGATTATCATATAATAGATAAGATACTGGTGGCAGACCTGATACATAGTCCTTTTCATGCACCTTCCTGTAGGGTGGAAAGCCAGACAAACACATGAAGATTAACAAACAATTATACAAATGATTATTTTTGTCTTAGAACATGACAAGAAATTGACTCAAACATGACAAGAAAAAAGTAGGGTTTCAGTTACAAAGATATTACCTTTATTTTAGAGACTTTTTCAGAAGGAGCCATTTTCCTCTGCTTCTTAGTTTCTTCTTCTGCTCCTGCCTCTTAAGGGAGCGATTGAGATATGTCGCCGTTCTCTTCCAAGCCTTTTCATAAACCAATGATCACTACTTCTACTGAAAAGTACCATGTATCCCACAGATATCCCGATCACCAATCCACTTGCATATCCCATCATCACCACCTTTCTATCAAACATACCTTCATCGTGCTTGCCGTCATCACCTTGATCGGGTTGCGCCTCTCTATTGCCACATAATTTAGACAAAGGAAATCCACACAATCCTGGGTTTCCATTGTATGAGTCGTTGTTGAATGTGTTGAATTGCCGTCCACTAGGTATTGGCCCCACCAATTTGTTCTGAGAAAGGTTCAAGAATGCGAGCCATGGTATGTCGGCCAACTGATCAGGAATTCTCCCAACAAGCTCATTAGAAGAGAGATCTAGCCATTCGAGATTAGTCAAATTTCCCAATGATGATGGTATAGTACCATGCAACTTATTGTGAGAAAAGTTGAGACCCTTGAGTGACTTAAGCCTTCCAATCGATTGCGGAATCTCGCCTGTGAAATTATTGCTTGATAAATCAATGGTTTTCAGAATAGTCTGGATTTTCATTAGCTCAACGTCCAAGCCTTTCAGAAACACCTCTATCGAATAAAAGTAATAAAACCAGTCAGTATCTGCCATATACTTCATTTTGACTTTCTCTGCAGCCATTATAGCTGTGAAATTCTCAATATATCTGATTGGAAGAGTACCCTTGAACTCATTGTGGGAAATATCCAGGATTCTTAACTGACGAAAGGGAGATTTGGTTTTAGGATTCCCAATGGAACCATTAAACTTGTTAGCTCTCAGGACTAGAACCTGTAGCTTCGGAAGAGATTCTAGCCAGTCAGGGAACGTGTCTCTTAGCCGGTTGTTTCCAACATCTAGAACTTCAAGATTTCTGCAATGCACCAAAGATCTTGATAGCGGTCCTTCCAGCTCATTCCCATTCAAATTAATATACATCAAACTTTTGCCCTCTGCGAATGTTTCGGGGATGGGGCCGTGTAGTTTGTTCATTCGCAAATCAACAACTTCGAGACTTGCACTGAAATCTCCAAGGCATTGAGGAATAATTCCACTCAAGTTATTATGAGATAAATCGACCACCCGAAGGTATTTCATGTTGCAAATAGAAGTTGGGATATCTCCTGAGAACTGATTTTTCGAGGCAACAAAGAAGACTAAACCAAATGCTGATGGAATTGGCAGAGGTCCTGAAAAAAAGTTGGGACTAGAATTAGCAAGTTGGAAGTGGCTCTATTTCGGTTAAATAGTTGTGGGAAAGATCTAAAATGAAAAATCAAATCCTTGTTGACTTCCCATAACAAATTAGGAACGCTTCACGGTATTTGGTTAAATGAAAGGTTTAGACTGAATAAACGTTTTGAATATACGAGGAAGTGTGGGAACTCACTTATGTTGCATGATGATCAACCCAAAATCAAGAGGCTATCAAATGTATAATTTATGGAGTTGTTAAAATTGAATAATAGATTGTTTAAATAAAGATAAATGGTCTCAGATAAAAGTGCGGCTTATTTCTCCAACTTTCTAAATATTATATAAAATATTTGCAATATTATATGTAGATAAGTCCAGAAGCAATCAAATATAGAATAACTAATAATAATCATATGTAATGGCAGTTAAATGAGAAAGTTCCAGAGTAAAAAATTGTAACCACATTTGAAGTCAGCTACACTTGTTTGTATGACTTACAAAACTCTAAATAGCCTTTGTATGTTGTTGTAAAGGTATAGCTGAAAACAAGCAAGCTTATTTACTACGGTTCGTTTGAATTATGTGTTCATTTATAAAAAGAAAATTTTTCTTATTTTAAATTAGAAAATAAAAATATTTGAATGTGTAAAAATTTTCATTTAAAAAATAAAAAAATATTTAAAATGAAAAAAATAGTATTTAAAATTTATGAAAAGATTTCAAAAAAATTCTTTTATTTTTTAAAAAAGATAGTGTATAAAATAAATTTTAAATTATGATAATTTTTATTTTTTAAAATAAAAAAATAGAAAAAAGTTTTTTTTTTAGTTGAAAAAATAATGCAAAAAGTCGTGGTAAATACTTTTTTACAAAAAGAAATTTCAATTTCAAAAATTAGATATACAGAAGGTAAAGCTTTTACATATATTCACGTCTCCACTTTCTTGCAAACAAAAGTCAAGCATTTTGTCTTATCCCATCAACTTACCCATTATAGCCTACTTTGTCATCATAACCTATTACATTGACCATTAGGTTCTAAAGTATGAAATACTACCAAAGGTATAATTTATGAAGTTAAAATTAAATGACAGATTATTTAAAAAAAAGATAAATAATCTCTGATAAAAATATTTTTTATTTCTCTAATTTTTTAAAATATTATATAAGATATTTGCAATATTATATGTAGAAAAGTCTAGAAGCAAATAAATCTAGAATAACTAATAATAATCACATATAATGACCGGTTAAATGAGAAAGTTTAAGAGTAAAAAATTGTAACCACATATGAAGTCGGTTACTACTTGTTTCTATGACTTACACAACTATAAATAGGCTTTGTATGTTGCTAAACAAGCTTATGTACTGAAACTTATTCACGTTCCACTTTCTTTCAAAGGTCAAAGTACTTTGTCCTGTACCCATTATAGCCTACTTTGTCATCATAATCTATTACATCTACTATCAGGCTCTAAAGTCTAAAGCACTATCAGCCTTTCAAACCAAAAACCCATACCCCCTATGTCCATTTACTATCAATATAATTACCCAAACACAACCTACACCTATTCACATACAAAAATGACCATCAGTCTCTAGCTTTTTAAACTTTGAAAGCTTTTCAAACTCCACAATACCTGTAAGATTATTTGATGAAAGATCCAAATACATGAGGTCGGCCTGATGGTGTAACGACCCCTCACAGACCGTTACAGTTTGCTTCTTATTTAATAATTCATCTCTTATAAAATTGCGGAAAATATTAAACTTGAAATAAAAATCTTTACGTTACGAAAAACTTTACTTAGATAATTATAGAAAAACTCTAGAATTTTTTTTTTTTTAAACTATATCAAAATAAACTTCATTATTGATATATATATATTTTCAAAATCCAATTCATGAAATAAAATTTAAGTCCATATGAAACATTCAATCAAATAATAATAAATTAAAGTCTCAAAACTTCATTTGAAATTATAAATGTCCATCTCAAAATCGTTCCTCCCGTTTTCCTATCACACATCGTCCCGCCATCCGCTCCAAGCTCCTCCAACACTATAACTTACCCTTTCCTTTATCTGCAACATGAATTAACTTATATAAGCAAGGGCTTAGTAAGACACTTAAATCTCACAAATATAAATAAACATTTTTATTTTATCATCATAAATATAAACATTATTTAAAAACTTTTTAACTTTTAAAACCGTCATATATTGGGCCCGGCGTTGTACCATCATAACGCGCTAGTCATGGAAGGGTTGGGGTAGCAAATCCCAAACCAACGGTGAAAAAAGTCCGCTCACCGGACAACATCATCATCATCATCATCAAGGGTGTACAATGCCATTTTAAAACATAAAATACATATACATACCATATATATACTTTTCATCAAAACGTCATCATAGGAGAAGTATTATTTAAAAACATCATAACATCATCATCAACATCAAAACATATTCTTTTCAAATCTTTAATTCATGTTGCAGGTGAGAGTGTACTTACATAAACGCCTTACTTAACCTTTTCAAATTTTTCGATGGTGACGCACGATTGAGGTCTCGGGTGCTCGCCTTTAGAACCGTTCATGCCATGAATGATAAATATAATAAAATCAACAAAAGCTCATAATAATTCATCAAACACATCCATCGTATCATAGCAGCACCTAAAAGGCCTATTTCATCATTCAATAACATCACAACACAAAAATTGAACCATTTCATGAAATTCCAAATCTTGACAGAATCTGTCAGTCATACCTTTGTCCATTCTAAGATTTATAAAAATTCATACAGAGCTCCAAATGATCTGAAACTAATTTTAAATGAAAGTAGACATTCAGATCTTTCTAATGGTACCTAATTCATAGAAAATGAAGACCGTTTGGACTCTTAAAAATAGTTTTGAAATTGATTTCTAAACTTTTACCGAAACTGGCAGCCGGACCACTGTCTGTTTGAAAAATCACATAAATTTACAGATATCTCCAAATGATATAAAACTAATTCCAAATGAAAATAGACATCTATAGTTTTCTAACAATATCAAATTTGTTAAAAACGGAGACCGTTTGGATTTTCAAAAACAGTTTTGAAATCTGATCATTAAAATTTTACCGAACTTGGCAGTCCGACCTTTGCCCATTTGAAAAATCATAAAAATTCATACATAACTCCAAAGGATATGAAACTGATTTTAAAAGAAAATAGACATCTAGATCTTTCTAACAATATTAAATTTGTTAAAAATGGAGTCCATTTACACCCTTAAAAACTGTTTGGAATTCTTATCTTAGAATCTGTAAAATTTCAGTGCAGTGGTCAAATCCGAAAATATAAAAATTATCACCACAATATACATGATTTTCACACACACACACACACACAAAACAGCCCTAAGAATCTTTCTAACACATAAAATTATTCAATCCCCATACCAATGAAATCATAAATCAAGAAATCAAAACCCTAATTTCATCTTGTTCACAAAATCATCCATATCGCCCCTTTTTTTTTTTTTTTTTTTTTTCCGATCATCATTCGATAAATATTTCTCATCCTCTCCTCAAATTCACATGAAGACAATCATCAAGAAAATCATCTAATCCCTCGAAGAATCCCAAACTAAAATCAATAACAAAATAATCTTCATCATAAAATTATACCGAAACATACCTTAAAATCCTTTGATCTTGGCTTGAAGAATTTGGAGGTTTGACATATTCCTTTATTTTTTATTTTTTATTTTTTTCCTTCTGTTTGTGCGTGAGAGAGGGGCAGAGAGAGTAGACAGAGAATGGGAAAGAAAGAGAAAGGGAGGCTAGGGATGCAAGAGTGAGCGTTGAAGAAAAAAATGGTAAACTTTGTGAATTTCAATTGGAAATCAATTGAATGCTAATTGGCTGGAATAATAAGACCAATGCTGTCAGTAACTTATTTTGGGTAGGAAATTGTCAAATAAAAGAAGGGAAATTGAATGGGAATTAAGAACATAATTTATTTTTATTTTTATTTTTTTTCCACGTTTTCCGATTGACATCCGCTTCCTTCATATTCTCCTTCAGATTTCCTATTAAACACACACACATATATATATATACATATACATATAATATATATATATGTACGTTGGCAATCAATAACTTAACATATATATATATATACAAAGAAATATATACAATATAAAATAAAATATACTTACACATATAGTGTATATCTATAAACATATAAGATAATCGTATAATGTATAATTATGCTTTATATAACATACAAAAATAAATGCAACAATTTCTTTATTACATATATATTTAAGCCATCACAAAAATTATCAAATCATCATATAAAAATTCATCAATTTGGCATGAACATTGTTCTAGCACGTCGAGTCCTCATCGCGTCACCTGAGAAAAATAACTCAACATAACATTAGAATTAAGAATTTCTAATCTCATCATATTATCTATGTTAATTCTAATGTTAATTTTCTAACTTAAAGTTAGATAGTATTTGGGGCGTTACAGATGGAATCTTGATCCTGGAATGATGCCCCACAGTTTATTTTTACACAATGAGAGGAAATACAGCGAGGTGCTCTTGAATTCTCTGATCTCACCAGTAAAAAGGTTATTGCCGAGATGTAAATCCTCCAAATCTGGCAGTTCATATATCCATGAAGGTATTGTACCGTGTAGTAAATTACCTTCTAACCTCAGAACGGTTAAATTTGAAAGAGCGCTTCCCACTTGATACTTTGAAGAGCCATCTGGAGGGGATTTCTGTGAGAAATTGCTGCAGATTTCTGAAAGTTGGCCTGAGAAATTGTTGTATGAAAGATATAAGTCCGTGAGTCGTTGAAGGTTTAAAATGGAGCAAGGAATCTGGCCATTAAGATGGTTATCACTTAAGTCAAGTGCCTCAAGTTTCAGCATCTGGAACATATTCTCCGGCAACTCCCCGTGCAAGTTAGAAGAGACGAGAGAAAGAATTGTTAAAGAAGAAGACAAGTTTGTTAAAGAGAGAGGTGACACAGAAGACATGTCAATATTGGAAAAGTCGAGTTCTGTTAGGCTGGTTAAGTTTTTAGCGAGGGCTTTGAAGGTATCCTCCTCTATTGTGAGTTGGTCAGGAGAATATTCACTGAGTCTCAGGCGGACCAATTTGGAGAGATGAGAGATTTCCAAAGGCACATGGCCACCAAAGTTCAAGAAGAACAGGCCAAGATCGGTCAAGTTCTTGAACTGGCCGAACTCGGGTAAAACAGGGGAGCCTTCGAAGTCAATCCAATAAAGAACTAGCCTTTGGAGATGGCGGAGGAAGAAGAGGCTACTGTTGGAACTAATAGCGCCCTTAAGAGTAGTGTAACAATGGAGGTCAAGGCCGATCACATGCCCTGTAACTCCGTCACACGTGATTCCACCCCATGTGCAACAATTTGTGCTCTCATTCCATGGTGTTGAATGAGCACAGGCATCAAACGAGGAAGTAGGTGAGAAAGAGCCCTTGAATTGGAGAAGAGCGGAGCCCTCATCGGGATGGCATTGAGGCACAACAGAAGCAGATGAAAAACAAGCTCGAGAATTGAAGATGAAGAAGAAGAGTACACAGAGAGGAGATAATGAGGATAAGCACCCCATCCTTTGTTTGTTCTTGAGTAATATTTTAGGAAGATGATTAGAGCCTTTAATTACTAGTGCTATACTTATATACATGTCTATCAAATCAGAGCAAGTCTTTCACAAGGGCACAAAGTCATCTCAAGAATTCCAATGAAAAAGATTTCCAATCAAACACAAAATTTCCAAAGGTACTCTGCCCCACGAGATGTTTCCGTATCTAATGGAATATTAATTTCTATTGGACCAAAGAATAAAGATGCTTTATCAGGTGCATAAAGATGCTTTCTTACTGAACCAATAAATACTAAGTTTTGCCTCAAATTGGATGCACGACGGTTAAAATAGCCGTACTCCAATTGTAGTTTTCTATTTTTTCTTTTTTGGTTTTTTTTTTAAAGTAAATCAATTTTACTGTTCACATATTCAATCTCAATTTTCATGTCTTTTTTATTTCAAGTCAAAATGAGCTTATTTTTTAATATATACAATGACGAGATAAATGAAATAATATCCATATTGTTATTTTTCTTTTACTTGAAAGAAATTTTAGTTTTTACACTTTTTAACTTCAAACAATTTTTTTTTTTTGATGTACATAGCTAATTTGATTGTGATTGATGGTCATATCTTATTTCTGCAATAGGAGCCTTAGAAAATACACTATTGATAGGACACTGCTCTTCTACCATCAAATATGTATCAAAAGCTAATGGTAATGAGATGTTTCTAAGTTACATTTTGGTTTTGGTGCTGATCATCACCTTCAGATTTGTGAATTCTAATATCTTCATCTTGTGATGACCAAGAGTAATGCAAGAGCATTTTCTTCTACAAAAATCATCTTATTTCAACTAAATTTGAATTTTTTGAAAATAGAAGAGTTAAAAAAAATTATTCTTATTTTAATTAAGTTTGAATTTTTTAAAAATAGAGGAGGAAAAAAAAAAGATGTGCACATGAATTGAGATTGCGATATATATATATATATATATACTTACTTTTGGACAAAAAAAAAATTAAGAAGAAAAACATTTAGGACGTCCCCTAAAAACAGAATCTCCATACATTGAAAAGTGGGGAGGAAAGAAAAAAGTTGGGGTGGAAAATTGCTAAACGCTTTCATTGACTGGTGTCTTCCCCAGTCAAGCAAATATATTATTTTGAAAAAGAAAGTTTCCAAAACTTTTTTTTATTTTTCCATGCCAACCGTATCGTGTTTGAAATGCCTTCGACCGTCATTGATTTTTTTTTTTTTTTTTTTGAGCTTTATGGTTTTTTTTGTTTGTCTATTTTTTAAAATTTTAACTAGTGTATTACGACAAGATCGGTTGGTTGTCTTTCATTTCTTGGTTTTCTAAGTTTGTGAACACTTTTATAAGAATAGACTCACTTAATTGATTATAATAAAATCCAGTTCTTATATCGTACTACTTCAAATATCGTACTACCCCAAATATTATTTTGTTATGCAAATGTGCCGTTAGTCAATAATATCTTGAAAATAAGATGAGAAAGTGTTAATTTCAAAATCATTTTTGTTTTAAAGTCATTTTTTTTTGTCATATAAGTAATAGGGGGTTTATGAATAAAGAAACATTTAGAAAAATAATTACAACTTGTAGCGGTGGATCATCATACGCGCAGTAGGTGGTGGTCAGTGGTGGAGCCCCGTTGGTCCCAGGAAGGCAGCTAATAATGGGCTCATTTACTTTTATGCCCCAATCACAGAGACTTTTTCTTATTAATTCATAATTTATTCGCTTAAAATTTTGAAATTACAAAATTTACTTAGATAGTTTTTGTAATTAATTTCAAATATATTCCAAGATTTAACTTCTAAATATATACTATCAGAATTTTTTTTTTTCATGTTTAGATCCTAGCTTTATGGCTTGAATAATATAAAGAGTGTGTTACAACTTAGCAGGCTACTACTAGGACTGGTGAAAAGATCTATAGTAAAGCGTACAGGT
The DNA here is from genome assembly GCA_025413025.1 of Ficus hispida. NCBI lineage: Eukaryota > Viridiplantae > Streptophyta > Magnoliopsida > Rosales > Moraceae > Ficus > Ficus hispida. The sequence continues at coordinate 16,176 of JAINRH010000142.1, forward strand.
TTGAGTCATTTTCAAGGTATAATATGGAGTATCGAAAATGTCATTAAATTGGAATAAGTTCAGCACACTACAAGAATTTTCACTTTCGGAGACCAAAACATTGGTCCCAGAAGGTCAATTTTTTGGTCACCGTTGCCTTCCGTGACCAACATTTTTTGGTCGCCATTTGGTCCCCGAAAGTTGGTCGCACTAGGTATCGGCGACCAAAAAAATTTGGTCTCCATAGGTTAAGGCACCTACAGAGACCAAAAAAATTTGGTCCCCGTAGGTATCAGGACCAACGGAGACCAAAAAAATTTGGTCCCAAAATATATCAGAACCTACGGAGACCAAAAAAATTTGGTCTCCGAAGGTATCAGCGACCTAAAAAATTTTGGTCTCCGTAGGTATCGACACCTACGGAGACCAAAAAAATTTGGTCTCTGAAGGTATCCGCGACCAAAAAAATTTGGTCTCCGGAGGTATATTCGAATTTCACAATTTTCAAAATTGGCGAATTTTTCAAAATTTTTTGAAGACCAAAAAACGTATTTTGCAGAGTTTTTTAGCTAGTAAATGTTTTGTTTACCGAAATTTTGAGCGACCAAAATTTTTTATAAACAGTAATATTCATGACCTGTTGAGAATAGTTACATATTTTCAATCTATAAATATACAATTATAAAAAATGATAATACAAGAAAAATATGTTATATTAGCTAAAGAGACTCCAAATCTCTAAACACATTAAACAATTTATAGTAATTGTTTAATTATAATAGGTATCAAACGAAGGTAAACTATAATTAAAACAAAAGGTAACTTAGGATATAGTGGCTGATGGTGGCGGTGGCGGTGGCGGCGGCGGCAGCGGCGGTCCATTTTGCCTCTGGGAGAAAAGTCCCGGATGATCTAAAGGCGGATTAAGATGTTGAAGAAGTTGTTGAATTAGCTCATCTTGTTTTTGCAACCTCTCATCCTGCATTTTCATCCTGCCCTCCACATCTATCACACGCTGTTTATGTTCCGCAACTTCGATTCTAAGGTTCTCGACCAACAATCGTTGTGTAGGTCCTCCAGAGATGCTCAATTTTCTCTTTTTAATCACAGGACCTGTTCCACGCTCAAACCCATATTTTTCATACCTTTCATTAATCAACACTTGAGAGTAGATATCTTCTTCATCATCAGAATCGAGTTCGAACCCTCTGGTAGTTGGCGTAATCTTTCATTACGTACTTCTATCATACGTCGCTGCAAGATTCAAAGTGTTATGAATATATATAAATAAAAATAATATAGTTGATGAAGTCTAACAATTAAGACTGATCTTACATAATCCGCCTCAGCTCGGTCAGTTTGCCAACTATGCTTTTCACTCCAATGAGTTAATTTAAAGACATCTAAATACTTTCCCGAGCTTGTCAAATCTGAACTTGATTGGGTGTTCTATATTCAAATTATTAATCAATAACAACATCATTTATTATCTCTTATTTTAGCAAAATATATTATTCAAATCGTAACAGTCGCTGAAAGTTCAATTTCTTGTAGTGGCAGGGATCACAACATGATCTTTGTGATATGCTCTATCTAATGAATGAGGCCTTTTTTTTTTTTTTTTTCTCCATATTCCAAGAATGTCTCATTAACAATCCTAATAGTTCCCCATGACTTAAAATTTTGGGTTGGAACATTGCATTATTCAACATATTGTCTCCTTATCTTTTACATATATCTCTACCAACGTTCGGTCCATGAGAAAACAATGAACTTGACCCTTTTCGTTTTTTAATAATAATGGTATTGTTACTAATAAAAAGGATTGGTAGCCAAAGATTTTAAGTGAACTGTTGGTTTGATTTTCCAGACACGTTAAGTACCACAGTCAAGCCAGTGTACCATAGAATTATGCTTTATTACTTAACAAATATTTGATGTTCATATATATAGTTATGATCTCATGTTGTTGTATGATTTTCATATATATATATATATATGTATATATATGTGTGTGTGTGTATGTGTTAAAAGTTTGTGAGAGTTTGAGATGCAGGAGCATTTACTTAATGTTGTTTGAGTCTTTATATGGGTAGTTCCATACAATTTTACAAAACGACCTTTCGTTTGTTTGTCCAAATTGTTAGTGTTTTGCAGTCGTTTATTAATCTATTAGCATGTTTCGTTCAATTTTGAGTTTAGGACCAGCAGCTATTGTTAGTAAAATGAGACTTGAAAGCATCTGTGAAGGCAGATTCTATCGAAAACTCTCTCTCTCTGTCTTAAAATGGTCGTAATTGATTACATCGTAGTCACATTTTTTGTAGTCTTAATCATGATTATTCTTAATTGACATTCCTCTTAATTTACCGCTCTTAAATTGGTGCAGTAAACTTTTGGAAGTTGGGCACGGGTGTGGAATAAACTTGCTAGTATTCTCAGCAATATATATATATATATATATATAAATTTTAAAAAATAAAAAAAGTTGCTTGTAATTACTATGTATTTTGTTACGGTAGTTGTCTACTCTCATCACGTAATACCCGATTAACTTAGAGCTACAAGCTTATTTTGGGGGGGGGGGGGGGGGAAATACAGATAATTTGTAAGGATTGATGACATCATTTAAATTTTAAGATGTAGAATGAGTTGTTAGATTTTTATAGGACTTTTTGATATGCTACATATAGTATTTAAGGCCATCTTATTTTAGCTCGCTAGCATATAGCTTTGCCATCCAAGTGCTTGCCGTCAACTTGTGATCCTATATATATGTAGATTGCCTTGCATCGTTGAAGCCAATTTCTAAGTATGCATCAGAATAAGAAAAAGTGTGAAGAAGACATGAAAGGAAAAAAAAAAAAAATAGAGCGATGGAAATATTAGAAGCAATCGAGAGAGAGAAAAAAAAGTTTTTATTATCTAACAAGCAGTTAGTTGATATAAGTATACCTTTTATTACATCACTTGAAAAATATTATGTTTTGTAGTACATTTTCAGTTCTGTTATTGTTATTTTTATCATGCTTTGAAGAAGTGTAAATAAATTATTTTTATGTATGGTGTAAAATCTCATGCTTATTAGAATCAACCAAAATAAAGAATAAATCATTAAGAAAAAAAATTCCAAGAAAGGGGCCGTACAGAAAAGAAAGGGTTCTAACGGTATGAGATTAACATCACATTAGAAGATCCTATACTAAAGTTAAAAGAGAAGTATATTTTAATGTGGAAAACTTATATAATATACTTGTTTAGCTTTTTGCTCATATAGTTATCCAGTCTGCATGTCAGTAAGATTAAGAGTTTGACTGATCCAGTAATTTCAGAGTCTCATAACAAAATTAAAGATTTGATTTATTTTTTTAAATATAGGGTTTTTAGTTAGCTAATGTTCTTTTTGAGCTGCTTGCTCGAGAGGGGCGTTACACATCATTTATGGAAGAAGGAAAAATTAAAAAATAAGAGTCATGACTGTATAAAACTATATGATTCAAGCCAAAATAAATTCGTGTTCGAACTGTGTATGTCTCGTTACAGAGTCTGCTACATGTTTCTTATAGCTTTGTCGTTTTTTGCTTTGATTAATATTCTTTCGTGTTTTTCCTTTCTGATTAAATTCACAGATCTTGATCATGTCGTTTTGGACTCTGTTCCCTTTTTATATCGATTGTGTGTTTTTAAGTATCTGGATTCACAAGTGTCGTTTCTTGCAAGGTCATGTGTGCTTTTTAGAGGTCAATGTAGTTGAATACTTGTCGTTTTTTCGTCTTAATGTCGTTTCTAGTTCTATGAGTGTGTGTGTGTGTGTGTGTGTGTGATTTGTTGTTGTTGTTGTTGCCTTCTTTTTTTTTTTTTTTGGTGGAAAAATGATAGTGTGTTTTTTGAGTTGTGTGGGTAACTCTCCCTGGTAGTATTGGGTTCTTAGAAATCTAATAATGTTAAGACATTCGATGCACATGTTAATATACATAAAATTATGAAATATAGCACATTTGGTATCTGTACTTTAATGTATGATATAATTTTTAATATCCATCTTTTATCATCATCATTAAGCTTTTAAATTCGTAAAAGTAAAGTTTAGTATTTAATTAGTTAAAAATGAAAATGCTATAATGATTAAATGAAAAAAGTTGAGATACTAAAAAAATCAAACGTTGAATTTTATAACATTCATTGTTCTTTGTGAAAACTTGTCATCAAATTTAGTATATAATAAATTTAACATTAAAAATAATACTTTATTGAGATCATTCTTTTTACTAAATGTCAAATTTTAATATTAGCACCATCTGGTGGGTTTTTTTGTTTTTTTTAATTATGACGAAGTATTTGTTTTAAAATGATGTTGACATGTTTTGGCATCAAAGGAAAAAACGAAAGGGAGTAGACCATTGAACGCACAGTACAAAATAAATAATTTAAAAATCGAGTTTGAAAAATGGATAACATAAGTAGTGTTTTGATATCATACAAGCTCGGTCTTTTTTTTTTAACCCTCTCTCGCCCTCTCAGAATAATTTGGTTTCCATTGTTGAAGGGCGTAATAAAGAAAGGACTTGATAGTTGTTGAAATATTATAATGTTTATGATTTTCATTTTTTTTCAGCTTTTGAATAACATTTTGCAACCTAACTTACGTTATGTATGATAATAAACTCACAAAGGCAAATTAAATAAAAATAATAATATTTCATATATAACCTTCAAACACAACATATTTATAATTAAAAAAAGAGTAAGATTCCACAACAACCATCTAAATCGATTTTATACTAAACGAGTTGATCTTAAGAGTGAAAAAAAAAGTGGCCTCGTATGAATAGCTTTTTCCTCTGTAAAAAAAGCTTTATTGGCACTGAATTGGGCCTTGGTACTTCAAAAGAGTGAAGATGACTGATATTTTGATCAAATGGGACATTAATTCTTGAGTGAAAGATTAGTCAAAGTGACTTTGTAGCTTTCCATGCTGTAGTCTTCATTAAGCGATATCTTCTAATCTTTCTATTTTATTGGTGGAAGTCGGAATTTTTATGTTTTTTTATATACAATAGAAACAATAATGAAATGACATAAATGATATTATTTCTTAGAAAAAAAATAGTGTATAGTATCCAAATAAACAATAATTAGTTTGGAATTCTTGATTGTTGTGGGAGTGTTCTGTTAGTTCTTCTAATATATTTGAGAATTTTATGATACGGTAGAAAGGATTATTCTTTTTCGTCAATAAATTAGATAATGTGCCGTAGCATACCAAAAAAAAAAAAAAAGTACCACATAGCTACGTACATTAAAGATTGGGGTGGAAAAATACTAAACACTTTATTTGACTGGTGTCTTCCCCAGTTCAGCAAATATATCATTTTGTCAAAGAAAGATTCCAAAAATTTTTTACTTTTCCATACCAACCATATCGCATTTGATAGTCCTTCAACCACAATGGAATTCTTTTATCTTTATGGTCTTTTAACGGCAAGACCTGTTGGTCCATCTTTCATTTCTCCATTTTCCAATATGTCTCCATTTTTTAAGTTTATGTATGTTTTTGTAAGAGTAGACTCACTTGATTTATTAGAATAAAATTCGGTTTTTACCTGCTTCCAATGACTTAGATTTTGGGCTGGAACATTGGATTTCTTTTGCATATTGTCTCCTCGTTTAATTACTTATCAAGCTAGGTCCATAAATAATAATTAAAAAAAAAAAAACATAAAGAGTACACAGAAGCAGATGAACAGCAAACTCGAGAGTTGAAGATCAAGAAGAAGAGTACACAGAAAAGAGATAAAAACAAGCACCTCATCTCTAGTTTTTTCCTTTAGTAATATGTTCTCCCTTACTAGTGCTATACTAGTATATACATGCTGTCAAATCAGCGCAAGTCTTCACGAGGCCACAAAGTCATCTCAAGAATTCCTACGGCATTTTCTAACGAAAAGATTCCCAATTAATGCCCTTACGCCTGCTTAATCAAGAAGCACGAAGACCGTGTTGAGATTAATTTGTGTAATTGATTGAGTGATTGATTTGTACTGTTTTGTGATTATTTTCTAATTTAGATATGAACATGATAATTAGATTTATTATAAGATTGTCAATTAGGTTTTAATTTGGTGTGATTGGGTTTTCTTTTATTACTCTTCTCTACGTGTATTTTTTAACCCAATATTTTGTCATTTCAGTTTGTGAATGAGAATTATTTGAATCCCAAATTTCAAGTTGGTATCAGAGTCAATTATAGAGCCCTTAAATAATTTTCGTTCAGCACAAATAACAAAACAACAAAAAACAAAGCACAAACACCAATTAATAGCAAAACATCCATCAAAATTACCATCCATCCTTCAAACCCACGCTAAGCAAATCGCAAAAAGAAACTTGCAAATCGCAAATCAAAACCCTTAAATTCTCAGAAAAAAAAAAAAATTGTTTCTCCATGTTGAAGTTTTGTAAGTGAGACCTGTTTATTGAGTCTTTTTATTATATATAAGTTCTTTCGTTTACCAAACCAGACCTGGTTGAAAAAAAAAAAAAAAAAAAGAAGGAAAAGAAAAGAAAAGAAAAGAAAACTCCATGTCCTGCGTCGGATCACTGCGAGTCTTTGTCTATACGAATCACAAATAATCAGTTGACTACTGAAATTTTGAAAACTATGCCACCATTTAGCGAGGAGTACCAAAGGCCCGTTTGGGAGGCTATCTCCATTTTTTTTTTTTTGTCTTTTTCTTCAATTCAAAATTATTTTTTACTATTTATATTTTCAAATGTCTATAGTAAATTTAAACTTTAAAAGTTTTTAACTTTTTAATTTCAAATCTAAATGAAATGATTCTTATATTAAAAGACTCACAGCGATAGGACGAATAAAATAAGAACTATTTTGTATATTTTTTCTAAATATATTTCAAATTTTTATACTATTTTCTATATCATAACTCACATTTCTAACCAACTTTCAAAACTTTATTTCCACACCATCCAAATCTCCATCTCTAAATGTCCCCAAATGGGCCCTAAATGTCATGATGCTGCATTTTGCAGGCAAAGTCTTTGGCCCTTTATTTACGTGCTTTCCAATAGTCTTCTTATGGAATCCAACTAATGGATACTCAATTTTACCCCAAATTGGACGTGCGATAATTAAACTAGTCGTGTCCATCAACCACAATGCATAATTTATTCTTTTCGTCATCATGAAATTTAATTGTGGTTGACAAACGCAGCTAATTTCGATAGTAGGAGAAAATGCATTATCCATAGGACATTGTAATGCGGTGCCCCCAGATTTGCATTTTCTTTGGTGCTGATCAGCATGAGCATTTTTTTCTACAGCTTGCCTAATTTTTATTTATTTATTTATTTGCATAACCCATCTCAACTTATTTTATCGGAAGCACTAATATTAGTTTCATATTTTTACACATCTTTCACAGCTCTTTGTATACAAATAATATTTATATAAATACTAGATTAGAGTTTTCCACGAAACAATTAAGAGGACATGTGATGACTGTTAATGGAGTATTATTAGACCCTGGAATTGGCCCTTATTATCGGTTCTATTGAGATCACAATAGTTCTCATTGGAGTTTTTCCTATTTATTCATAATTAATTTGAGGATTCAACTCCTGGATATTGTATCTTTTTTAGTTAAAGGAAAAATTACGTTATAAATCCAACGAATACAAAAAAAAAAAAAAAAAAAAAAAAAAAAAAAAAAAAAAAAAAAAACTAATTCATACATGAAAGACCTCAAAACATAGGAAGACTTGTTTGACGAAATCAATTGATTCCATAAGTAAATTTGAATGAACTTTAGGAAGACAAGCTTCTCCTCGAGTTATGAAATCACAAAATCTAGCATACATATCTCTTTTTAGCAACATTTATGTAATTGATAGAAAATCTGATCGATTGAAATCAAGAGACCTGTAATATCAAGACACATACTACATCATCAAGAAGCAATCTAGCAAACTAAAAACATAACCTCCGTACATTGAAGTGTGGGGAGGAAAAATAAAGTGTGGTGCAATTAATCATTTGGACAAAGAAAAGGTTCCAAAACTTTGTTTTCTATTCCACCCATATCGGATTTGATACGCTAATTTATTGGGATTTTTTGGTCTAGCTTCTAGCTTCGTGGTTATGATGATCTTTACGAATAATAACACAAATTCAGCTTTCCAATCTTGACATCACTGGCCGCTGCTAAGACCCTACGCAAGACCCGTTTTGCCTCCTCAACAATCCTTAATTTACGGGCTTAAGAGCATTCTAACGTAATGTTAAATTAGTATGCCAATGGTTAATTTTAAAATTTCAATAAAGAAAATGCTCTTCAATGGAATGTTATCTTTGATGTCAAATTCATCATATGTTAAACTTTATAACTGTGATGCCCTAAAAATTCATAAACTCGATTTACAAACTATTATTATGGATTTCCTTCATCTATACACTTCTAATGAATTATTTTGATGAATACCAAATTTCAAGATCATGAATTATGGTATATGTATGATCAATGTGGTGATGTCGATGATTTAACAATGTTGAGTTTATCCATTTAAGAGAGAAATATATATATATATATATATATATACAAATATATAATGTTATTCCCATTTTTCTTTTTAAATTGAAATTTTGTGAAAATATTATGTGTGACAATTCATTATATAAATATAATAAATGAATAATCATAATTTTATGATTTGAAAAAGTGAATTTTATGTCATGCTAAGATTTATCTATTAAATTAAATTTAATAATCCTACTATTATCTCAAAAAAAAAAAAAAAAAAAAAAAAAAAAAGAAAGAAAGACATTTAAGGGGAGTGCTCGTGCACCCCCCTACCCAGTGGGTAAGGCAGTGGGCTTAGGCCCACTGCAAGAAAAACAAAACAAAAAAAAAAAAACAAAAACAAAAACAAAAAGGTTAAGGTGGGCAGAGGCCCATTGAGCCATGCAGGTAGGTTGTAAGCTGCCTGCCTGCTGCCAGTAAACTAGCACAAAAGGGAAATTTTTTTTTTTCTTTTCTTCATAAAATAGGTTGATCAAGAGGGAGGTTTTGAGAATTCAAAATCCAATCCCTAAACAAGCAAAACAATGATGACAAGACAAAGAAAAAAAAAGTTGATTACAATATAAGATGATAAACTACTTGAATGACTACTCACTAAAATCGTTTTTGGAAAAAACCGTTGTGGTATGTTTCAAAAAAAAAAATTTAATTTTTTGACCCTATCACGACGGTTTTTAGAAACCTCCATATATCGAAGAATGGCGAGGAAAAATGTTTCACACTTTCAATGATGCACGGATTGGAAAAAAAAAAAAAAAAATGCGTGGTGTCTTCCCCACTCAAGCAATTCATCATTTTGACAAAAGGTTCCAAATCTTTTTTTTTCATTCCACCCATACAGTATTTGATACGCCTTTATTGGAAATCATGGTTATAATGATTTTTTAGAATGGCACAAATTCAGCCTTCCGATCATGGCATCGCTGGTCACTTCTAAGACTCTAGGCAAGACCCACCGTGCCTCATTAACAACCTTATTTTATGGACTTAAAAGTTGTTAAATTAAATTATAAAATTAAAGATAAAAAATAACAAAATAATCTTGTATCAGACTACTTATCTTCTTGTGGTTGAATCCCCAAGTTTTTGGGATGCTATACATTTGACTTGAGCATTCAAATCCGGTTTAATACTAGTAAAAACATCCCTGAACAAAGGTTCTAGTACCATGTCAAAGTGTCGAAGCATGTTCAAAAGTAAACTAAACCCTTAGACTGCCACGAAAAAATACCATCGGATTTTAATGTAGCATGATCTAATTCAAAATTTTCACCTAATTAACCTGTGTCAATGATAAACTTTAGCATTTGGATAAAGAAAGTGTTTTCAACGGCGTGCTATTTTGATGTGAAATTTGGCATATATTAAACTTTATAAAAAATTTTATCACAATTTATAGCCAATACTAAATTTAACATTTGATTCGTATTTATTAGCATCTTCACTTTTTTATGTGATCATTAAAATTATTTTGTATTTTCAAATCATCTAAATATTAAAATTTCGCCTTAATTACGCGTTCTAAAGAATAATACTGATGATAAAAATTAAGTATATATAGTATGAAAAATAGCATTATACATGGAACATATAAGGAAAAGATACTGTTATTTTTCACATTCTCTAATAATAATATAATTCCACACTTAACTTCACTATAAGATGAATAGTTCAAATCCTCCCACTATAAGATTTAAAAAAAAAAAAAAGAAATATATATATAAAAAAAAAGATTTTTCTAACAAATATAAACAAATGCATTGAATATTGTCTCAACAAGCATGTAGCTAGAGCCAGGTTTGACAGACTCGCCGCTTCTCTACAACAATGGGCTTCACTTTCACTTATGTTATACAAAATAATAGTTGACCGGAGCTGTTTCTATTGCTGTAGATTTTCTATAGATTCAATTTTATTAATTGTTGGTTTTGTGATTTCAAGTAATTTTTGGGATTTTTTCAGTAATCCGGTGATTAAACGCCAAAAATTTGACGGATTAAGTGGTTATTAGTTCATAACCAGTTGGTTACCAATCGGTAACCCATGAAGGAGGTGCTTACCTGTAACGTCTCGAAAATTTGTGATCTCCAATTTAATTAGGAATATAAATTATAAATTTATCATAAAGATTTTTTTTTTTTTGTAATGGTAACTAGAAGATCATGAGAAATTAAATGTAACGACCCGCCTAGCACATGCCATTACCATACATACATACTTATCTTCTCGTACATACTTACATACTTATGAAACACAGCGGAAATTTTTTTTTTTTTTATATGGCATACGAGTGCAACATATAAAAGTGTCTTTATCAAAATATTTACCATAACATAATTACGTAAAGGACAAAACGCGTAGCGGCTACATTTCCCACATTTCACAGTTTGCCCCGCCATGCCTTTCCATCTTGCATCACTACTACAAAACATATATTACACGACGGAGATTACACGACGGTTTCTTGAAACCGTCGTGTAAAGTGAGGTTTACACGACGGTTCATTGAAACCGTCGTGTAAAGTGGTCTTCGCACCCACTTTACACGACGGTTTCAAGGAACTGTCGTGTAAAGTATGTACTTTACACGACGGTTCTAAGAAACCGTCGTGTAAAGTGGTCTTCGTACCCACTTTACACGACGGTTCATTGAAACCGTCGTGTAAAGTTGGACTTTACACGACGGTTCCTTGAAACCGTCGTGTAAAGTGGTCTTCGCACCCACTTTACACGACGGTTTCAAGGAACCGTTGTGTAAAGTCCATACTTTACACGACGGTTCTAAGAAACCGTCGTGTAAAGGGCTCTTGGCAGGGGAAACGCGCTGCCCTCCTTGGCTGAGGAAGCGCGCGGGCGCACACCCGGAGTCGCGCGGGCGCGCGCCAGATTCGGCCTGATTGAGCACGCGGGCGCGCGCTCTGGGCCGCGCGGGCGCGCGCTCTGGGCCGCGCGGGCGCGCGCCTGGGTCGCGCTGGCGTGGCTTACACGACGGTCACCCCAGGGGACCGTCGTGTAAGTTCCAAACACAGGAAGCTTACACGACGGTCCCCGGGCGACCGTCGTGTAATCCACCCCAAATGAGGGCGGCTTTTACGACGGTCCCGGAATGACCGTCGTCTAATCACAAGATTAGACGACAGTTTTTTTCCGAACCGTCGTGTAATGCTCAAAAAATTTAAAAATTTTAAATTTTCATTTTTCGAATTCCGCGCGAAAACTAATTACTTAAATACAATTTTCTCTTCATATTCGCTCGCATATCCTTATTTCTCTTCACACTCTCTACTTTTCTCGAGTACCCACACATACTTCACCAACCCGCCGACACCTCGCTTTTAAATTCCGGTCAATCCACCGTTGCCGTCGTTGCCACTGCCGCCTCCTTCTTGCTTTGGCCGTGACTATTCTTTGTCAAAGGAAAGTAAGGTGACTTCATATATAAACTAAACCACATTTACTTGTTTGTATTGTTGTTTGTCACTAAAGATCCATTGTTGTAAATTAGTGTGTTTGTTTTAATATTTCTCTTTGTAGAGGAGAAAAATGATTGTGGATCGTTAATTTTGACATTTTACACACATTTATGAACATGCTTTTTTTACGCACACAACATGCTCGACGGAATGCCACAATGAGTTTTCCTTTTCGAAAAAGATAATAGAGTTTGATCAATATTCAAAGCATAACTATAGCAAGATTACATGAAGTCTTCTAGCATGAAAATACAAAAATAATGGCTCAAAACGGCCTATGACCATCGAAACCGCGTGACGGACCAAAATGCCAGATTTATCTTGTGCCACATAACAGAGGGAGACATTGGGTTTTGGGAGTCATTGACCCATGGGAGGACTTCGTCCTTTATTTTGATCCTCTTCGAGAGAATAAACGAGATGATTTTACGGAGCTAATGAACATGTAAGTCAATTTTAATATGTTAATTTTTTTTAATCTTAATTATTATATGTATCTTAATTAATTAGTTTCAATTTTACCAATTTGCTAGGGCCCTATCGGATTGGAAGATTATAGCCGGTCAAGGGATTAGAAGGAGACAAGACTATAAAACCATAATCTCGGACCGTCCTTGTCCTCTCCAAGAGGAAGTGTTGAATGTGGTTATTTTATTTTAGGTTTTATGAGGGACATAGTGTTGAATGGAATTGACGTACTAGAAAGTAAAGAATTTTATACTTCTGCAGATTTGGATTTGATTAGGGGAGAATGGGATAGCCATGTAATGCAATTCATTAATTATGATATGTGAACTTGTAATGTAAAAATTGGTATGTATTTTTAATTTGATAATTGAAGTTACTATCTTGGATCGTGTATTGGATAACATGCAGGTTAGGCTAGCACGGGAAATCACCAAAAAAACCAAAATATATTTTTTAAATAAAATATTACACGACGGATCTTAAACCGTCGTTTAATATCAGACATTACACGACGGTTCGGAGAGAACCGTCGTGTAATGTATACACATTACACGACGGTTCGGCCAAGAACCGTCGTGTAATGTGCACATTACACGACGGTTCGGCCAAGAACCGTCGTGTAATGTGCACATTACACGACGGTTCGGCCAAGAACCGTCGTGTAATATGATTTTGATGACACCATATCGTGGTGTAATATTGAGATACGACGACGGTAACGGGACCGTCGTGTTATCTACCACGACGCTGGATTACACGACGGTTGGTAAACCGTCGTGTAAACTTTACACGACGGTAAAAAACCGTCGTGTAATCCACAATTTTTACTAGTGCATCAACCATTGCTGACGGTTGCTTACCTACAGCATAAACGTAAGACAGTGAGCTTTCGCTCAGCAAATACAACCTCCTATACCGCGACATAAACAAACATGATCTAATCTTTCACATACTAACTTAACTTACCATAGCATATCGTACATATCATGACTTCCTTTTCATAGCATAACATACATCATAATGCATGGTCCATTTATGCTTATTTTATGCTCAATTCATGCTTAACTTACTTTCATTTCTTATCTTACTTATGGGCCCCTTACTTGTGTGTATGTACCGGGCGCGCGGCTATGGAGTGGTTGGGGAGGCCAAACCATTTCCAACTCAAACCATAGTCTAACCCGACCTTACTCGGGTCGGTACAACACAGGCGACTTGCTCGCCATCTTACTTTCCTTTTATCTTATCATGTCATACTTGATCTTATTTTATAAGATTTTGTGAACATGCTTCGTGCTCTCATACTTCCATGATTCATGTAATCATAACATAATATTCATCATAAACATACCTTAACTTATCATACTACATAACCTAGCATACAACATATGATATATTGCATAGCATATCAATAACATAACATAACAACAATAACATTACTTAGCACTAACAATATAACATAGCAGCAACAACAACATAGCATAGCATCAACAACCGCATAACATACATCCCTAGCATACATCTAACATACTTGGGCAAGTACCACAACAAAGCCTATGCTGTAGGCGGTGGTTGTACTTACCTCTCTTGCTATGTCCTGCGTTATACTGCTTCTTCTCTGAGTACAGCTGCAGGTTCTCTCCTGCTCCTTGAAGGACATAGGTGAGGTTCTTAGTTAGTGTTGCAGAATGTTGATACTCTAATCAACATGCTTACATAATCCTAATTGTATGTCCCTGATACTAGATGTCTTACTGGGTTATAGATAGTAACCCTATATCTTAGCCCAATTTTATTACTCTTGGTATCCTTTAGGGTTATCTTGATTAACTCTTAAGGTTAATAATAATTGAACTCTTAATTAACTAAAGTTAACCCTATATGGGTTAATCTTGAGCTTTAGGCTTTGGCCTAGTAACTCGGATATTACATCCGGTTATTACCCGTAATCATTTTGCTTACCCAATTTGGTTTAAAAATTCATTTTCCATTTCTTTGGAAACTTGGGTAATTTTAACTTCAAAAATCGTTTACTTAACTCATAAAAATTCATATCCTTAAAATAGGTTTTTATAAAATCATTTAGGACTGGAAACTGCCTTTGGAACAGTTTCCCTAGTCAAAACAGTGGTTTGGAAAAGATACAATTTTTCTGTACTGTTTTTAGAAAATCCTGTGCAGGAATTTCCTATTCCCTGCACAGTCTTTATAAAATTGTGTCAGTGTAAAAATGAATTCCGATTTTGAAAAAGTTGTCTTCATGAAAGTTCTAGCTCTTGAAAAATCCTAAAACTTTCGTGTTTGGAGAAAAATCCAGTTCTGCTTGTATTTGCGTCAGTTTTTGTTTGAAACTGGCTGATCCTGTAGACTGGGTCTGGGCAGACCAGCCACGGGTTTTTGTAAAAACAGAGACCATTGGAGTCTCATTTTGGGATTCTGCCCAAGCTGTCCTCTAGGAAAAACCCTTCTGAACAACTTTCATGTTTTAAGTTTTACCCAGTTCTGCCTCTAAAGGCCTCAAATTTCTCTTTTCCCGAAACTGGGCAGTTCACATCCGAACTGGCAGTTTTTTGGTTTTAAATTCGTTTTACGTCCTATTACGTGCATCTAACCTCAACTGAACACGCGGGAGCCTAGATAGCATACATGCAGCGTTTTCTAACGTCCCATAAGAACCAACATGTAACTCCAACGTGCCCATGTAAACCAAAACCCGCACTAACCTAGCCTAGGTTTGCATGGTTCTAACTTTGCATTTCATTCATACATGCATCAATCATTCACCCTTAAACTAGCAGCCAATCATGCACTGCCTAGGGCAGATTTTGGACCAAAAAAATCAGGGGACATACAACCCTAAGCATCAAGCATGAAAATCAATCACAAACAAGCACAACAATGCAAGAATTCAAGCCATACACCCTTAGATCTCACTACTACAAAATATGGATACCACGACGGTTTTTAACCGTCGTGGTAACATTTTCACGACGGTTTTTTAACCATCGTGGAATCCATGGTCATGGAATCTTTTCAGATTCCACGACCGTTTTCGGAACCGTCGTCGAAGGTAACAATGAAAAAAAAAATTTGCGAATTCGTTTCATTTCTCCAAACATATTTAAATCACAAAAGCATCAATTTTTCCCGGAAAATTCACTGATAATGTAGGGCATGGATTTTAGCCATTTCGGACGGAATATTCCCAACTCAACCACCTACAAAATTAACATTTTGGATTTTACCTGGAAAATTCACAATCAACAACCACAATCAACAAAATCAATATTTTGGACAAAAATTTCCCAAATTTGTTCAATACCCAAGCAATATACACTACAACTTACCAGCTTGTCGAGTGTGGCCGGTACGGGCGGAGTGCGGTGAGAGAGAGGGAAAGTTGTGTTAGTTCCTTGGTAGACCCGTCAGAGAATGGAGGAGGCCGCGTGAGTGGTGGAGGAGGCCGTCGGAGAATGGAGCCAAGAGAAAATTTTGAGAGGTGAGAAAGAGAGAGGAGGCGCGGTGAGATAAAGAGAGTTTTTGAAAATTTTAAGAAGGAGGAAGCGGAGGGAGAGCGCGCGAACCGAAAAATAACAAAAAACCATCGTGGAAGGACGAGCTTCCACGACGGTTAACAAAAAACCATCGTGGAAGCAGGCCACTTCCACTACGGTTTTCAGTAACCGTCGTGGAAGCAGGCAGCTTCCACTACGGTTTTCCGCTCCGTGTTTTTGAGTTTTTTCGACGACGGTTTTTTAAAAAACGGTCGTCGAAGGACAGTCGTGGAATCCCATTTTTGTAGTAGTGTCTACAAATCAAGCACATACAACCTACTAGGGCATAAAATGGAAGATGGACTTATGTCCTTACAACAAAATTGAATCACCTTATAACTTTGAATTTGAACTCAAATAAAAGAGATAGGGCTCTAGATTTTTACCTTAGACCAAAGTCAAGTTTTGGTCACAAAATTTCTTCCTCCCCCTAGCTCAAAACCGTGGCTGCCCTAGACCAAGAAAATGGTCTCAAAACTTGTTTTCGGTTGATTGAATCACACCCGAATTAACCCTAACTTTTCCCCTTAATTTTTTCAGTTTCTCTCTTGGTTTTTTTTTTCCTGCACCTAACCACTCGGCAGCAAGCCTAGAAAAGGCTGGGAAAACTTTCTCAAACTCTCCCCTTAGCTTTCCCTTGCAAACCGAACACTAACCTAAGCTTGGTTTAGGAAAAATTTTGGTTTTTCTCTTGGCTCCCTCTCACTTTCTTTTTCGGTTTTGATGGGCAGAAAAATGGCAAGAGTTTGGCTAGAGGTTGTGAAAAATGAACAAGGACCACCCCTATTTATAGGCAAAGGAGAACTTGTTGAAATTCAACTTTGACCCCTAAATTATTGAAAAATTTGCCAAATGGCATGCTAGGTTGGCCGGCCATCCCTTGGTGAGCAAGGAACAATTGTTCTAGAACAAGACACTTGTCATCTAATGTTTGGTTCATGGAATTATGATGTCATAATTCCAAATAAGGATGATGTCATAATTTAAAAGGTATATGATGTCATCCTAAGGCCTTGTTTGGCCACTTTTCTCTAAAATAATCCATTTTTGTGTTACACAGATATTTCCAATACTGTGTTCACTAATACACAGTACAATTCAGTACTGTTTTACTCGACTGCAGTCCAAAATTTATCTGCGTAAAAATGGACTGTAAAAACTTTTTCTTATTTTTCCGAGCCCTTTTGGTCTTTAGTTCCCACTAGGTGTGCTTGATTTTCTAAGGTGGTTTTTAAAACCTATGCATGCTATCTTAACCGTAAAGACGGTTTTCGCAGTATACTTTATTTTTCAATACTGCAAAATCACTCCTTTGACCGTTCTTGGTCAAACTTTGACTTTCGTAAAATCATGTACTTTTCGCCCCTTTTTTACTCAAAAGGTCCGTTTCTAATCTACATAGTCCATTTTGAGTTTTATTGATACTGAAAACTCATAAAATGTAAGAAAACTCTTAACCGAGTTTCTCTTTCAATAATACCTTGATGGTATACATTTAATTCCTTTGAAAGGATATGACGAACAATGAAGAGTGATTTGCTTGCATATATTTCGAAATTAAACCCTTGTTTCCATTGTTTTTAATGTAAATTCTATTTCAAAATCTTGGTAGGCCACAAGCAATTAAGGCTCAGTTTGGAACCTTGGTTTGAACTGATGGGTTTCAGTTCAAACTAAACTAAAACAGTTTGGGGTATTGGTTCAGTCTAAACCTAAGATTGAACCGTTATACAGTATCCTGAGCAGGAGTCACTGTTTCGAGTTCAAACCCACGTGGTGAGATTCCACACCTCGTTCTTGCGCGAGACAGAGAGAAGAAGGCTGGACGATGCAGGGTACTGAAGAAGGCTTCTCAGAGCAGATTCCACGCCTTCTCCTTCAAGGTAGCTGGCTTTAGGTTGTTTTTTCTCCTCCCCACCTTCGGCCTCCTCAGATTGTGATAAACCATTTATTCTCTTTCCTCAGCCCATCCATCGACGACTCCCGAGTCCCAACCGTCGGCAACTCCAGATTCCGTTCAACCAATCGACGGTACCATTAGAAGAATCGGCCACCAACCCCACAGGTGAGTTGTAATCTGTCGCTTTCTCTCTCTAGTTTCTCTCTCCTGTATCTTTCTCTAGTTCATCTATGCTACCCACGCCGCAACGGATCTGGGAATGAGTTGTGTGATGACGGGCGAGCTCGGCCTTGTTGCTGCGTTACCCAGCATTATCTCGCCGGCGGCAAGGATGGATGAAGCCATTTTCTGCAAAAATATCGAGATAAATCAAATATTAGAAACAAATATTCTGTAATATAAGAAACAACTCTGAAAATTTGTCCACCTTCTCCGAGGGCAAGTTATGCAGGCTAGTGCTAAGCTTCTGCTTCTCCTCGTACGTCATATCTCTCTTGTCTGGATCCTTAGCTCTCGGTTTCTTAGAAACCGGTGTAGCAGTAGTAGTTCTACCCCTATGACCAACATTCACCGGCACCCCCACCAACTTAGGATCCACCGGCTTCGTCACAGATTCCGCTCTTTCCAGCGTTCTCGCTGCCGGAACAACAGGGTCCCGGACATTTCTCATCGTGGGTCTTGCCAATTCCAAACCCGCCTCCTCTTCCTCCCCCTCCTCCTGATCATCAGCGTCATCATCATCCATTTTGCATCTTCTTTTGAGACAGGGTCCCCTCTCTCTATCTCTTTTTTTTTTTTTGTGGCTTTGCTGTCGAGCCCCCCTCTCTCTATCTCCTTTTTTTTTTTTTTGGGTGGCTTTGCTGTCGAGCCCCCCTCTCTCTGTCTCTTTTTTTTTTTTTTTTGTTGGGTGGCTTTGCTGTCGAGCCCCCATCTCTCTGTCTCTTTTTTTTTTTTTCCTTCTCTTTCTTCCGTTTCTTTGCTTTTTGTTTACTATTGTAAGTGGTTCATTTTTTTTATTAGCTATAAAGGTGGGTTCGGATCGGTTTCTGAGATTAGCTGTGCAAATTGGCTCCTGAGTCTTCTCAATTCAACACTTTCTGTAACAACAGACATTTTTTTTTCTCTTTTAATATTCTTTTTCTAGAGAGAGAGAGAGAGACATAAATTTTTGAGGGACTTGTGACCAAGTTTTTGGTTTTTGGTTTTTGGTTTTTTTTTTTTTTTTTTTTCTGTGGGATGAGGGAAGGTGGAGGAGAAAGTGGATTTGAGTTTTTTTTACTTTTTGTATTTTGGTTTATTTTACCTATTAATTTTATTTATTGCTTTAATGGAGGAGACTTTTTTTATTTTATTGTGAGGAGTTCCTTTTTTTTTTTTTTTTCCCTCTCTCTTTTTGTGGGATTGTTAGGTGGCCTTTGCTTTGTCTTCTTGTTGGGCAATTGAGGTATATGCCATCAAACTAGCACCAGTCTGAAAGAGAAAGGAAGAGAGAGAGAGAGAGAGAAACTATTGAAATCTGTGAAATTTCAACTTTTCCCTTGCAATGTGCTTTTCTTCTCAAACCAAGAGAAGGGGCAAAAAAAAAAAAAAAAGAGAGAGAGAGACGAATAAGCTACCTATTTAATAAAAGTTTTTTTTTTAATAAATTGAGAAATGAATAAAGAGAGAGAAAATGAAAATGATAATGAAAGCCTTTGCCGTCTCTTTCTGTATTTGGTTTGAGGCTGAGGCTGAAAAAATAGACTATCCCTAGGGGCTAGGTGGCTGTTGTATGTGTATTAAATGAAGTAAATTCCAATTTACAAATAAAAAAATAATAAGCACGGTGGGTGTTTTAGTTGACAAAAAAAAAAAAAACTAGAGAGAGAGATATATATATATAAATATATTACAGAGGAAGTAAAATAAGGATTATATAAGGAAGTAAAACATATATATATATATATATATGAATAGATCAAAATCAGATGTTCGGATGAGGTACTGGAACAATTTTTTTTTTACCTTTTTTCCTTTTATGCTATCTTTTTATCTGTCTTTTTATTCTTGTTTTTAGTTCGTACTTTCAGATTCGGTATCGTCGGTGGCACATGCGTCGTAGATTGAGGTCCGCGAAGCATAATCGGAAAAAAGTCTTCATTACCCAGTACTCTCGCTTTAGGAAAGCTTTGGCGCGACCCATTGCTTCCTGCCCTGATCCGCCGGCCTCTACCGTTTATTCCTCTTCCGGTTCGAACTCGGTTAACCTGGTAGGCTTTAATAAAGTTATCGAACAACCGTTAATTTGTGGGAATGTTGACTTTCATGATTCCACGATCATGAAATTTGTGCTATATTTTTTCGATGCCAAATATATATAAATTTTTGGGAATTTTGTAAATAGTTTAAAATTGACCTAACATAAACTCGTTTCCGTATCGTACACGCATAAATTATTGGTGTTTTTTTCCCATGTATATGCTATTTTAAGGATATGCCCCGTAAATCGTCGGGTGAGACGTTTGTCTGGAACTCCGTAAAGGAAAGACGGTTACTAGAGAGATTGGATGAGTTCTACTCATCCAATCCCGGTCGACAGCCCGGCATGCAGATCTATGACTTATGGGCCAATGAGTTTAACACCGAGTTTGGTGGGATTCCCGCTCTCGGCAAAACTTTATACCAAAAAAAAGAGCGCATAAGAAAAATTTATAAGGGTTGGAAGGTCTTGAAAGTCCAGACCGGCCTAGGGTACGATCCAGAAGCCGATAGAGTTGTTTGCTCAGATGAGGCGTGGCAGAGTTTCATAAAAGTAATATTAATTTTATAATAAGTATTTAATGATTATTATTTTCATTAACAACTTGACTAGTAGAGACGACTGACGTGGCATATCCCATTTTGCAGGAGCATCCACTATGCAGGCATCTCCGTTATGAGGGCCTTCGTCATAAGGAGTTGCAGTACAACGTCTTCGATAAAACGCACGCGGCTGGCGCATACGGTTATGGATCAGTTACGATGGGGGACGCCAGTAATCCATCTGTTGATTCCGAGTTCAACTTTGCCAACTCTGAAACACACCCGTTCTTAGAGGAGGACGTAACCCCGACCGCCGGTGGGCGGCAGGCAGACACACGGCCTGCGCCCGTCGCCGCCGGTCCGTCCCGACGTAGTGGCAGCCTGGGTAAGAGAAAGCAAAGGGATGCAACCGATGCGATGGCGTATGAGGCTATGGAGGAAGTCCGAGACTACTTCCGAGGCATATCGCAAACTGACGGTGTCAGTGAGCAATCAGTCCAAAACGGTGGCCTAGTGCAGTGCATGAATATAATGAAGGGAATGGGTTACTCATCACATGATCAGATGATGATGTGGCACTACTTTAATTCTCAGCAACATCTTATGGGTCCATTCTGTCAGATTGACGACGACCTCCGGCGAGAAATTATTGGCTCCGTCATCAACCCCCACCCACCGCCAGCTATATGAGTGTTTAGATGTTTATACCTGTTTGTTTAATTTTTCAATGCTCTTTTCGCCAACATTGAGACTATTTTTATAAGTATAAGGTCTTGAAAGTTAAAATATTAGTTCATGATGTATTTATTTTATGTAACAATTACTACTAAATTGTCTTGTTAAGTGATTTTATGTTTACGTTGACTGTGCGTTGAATGAATTTAATTACGTTATGTTATGTCGGTGGTTGCCAATTGAAACTAATACACTGTTTTTTCCTATGTACGTTAATGTATAACAGGACTTGTAGACCAAGCATAGTGCAACTCGGGAAGAAGAACATGAACGACCGTGGTTCCGCACACCCTCGTGAATCTGACAACCATGGGTCCGAAAACGGACAACGAAACGTTCCGGCTATGGCTGCAATGTCAGTGTTTGCGTACCGTACATGGCGGCGTAGCATGCGCACAGATCCAGTACCGATGCATAATTCAATCTTAACAGGACAGATGCGCATTCACGAGATACTAAATGGGCACCCACGTATTATTCAAGGTTTACTAAGTATGGAATCCGGCACATTCAGAGCGATATCTAACCATGTTATTAGTCGGGGATTATTATCCCCAACTAATAACATGACAGTGGACGAGCAGTTATTTATTTTTTTATATATTTGTGCCCAAGGCGCCACAATCCAACAAGCCTCCTACTTATTCCAACACTCGAAAGAAACAACCTCGAGGTGGTTCTATGCAGTGTTATTGGCCATTTGTTCGTTGAAAGACGAGTTCATAAGGACACCCGACTACACATCGGTTCAACCATTGATTCAAGAGCACGGCTACAAATATCGACCGTGGTTTGACGTAAGTTATCAATTAACAAGTACTAATATCATCGTATTCCAAAACTTTAATAGAAAATCAGATGTAAGTGGGTTGGATTTCATTATTTAAACAGTTTGCGAATTTTGCAGGGTTGTATTGGGGCGATAGACGGCACCCACATCCCATGTGTGCCTCCATCTGAAAATGCGGACGGCTGGATTAATCGAAAAGGGTTTCATTCACAGAATATATTAGCGGCCTGTTCGTTTGACATGAAATTCACGTACATGTTGACCGGGTATGAGGGTTCGTGTCATGATGCTCGAATGTTGGGAGAGGCAATTGCATTCAAGGGTTTCCCAATACCTCCGTCAGGTAAAAATAGTTGGCCTTTAACTGTTAGTAAATTATTCATATTCCCTATAGGTTGAAATAGAAAATTGCCAACATACCATTCATGAAGTGATGATTATTTTGTAGGTAAATTTTACTTAGTCGATTCAGGGTACGCTAACAAGGATTGTTTCCTGAGCCTATATCGCCGAGAGACATATCATTTACCTGAATATCGAAGAAGGCGCGACGGGATCGGCAACCGAAGAGAGGTGTTTAACTACACACATTTATCGTTGCGGAACTGTATTGAGCGGACATTTGGTGTCTGGAAGGCAAGATTCAAAATACTAAAAGGTACCAATAGCTACCCGATGGATAAACAGGCTATGATCCCCGTGGCTTGTGCTGTTCTACATAATTTTATACGGACGGTACAGGTTGGGGATCCCTTACACGAAGATTACGCCGGAGATTGTATGCCTGTAAGTGAGAATGTCGATGTGAACGCAGATGATGAAGTTGACGACGTAGCCTTCGGTATAGGGCCAAGTACAGGACCGCAGCACCATGACACGAGGAGGGATGCCATGAATATATTGAGAGATATGATGGCTGATGATATGTGGGACAGATTTCAATCAGCCCCGTGGTATAGAACCACGTAAGCGTTGGCCTTGTGATATCACTGTTGACAACATTATGACAGTAATTCTGAGTAAAACATTTTAACATAAAAGGTCACTGACCTACTACATACTGATGGTGGGTGTATTTTACGGCTATTTACATAATTTTCAGGATATATTTCGATGACGTAAGTTATTTGGTGTTGTAGATTGAAATTGTTAATCGTGACATTTTCCGTTAATAGAACCTATGATAGAATGTTAAATTGAGGATGAAGAAAAAAATTTAAGTTATGAGTAGTTTGATTATAATTTTTCTTCAATAAAATAAAAAAATAATATTGATAATATGAAAAAAGACAGTAGTTGAGGTGAAAAAATTCTATTTAGTTGGACTTTAGATAAGTTACCAAACGCAAAAGGCAAAAAAATTGATTAACTCAATTTTTATACAGCCAAACAAGGCCCTTGTTTTTTCTAAACTTTTTAACTCAAACTTTTTCACCAAACAATCAACTCAAACTAAACTTTTTATCTTAAACTTTTTACCAAACACTCACTTTTTAAACTAAACTTAACTTAACTCAAACTAAATTTAAAAATTTCAACTTGAACTTGTGCACCAAACAGGCCCTAAGTTGTTGTGCCACCCTCTGTTCTGGAGTGCTGAAAAGAGACTTTCATTTCTTCGGCGCACTAGTGAGAGAGCAAGTCATCGTCTGCGCTATGATCTTTGGCACTTGATCTTTAAGAACCAAAACCATCAGGTTCAATCTTGGCATGCAGAGATTAAGGATCAAATCGTAATGGATTACATTAGCAGAAGGCAAGCGAAGTGTCAGTATGACTATAGCAGTATTCGAGACTTGGTACGATTAGTTCGAAACATGTTGGCTCATTATGACCGACTTCCAGAAAATGTTAAGGTAACTAGTTATACTAAAATATGTATGAATGTTTTATGCTTATAATTTTGCACCATTTTTTATATTAACTTCTTTTGGTCGTGACTACTTCAGAATTCTGTTGGAAAGCGAAGCAAAGACATTGACAACTTCTTTGCAAGTCGATATCCAAATCTGCTTATCGAAGTGTACAAAGCTGTACACAAACCCTCCTCTGAAGAATACAAATTCTTTGGCCGATTCTTCAAATTCAAAAGACTATGGCTCTCTATCTTTTGTCAACGATAGACATGAAAACTATGTGATAGTTTCTTATGCAAGAGCATTTCTTATTTGTCGTTTGAGTCTTTATTTGCATCATTCCGTTGTAATGTTACCAAACAACTTGTCGTTTGTGCCTAAAGTTTTTACTTTTTTGTGGTCGTTTGTCAATCTATTAGGCATGTTTTTTTTTTTTTTTTATTCAGCTTAGATTTTCACGCTAGCTTTCCGCTTGTGGTAATTATGTACTCTTTTTTCCTTTTAGGATTTTTCCTACAGGATTTTGGCTAAAGGGGTTTTTAACGAGGCATAATTGAAACTTGTTCACAAGATGAAAGTTCTGACTTGATTCTATGAGACTGGCTTCCAGCTTTTGTATTAGGATTTTTCCAGTTATATATTTTGCTTTCCTTAAGTCTGTTTGCTCTTCCACATTTCTTTATTGACTGTATTGTATTTTTATTTCCAGTTATATATTTTGCTTTCCTCAAGTCTGTTTGCTTTTCCCCATTTCTTTATCAACTGTATTGATTTTTTATTTAATCATAAATAATAATGAGTTGGAGATTTCGTAGACGATGTTACCAATCTAATTGAGATGTACTTGAAATCTCTAATATAAATTAATCTCCCCTCTTTTAACTTAAAAATTATTAGCATGTTTCATTAATTGTTTTGTTTAGGACAACAGCTACAGTTAGTAAAATAGGACTTGAAAGCTTCTCTCTTTGGGTTCGTACAGATTTTAGAAAAATGGTCAGGTACACACTTACGTCGTAATCATGTTTTTTACGTTCTTAATCATGATTATTCTTAACTGACATTCGTCTTAGTTTACTGGTCTTGAATTAGTGCACTAAACTTTTGGAAGGTGGGCACGGGTGTGAAGTAAAGTTGCTAGTAAATATCAACATAATCTGTTATATTACTAGTTGTCTCCTCTCAATTCTCATCATTTACATCTAAAAATTAAAAAAAAAAATCATGAAACCTCTCTAGTCTCCTGTATAAAACTATATGGTTCAAATAAAGTTCTATTCGCTCCTCGTTTAAATGTCTGGTGTCTATGTGTCGTTTGAGTTCATTACCTGCAGCTTTGATTAATACCATTTCGTGTTCATGAGTTTTTACGCATTGTTGTCGTTACTTATTGATGTCGTTTATATGTCGATCTCCTTGTTTAATTCGTTGACAATTTATGTAATTTAATATCTTGTAGTTTCCTAGTTAATGTCGTGTTCATATTCTTGCCGTTTCGAGGAAACTTGATGTTGTTTTTGGGTTTTGTTGTCTTTTCTCCTTTCTGATTGAGTAGATCTTGATGTTGTTTTAGAGTCTGTTTCCCTATTTATGTTAATTGTGTGTTTCTTTTAGTATCTCGATTTGCGAATGTCGTTTTTTGCTAGGTCATGTGTTTTTAGAGGTCGTAGTAGCTAATTACTTGTTGTCCGTTTTTTTTGTCTTTCCAATTTGTTGTCGTTTTTCACTTAATGTCCTTTCTAGTTCTATGATAGTGTGTTTTTTTGAGTTGTGTCGGTAGCCTCTCCCTCATAGTTTTGGGTTCTTAAAATTTGATAATGTTAGGACATTCAGTTTATATGTTAATATCATTGCTTCAGCACATAGAATTATAAAATATATAGCATGTTTGGTCCTTGTACTTTAATTAGTTTTAATGTTATATCTATCTTTTATCATCAATATCTTAAAGTTTTGAATTCGTAGAAATCAAATTTAGTATTTAATTAGTTAAAAATGACACAATTATAATGATTGGATGAAAAAAGATTGAGATATCTGTCAATAAAAATCAAATGTCAAATTATTCTGGTTATTTTTTGAAGAAAAATTGTCATCAAATTTACTATATAATATATTTGACATTAAAAATAGTACTTTATTAAGAGTATCTTTTCCAATCAAATGTCAAAATTTACTTGCATGTTAGTTTAATATTCTAACGAGGATGTTAGAATTTGCACAAAAAACCATCTGAGTTTTTATATTATGACGAAGTATTTTATTTTATTTTATTTTATTTTATTTTTTCAATGATGTTGACATATTTTAGCATCAAAGGAAAAGAACAAAAGCAAGTAGACCATTCAACGTGCAATACACAGGGAAAAGACGCAGGAATAACAAAATAAATGATTTAAAAACCGAGTTTAAAAACAATGGATAGGGATGATAACGGGGTGGGACGGAGTAGGGGAATCCTTTCCCGTCCTCATTCCCGCACCCCAAAACCATCCTCTTCCCTGTTCCCACATAAATATAAGCACGGTTGGGGACCGGGATTCCCTGTTGGGGGTGTTTCTCCCATACCTGCCCCATTCTCATTTTTTGTAACTATGTATTTAGCTAAAATAAAAATTTCCTCTTTTTTGGTTGAGGAAAAAATAAATATGCTTGAATAACAAAAATAAAAATAGCATATTAATAGTCTCTCAGTATTGGATAGATAGTTCAATTTTTTTTAATAAGATACTAATAATTTTTAAAGATAATTATTTATAATATTGAACATAAATATATAAGTACATATAAATAAATAGATCACATGTATATGGAAAATTTTTTTAATTCTAGAATTTTTTTTAAAATTTTCTAAATAAAGTTTTTCGATAAGTCAAGATTTTTTTAAAGTTTATTATTTTTCATAATTTTATAAGAGATGAATATTGAAAAGATCAGTCAACTACAATGTTTCATGAGACCTAAAATTAGGATGATTTTTTTTAGAAGTGTGTACATTTTTTAAAAAAATTGTGTGTCTTCAAATTTGTAGTGTTAAAATGGTGATTTTGATGTGAAGTTAGAAAAATAGGTTAGATCTTTTTAATCCAATTTTTATTTAATTAAACAAGAAATTTTAAACTTTAAAATTAGGTGATTTTAAAAGAGATTAAATTATTTGATTTAAATTCTATTAAGTAAAATAGAATTACTTTTGAGATTTAAAATACACTATAATCTTATAGCCCTACCTGGTGCTTGGAAGGCAAATATGGAGCAAGATGTTAAAAGGCAGTGTGAGATACCATTACGCAATTTATTTTGCATAATGATTATTTTAAAAGTTATTATTATCATGTTTTGAGAATATATATATATTTTAAATGTAAGGTCATATAATTTCTTTTTTTCTGAAGATATGATAGGTATACGACAAAATTTTTCATGATAAGTTATAAAAAAAAAAAAACATATTACGAATTTTCGAGTACCCAAGTCTAAGTAATTGTAGGTAATTATAAGTAAATATTAAGTTAAAGCAGTAATATAATGGCTTACGTAAACGGGTCATTGTAGTTAATCTATTGCTGTTGAATTAGTGAACTAAACTTTTGGAAGGTGGGGATGGGTGTGGAACAAAATTGCTAGTACATGCCAACGCAAGTAATCTGTAATACTAGTTTTTTGCTCCGAATCTGTAGTACTAGTTGTCTCCTCTCATCATTTACATTAATAGTTTTAAAAAAATATATCATAAAACCTCTCCAGTGCCCTATAAAACTCTAAGGTTCAATCCAAAATAATTAAAGAGTAAGTCGCTCCTCGTTGAAATGTCTGGTGTGCATGTGTTGTTTTAGAGTTTATTATTGTTTCCTGTAGCTTTGTCGTTTTTTGTTTCGATTAATATCCATTTTTTTACGGATATTTATGTTGGTGTATGGTTCGATCTCTTCTTTAATCTGTTTCCTATTGATGTAATTTAATGTATATGTAATTTCCAAGTTATTGCCGTAGTCAAATTGATGCCGTTTTGAGGATTCTTAATGTCGTTTTTATGTTTTGTTGTTTTTTCCGTTCTGATTTTGTTCACAGATATTGATGTCGTTTTAAATTTTGTCCCCTATTTTTTTTCTTTTTCTTTGTTCTTTTTTTTTATTTTTATTTTTTTTTATTTTTAAGAATTATGATTCACGAGTGTCGTTTTTTCAAGGTAAACAAGGTAATGCGTGTTTTTTAAGAGGTCATTGTAGTTGAATATTACTTAGTTATCGTTTTATGTCTTCTCAATTTACTGTCGTTTTCGCTTAATGTCGTTTCTCCTCCTTTATATTTCTGGTGTGCATGTGTCGTTTTAGAGTTTATTATCGTTACCCGTAGCCTTGTCGTTCATATATAAAAAAAAATCATCATTAAAAAAAATCACAAAACCTCTCTAGGCTCCTGTATAAAACTATTTGGTTCAATCCAAAATAAAGAGTTATGCGCTCCTCGTTTAAATTTCTAGTGTGCATGTGTCGTTTTAGAGTTTATTATCGTTACCTGTAGCTTTGTCGTTTACATATTTTAAAAAAAAATCATCATTAAAAAAAAAATCACAAATCCTCTCGAGGCTCCTGTATAAAACTATATGGTTCAATTCAAAATAAAGAGTTATTCGCTCCTCATTTAAATTTCTGGTGCATGTGTCGGTTTAGAGTTTATTATTGCTACCTATACCTTTGTCGTTTACATTTTAAAAAAATATCATTAAAAAAAAATAACGAAACCTCTCTAGGCTCCTATATAAAACTACATGGTTCAATCCAAAATAAAGAGTTATTCGCTTATCGTTTAAATTTCTGGTGTGCAGGTGTCGTTTTAGAGTTTGTTATTGTTACATGGAGCTTTGTTGTTTACATTAAAAATAAAATAAAAATTCATCATTAAAAAAATCAAGAAACTTCTC
The DNA here is from genome assembly GCA_025413025.1 of Ficus hispida. NCBI lineage: Eukaryota > Viridiplantae > Streptophyta > Magnoliopsida > Rosales > Moraceae > Ficus > Ficus hispida. The sequence goes on from JAINRH010000142.1 coordinate 45,232, forward strand.
TAGACTCCTGTATAAAACTATATGATTTAATCCAAAATAAGAGTTATTTCTTCATTTAAATTTCTGGTGTGCATGTGTCGTTTTAGAGCTTATTATTGTTACCTGTAGTTTTGTCGTTTTTTGCTTTGATCAATATCCTTTGGTGTTCATGAGTTTTTAAGCATTGTTGTCGTTTCTTATTGGTGTCGTTTATACGTCGATCTCCTTCTTTAATTTTTTGACCATTTATGTAATCTAACATCTTTGTAATTTCGTAGTTAATGCGGTGTTCATATTCATGCGGTTTTGAGGATAACTTGATGTCGTTTTTATGTGTTTTTTTTTTTTTTTTTAACTTTCTGATTAAGTTCACAGATCTTGATGTCGTTTTAGAGTTTGTTCCCTATTTAAGTCGACTCTGTATTTTTCTTCAGTATCATGATTCACAAGTGTCATTTTTTCACGGCAATCTGGGTGTTTTTTAGAGGTCATTGTAGTTGAATACGTTGTCGTTTTTTGTCTTTTTCATTTTGTTGTCGTTTTCCTTTTAATATCGTTTCTAGTTCTATGAAGGCGTTTTATTTTATTTTATTTTTTAATTTGTCGGTAACCTCTTCTTGCTAGTTCGGGTTGTTAAAATTAATAATGTTTATACATTCAAAGTATATTTTAATATCATTTTGCTATATTAATTACAAAAAAGTATAAAATATAGTATATTTGATATTTGTATTTTATTATATAATGTATAATGTCATTTTTAATATTATATTATATTTACCTTTTATATCATCATCAGTAAGTTTTAAAATTAGTAAAAAAAAAAAAAAAAAGTTTTAGTATTTAATTAGCTAAAATGATCTCTCTTTCTTTCTCTTTCTCTTTCGTCGTGGGGTGTTTGGGGTTTTTAGATAGTGTGTCTCTTAGAGGGTCGGGAACAGGTGGTGGCTCTTTGCTTGTCGTCAGTTTTTTGACCCTAAAGTTGAAGATCTGACCATCATGGGGAGGTTACTAGGTGTGGAGGTGATTGTGGGATTGGGAGGCATGCGTTTTGCGAAATGGAGGAGGGGAAGGGCCGTGGATATGATGGCACATTCAAGCTATCTACTTTGGTTGTGGTTGTTATCTTCTTGCCTGTGGCTTTTCAGGTGTTAGTAGATTTTTATTTTGTTTTGGTATGTTTGTGTGTAGGTGTAATAACTGCATATCATACGTAGATCTGGTTTTGTTTATTGTTTTTATGTGTTTGTTTTCAGTCCTTAATAATAACGATGGTCTTCCCATTATCCGGGCTTGTATTTTGTTTACCACATTTGGATCTTGACGATTTGTTGGTCCTACTAGACTTGTGGCTATGTAGGGTATTTGGTGACTTATACAATCTGAGGTCGTGGTTCTCAATTAATCGGTAATTTCTATCATTGGTTGGGGCTTTGTTAAGTAGGATGCATGCTCGTTTTTAGCGTATCAAGGTACTTTCCTATTTTCAGACCTCAGACTTGCACCGTTCTGACTGTGCGTCAGTTATTTGTACTAATGGTTAAGGGTTATAATCGCACGTACAATTACAGGATCTTTATATTGTACTGTTCAGTTTGTAACTCTTTACTAATGTTAATGCATTTTTTCCTTAAAAAAAAGCTAAAATGATAAAATTAAAAGTTTAGTATTTACTTAGTTAAAATGATAAAATTATAATGATTATATGAAAAAGATGAGATGTTAATCAATAAAAATCAAATATCATATTTAACATTGATTATTCTTTGTGGAAAATTTATCATTAAATTTAACATGTGTCAACTTTGACATTAAATAACACTTTATTGAGAGTATTTCTTTCAACAAATAATAAAATTTACTACTAACATCAATTTAGTACTCCATGAGACATACTAATTATTAAAAAAATACATAAATAAATAGATAAACTATCCGAGTTTTTTATATTGTGACAATTTTTTTAAAAATGATGGTAAGATATTTTGGCATCAAAGGAAATTAAAAAATAAAATAAAATAAAATAAAAAGAACGAGGAGTCCATTCAACGTGCAATTCACAGGGAAGAGACACAGAATGACATAATAAATAATTTAAAAATCGAGTTTGAAAACAATAGAAAACAAAAGGTACCTTTTTGTTTTTGTTTTTGTTTTTTTTGCCCTCTCAGAATAACTTGGTTTCTATGAGGAAAGACACATAATAAAGAAAGGGCTTGGTAGTTGTTGGATATTATAATGTTGGTGATTTCATTTTGTCAACATGTTGAAGAACATTTTGCAAACTAACTAATATATTATGTATGATAATAACGTCACAAAGCCAAATTAAACCAAAAAAGAAATATTAAATATATAATCTTCGACCACAAAATATTATTAAAAAAAGTAACATTCCACAACCACCATCTAAATCAATGATTATTATATTAAACGCGTTGATTCAGCGTGAAAAAAAAAAAAGGTACTGTCCTTATATAACTTGCTTCTTCCTCGTTGACAAAACTTAATTTATTGGTACTTCAAAAGACTGAAGGTGACTGGTATTTCATCAAATGGAACATAAATTATTGAGTAAAAGAATAGTCAAAGCGACTTTGTAGCTTTCATTGCTGCAGTTTTCACTAAAATGCATCTTCTAATTTTTCCATTTTACTGGTAGAAGTCGGGACTTTTTTTTTTTTTTATATATATATAGACAAGTAAATTAAGAATGAAATGATATTAATAGTCTCTTTCTGTTAAAGAAAAAAATATAATGGCATCGAAATAAACAACAAACTAGTTTGTGAATTTCTGATTGTTGTGGGAGCCTACTGTTAGTTTTTTCTTCTTTTCCATAAATTAATGAATTTTATAATAAGATAAAAACGATATTTTATAATTATTATTTTTGGTAATAAATTAGAGAATGCATATCGTTATGATGTAGATTTGGATTGTCAATCACATGAAAGTTATATCAAAACTAAAAACAAATAAAAAATAAAGCAAAGTTAATAGATAAATTATTTGATTTATACACTAATTTTTTCTGTACCCTACTAAATAATATTTCTAATAAATTATCTATTCCTCGTTAAAAAATAAAAAAAGAAAGAAAAAGAAATGACTAGCAAATAATTGAAGAGAGTAGACCTGCTTTTACCTCTGGTCAAGCTGAACTAGTGGTCCCTCGTCGCAAGTTCTTGGAACCTTCAATAGTTTTTTCCAAACCTGTCAGTTCCAGGACAAAACAGAAGACAACATAGAATACTAATGAGAAAAATACTATGATGATATGTTGCAGCTTTTATCATTAATAAATATTTTTTAATCTTAGGGGTAGTTTTGTTTCCAATAAAATTATTACAAATGTCTAAAAAAAAAAAAACTTAATAACTTCGTTATTTTAAGTTAAAATGAATAATTTTTTTAAATTATATAAAAATATGAGATAAATTAAATAAAATATATTTTAATATATCTTTTTTAATTACATTTTTTATTTTTTATTTTTACTTCAAACAACTTTGTTTCAATTAAATATATATTTTTAAAAATTAATTCAACTCTAATCAAAATATGCTGCAACATTTATACTGAATACGTTTTGAAAGTTGTCCATGATGAACTATCATGTTTCGAATAAATCGCAGCAAGTCTCGAACACTGCAATAGTCATACCAGTTTCTCTGTTTCTTTTTCTTGTTCAGGCAATTAACACTGTTTTTGTTTCTGTTTCAAACTGATGTTCATGTGACTGATTATTTTGTAATCAATCTTTTCCTTCCAAGATTCTCCATCTTGAACTTTGTGTACTGCAATTTTCCGAAGCTCTTTCGAAAGACTAGAGTACTGAGGATCATCTACTCTCTCACTCGTGTCCCGAAGAAACGAAAGTCTCTTTTAACAATTCGAGAACAAAGAGCGTTGCAACAGCTCAATTGTTCTTGGCCTAGCAAGAATAAGAAATAGAATTTGCATTAAGGAAAGTTGGAAACATAAGAGCTTGAATTCAAATATATATATTTATATATTTATTTATATGTGGACATATATTAGAGAAAATTAACACATTCCAACTAAGTTACAACCTACTGGCTAGCAACCTTGAGCCTGCATAATTAATAATTTAATAGTAAGATATTATATGTGAAAATAAATGTGAAATATAAGTATGTCTCAAGGTGAAGTTAATTGAGATGTTTTAAAGTGTTCTAATGCTAGTTACTCTCTCCTCTCAGTTTATTAAAAAAAAAAAAAAAAACGCTGTTATCTACTAGTAATTCTAGCTTTTCGCCTACCTTCTGTTGTCGGTTTTCGATTTCACCAAGCTCAAACGAACCTTCGGAAGTGCCAGAAATTCTAATGCTGTGTTCCTCATCAATATCTGTCTGCATTTTATCTGCCGATGGCAGGTCAATCTTCAACTCATCAAGTGGCCTAGCACTGACTTTCTTTCCTTGGAAGAAATCGAGGACCTTTGGAAAAGCCAGCCAATCACACAAGAATTTATAGATGTCGGAGAGAAAAAAGCTCCTCCCATCAGTTTAAAGGAACTGAAATAAGTTATGGAAAACACGCTATAGAGAATAACAGAGAAGGAGATCAAATAACAAGTTTAGAATAAAAGAATTTGCTTTCACTTGTCTCTCTTCTTTTTGCTTTTTTTTTTTAAATTTATTTTATTCTATTCTAGGGTACAAAAAGAGTATGTCTTATTGGTACAATATAATTTTAGAATGTCCGATCATATTAAAATGGTATTATATTAAAAATTAAGTAAAATTAACAAATTCTTATGAAGATTTGATGGTAAAAAACAACACTGTATCATTATAGTATATACTAGTTGTTAGCCACGTGCTATGCAGTGGGAGTAATTTTACATACTCAGTATTCTGATTTTCGTGCTGTTTTTTTTTTTTTTTTTTCCAGATTATTTGGTAATATTAAGAGGTCTTAATTAGGTATTAACATGCAGGATATTGTAAACGCTCAAAGTTCTAAAATATGAATAGCGATATTTCAAATATCACACAAACATGTTTACTTATATCTATTCTTATTACACAAACATAACCACGGTACATAAAATAATATTGAAAAGATAATTAAAAAAACACTATAACAAGTATTTTTTGAGGAAAAAATTAAGGAAAGGTAGATAGAATAGCCGTTCATAAAAACAAAATATACTTAAAAAAAATCCACACAAATAAAATAATATAGTATAGAATAATAAAAGAAATATGTAAATCCAGACAAATTAGAGAAAATTTAATATGTGCGGGAAAATTTTAACTTTTTAAAACATAATGAAAAAAATTGTTTAATTAAGAGTGTATTTGAGAGGGGAAAAACATTTTCACATGTAGCATTTATAAATATTTAATTCTTTAAAGATGGACCAAATCATATATTTTAATCAAAATATGTATTTTGGTTGGAATAAAGACGTCCATTATGTTTAAGGAAAAAATTATGAAGCTAATAGAAAACAATCTAGAGATATATGAAAAGGAAAATATAATATTTTTAAAATAAGAGGAAAATAATTTTTAAAGTATGAATATATCTGAGAAAATTTATTTTGATAAAATTGTTACACAAAAGATACTTAAAACATTCATATGGGTAAAATAATATTTACAATGATGATAAATGAAATATGTAAGTAAAGATGTTTTAGAGACAAAGTATTTTTCTAAATAAATTGAAAAAATAAACTATCCGAAGAAAACATTTAAAAAATTTAATATCAAAGAGTTCAAGGAAGAAAAGAGAGAGAGAGAGAGAAAAGAAAGAAAGAAAGAAAAGGGAAAAAAAAGAAAAGGATAGAGAAACACATAAATTGGAAAAAGACAAAATAGGGAAATGAGCCAAAACTTCCCTAGGAATAGAGTAAGCCGAGCGAAGAAGTTAAAAAAAAAAAAAAAAGTAGGAAGGAAAACCATAAAACGACAAGATGGACGAAAGTTTTAATACTGTACATGTGAGAGGAACTATAGTAATGCAAGGGGTATCATCATTCATTTACTGTAGAAAAAAATAGTAAACTCCCATCTCTTTTAGTATATATAGAATATATATATATTATTTTCCCGTACCTTATTACTTTCTCTGTACTTCTTTCTTTTGTCGTGGAACTGACAGGTTTGCAAAAAATTATTGAAGGTTCCAAGTACTGGCGATGAGGGACCACTTATACTGCATGCAATATAGGCAAAACCAGGTCTACCATCTCTTTAATTGTGATACAGAATTTATCAGGAAAATTCTTTAATAGGACATGGAAAAAAAAAAAACTGTACTTGTAATTTGTTCCTCTCGGACTGTCAAATTTTTATCTCTCAACTTATATACTTTTTCAGTTTTAATATAATTTTGACGTGATCTACAGTTCAAAGCTGCACTGTAGCTAACTCTTTTTTTTTTTTGTATGCTACCGCACATTATCTAATTTATTACCAAAAAATAATAAAGTATCCTTTTTACCATATCATAAAATTCTCTAATTTATTTAAAAGAAGGAAAAATTAAGAATTCACAAACTAATTTGTTGTATATTTGGATGCCATTATTATTATTATTATTATTTAACAATAGAGATTATTAATATGATCCCGCATTTATTTCTATTTACTATAAAAGGAATCCGGAGTTCTACTACAGCTGGGAAACCTAGAAAGTTTGCTTCGACTATTCCTTTACTAAATAATTTATGTTCCATTTGATGAGAATACCATTCAGTTTGGGGTTACCAAACCCAAATTCATTACCGATGAAAGCTTTGTCACCGACAAAAAAGCTATTTATATGAGGACACTTTTTATTTTCGCCCCACGCTTAAGATCGACGCAACCCAAATTCAACCGCTAGAGGGGAATTAGGAGTATATTACAGCTTCACAAAGCACAATCTCATTAGCATATCAATAATAGATTCCAGCTTCATGGAGAAAATATGGTCAGATATTATGGTATGGAATATGATCAATTTTAATCTGTTTATGTTTCTAGAGTTCATATATCTTTCTTTTTTTTTACCGGATAGAACTCTGAGAAGGAATGACCGACATTAGCATATCCTTTCTAATTTAATCTAACACCGTAAGTAATTAGGATGGTTTACGACTAATTATTAAGCTTACTTGGTACCAGAGAGCCTCATTTTTTTTTTTTTTTTGGGATTTAACTATAGGTAATGCACCTGAACAGTGATATCAAAGGACATATTCCTCTCTAATTACTGCAATATCAATGGTACGCCTTCATTAAATAACTGGAACCTACAAGTTTAATTGTTTTATCAATGGCATGCTATTGTTAAACCCTAAAGTTAAACCAGGAAAGTAAAGATAAATAATTGTAAAAAGGACAACAATTACTACTTTATTAAAAATAGAGCATGTTTAATTCGAGGGAAATTTTTTAACACGATACGATTTATGAGAAACTTTGACTTTGTAAAGCATTTTTATGATAACTAGCAAAGAAGTAAATTTATAGAAATATTACGAGTAATTAACAATACCTAACAAATTTACTGGGTAAAGATTTGTTTACTTTTAGTATTGTCTGCATGATTAATTTTCTTTTTACTTTAAATATTTTGAACTCATGTCATCAACTTTTTTTGAGTTTCGTAATAAAAATGCTTTTATTACTATTTTCACATTAATATTTAGTCTTAAATTGAAGAGGAAACATATAAATATTTATAGATTGAAGTAGCTGTTGACTTGTTGAATATGTTAGCTAGGTATAAACATTTTTATAAGAATATATTAAAGTAACATTGAACAATTTCGAGGGTGAGCTGACTAAAATAAAATGAATCTTGTCATGATAGGTTTAGAAATTAAGGTAAGTTTCCAGTTTGGCCAACTCTTTCAGAAAATGTGAAACATAATAAAATTTCATTTCAACTTGTCCATTTCAAGTTCTAAACTAGTAAAGAATTAAAGTATAGGAACAGAAAATAAAATATCAAAACATATATATATATATATAATTCATGAATCAAAATTAAAATAAAAAAAATAGAAATCTTCCCCTTCATATTTAGCAAATGTGAATAAACAAAATGATAGTTAGCGAACCTTCCCTCCGTTTTATTCATGGCCATTCAGATCATAGCCAACGCTGAGAATTGTGTAGGGGTAAATGACGTGGCATTAAAAAAAAAAAAACTCGTCAAATTAAGCAACAGGTAAACACGCTTCCTTAGATTTAAAAAGAAAAAAAACTGAAAATATATATCTTTGAAATCAAATTTTCCGGTCATTTATTGCTGCAGGTACCAAGTTTGGTGGAATGCAATTGTGATAAGGTGACAATAAATGTGACGGGCATGGATGAATATAAAGGTGTTAACTGGGAAAGGTATTATCGTATGACTTTTTATTTCTTTTCATCAAAGTAAATTCGTTTTAGTGACGTTTCTACTATTGACGTTAAAAATATGCCGAACTAGAATGATGTCTTCGTAAATAAACATAAAATAAAACAAAATAAAATAATAGATGTTAACCCTAATTAAATAGTTCATAATCAAAAGTGACTTGCAAAGCCTAAGTCGCCGCCGTCATCGTCTTCTGCTGTGGAAGCTAAGAAAATAATGCTACTAAAAGATGAGCATTTCATGGGGATACCAACCGTACTTCCGACAAGTGAGGAGACAAGCGACCGAAAATTCATGTCGGAATCATGTGTCGCAGATAAGGTTTGTTGTTCATATTGCCTCCTTTGTCTCTAACTTTCTACTGAAATGTTGATCTTTCCTCGGATCCAGTGGCGGAACCAGAAATATACTCCAGAAATGTTGATCTTAGCTTTTCCTTTTTTAACTTTTTCCATAACTATATCTCTAACAACAAGATAAGATGGCTGTGGACTATAGAGAATATATTAACAGTTTGGTTCCTCTTGATTTTTCCATTATTTTTAATATTGCAGAAGGAAGAAAGCATAAAACGGATCGATGAGATCAAGTCGACAGAAGTTTGAGGACATCTGGAGGAGATATATTCACTAATCATGAGCTTGTTCCATTTGATCATTCCTTAACAAATATATATATATGTATATTATGTCAAAGCACTACAAGTTTCCATATTTGAAAATTAAATTATTTTTTCACTAGGGTTTCTTTTGTTGTTGATTATTGTAAGCAGACGGGAAACAATGTGTGTCAGATCACAAATGAGAAGCTGAAAAAACTTACAGAAGCAGTGGAATATATTAGCAAGTTTCTGGTTGCATTTTAAACACACTCCTTTTATCTTTCTTTCTTTCTTTCTTTCTTTTTTCTCCCATTGCGTCTTTTTGAAAAATACACTTCTTGCTATAGGTTGATACTTGATATTGATTTTTTGCAGGAGAAAGTACCTAAGAGCTAGATCAAGAAAAACGATGTAGACGATCAGATTATAAAAAACTTAATTGTGATCTTACTAGTTATCTGGTTTGTTGTAATAAATTCTCTCATTCCATGAGTCTGTTATCTTATGCTCCGTTTGGTGTTAGAGTTTATCTCAAACTAAACTGTACTTTTTCATCTCAATTTTTGGAGGTGTTTGGTTCATCCACTCAAATCATCCGACTCAAATTTTTTTTTTTTTTTTGTCTTTTTCCTAAAAAGTTTTTTTCTTTTTCCCAAAAAGTTTTTTGTCTTTTCTGAAAATTCAAAAAAATTTACTATTAAAATTTAAAAATCCCAACTCATATTATTCCGCCAAACACCTCCTTTATCTTTTTTTCTGAAAAGTTAACAAAATTTATAACTAGTTTTTGAAAAGTCAACAAACTCCAACTTAAAAATTTCATCTCCAACTAACTTATCAAACGGGGGGCTTAGTTATCTTACACTATAATTTATCAGTCATGAAAATTTTTCTATTAAATCAGAAACAGGAACAAAGCTCGGAAATTTCTGGTACTTCAGAAGGTTCATCTGATCAAGGGAACAAAATTGGTGAGGCCCAAAACTACACCACTATATGTGGGGGAACTGATGAAGGCAACAAATTTGGTTATTGTGGAACGTCTTTCCAAAGCATTTATTGTCACAATTCGCATACTTGCCTTATAGTATCTATATTTGTAACACCTCCTAGCCGGTTTAGCCTTGAACTAAACCTAACTAGACCATGTCACTAAACCATATATTCATAAAATTTCACGATAACACAAAAACATTGTAAAGCCAAGATTGTCGTATGATAAGATTAATAAAAAAAATATTTACAGAACTCTTCTCACAGTTTAGTCAAAAATAGGAAGAGTCCATATTACAACTATCCCATATTGTTAGAACTATTTAAAAGAAAACTCTGTAGTGTAGCCTGTAAAGTTCTTCGATAAGCGTTTTTCATGAAACATCTTTAGTTTAGTATGTACATGGGTTCTGTGACATCAGCTTCCCAAAAGAGGTTCAGCCTGTCATTATATTGCTTTCTCATTACTTCTCTTCCTCATCTGTACCATGAAACTTTAAAGTGAGCTAAAAGCCCAGTAAGCGGAATATAGTTAAACACAAAACCTTTAAAACTACAATCGGTATCTAAAATACAATTTTCAATGGATTTCAAATCTTGTTACAGTAAATAGAAATCCAACCCAACATTTAAAACATAACATGAAAACTCTTGAGATATGGCACAAATTGGGCTTAAGCTACATAATCATTTACCATTCATTTCCTTTAAGTTTGGCCAAACACTTTCATTACTGTCATTGGGATCCCAAACGTTGGTATCAGTCATGTCCCTTTCGGGACCCATCCGTGGGTATCAGTCAGTCCCAATGACATATAAACATTCCATAGATATTCCCATCATTCCATAGGCCATATCTAAAACTTTGCAAAACTTTAAAACATTATAAAGACATTATAAAAGCTTTCAACAAATCATACATTCCCTTAGCTTTCCTACTTGCAAACCATACCATTTCCAATAAAGGGAAACATTTGTCAAAAACCTTGAAATACTATATCATATACTTTTTAAGTTTCAATGATACAGTAAGTCGAATTCCTACTTACCGCTTTAAAATTGAACTCCTGCAGAGAGATTGACTCCACCGTAACGAGGAAGTTGATCGAGCTTGTCCTAAGATCCATGATCAAGTCATTTTGCATTTTTTTTTAAAATATATATTCAATCCATTACCAATCATATAAAATAGAAAAATATGCGTTATAATATCACTTTTCAACATTTTAAACCATTTAAGGTCCTTAGGACAATTTTTAAGCACAAACAAAAATTTCTTCCTAGTGGCTGTCCACCAGTTTTCAGCTACAGGACCCAACATTTAAAAATTCACCAAAAATCCGTTTTACAGCATTTTCATGTGAAATTTTGTGGGCAGCATGCTTCATATGTCTACTTTAACTCCACAAAATTTCAGCTTCAAATACAGGGTATAGACAGAGAAACGAATTTCCGAACCCTACTGTTTTATAAATTTCAGTCAAATATTTTCACAAACACCTCTTATGCCACTTTATAAAATACGTTAAAAACAGTAAAACTCTTTTACAATCATACCTCACAATGTTTTATATCACCAACAACATAAAATCATCAAAAATCTTGAATTAAATCAGAAATTTCACATTTGGGTTCAAATCCAAGCATACATTCAACATATAGCATCTCAACTTAAAACCTCAAATTTCTAGCTTTGAAAAGCTTCAAAATCCACTAAAAACCCTACTTAAAACTGACCTTAGGTAGCTTATACAATTCGGGCTCCAAAAATGACGTCAAACCCCACTTTGAGCTCAACTAGCTTGAAAGAAAATGGTGTTTATGTGGAAATCCGAAAATGAGTTTTGAGTTCTCTCTCTCTCTCTCTCTCTCTCTCTCTCTCTCTCTCTCTCTCTCTCTCTCTCTCTCTCTCTCTCTCCTCCCTCCTCCCTCCCTCCTCCCTCCCTCCCTCCTCTCTCTCTCTCTCTCTCTCTCTCTCTCTCTCTCTCTCTCTCTCTCTCCCTCCCTCCCTCTCTCTCTCTCTCTCTCTCTCTCTCTCTCTCTCTCTCTCTCTCTCTCTCTCTTGCTGCGCAACTTTCTACCTTGCTTACAAATGGTCGGTAAGCAGCCCCAATTGTAGATAATCACAAAAAAAGAAAACTTGGATAAGAAGGTGTATACATTCACCGAACCTTCGATAGCAAGGTTTATCCAATTGGATAACCATTATGCTTGAATAACGTGGCACTAAAGGATAGAGTGGACAGCTAGCAAAACAATTGCTTAAAAATTACATAAAATGCCCAAAAGACTTTAAAATTATGCTAGATCCTTAAAAATATATTTTCTTTGCAAATAAGTCCATAGAAAATTTTAATAAACATCATTTGAAGTAAATTTTATAAGTTTAAATTACATGAGATTCCTCTTTCTTATTCTTAAACAAGTCCTCGAGATGGCTTAGTTGATCCATGATTTATGTTTCGTCTTTCGTTTTCTTTTCGTTTGTTTCGAGAAATATATCGATCAATTCCGATTCTTTATTTTTCTATTGATTCTTTTTCGATCGAGATTTATGGATCCATGGGTCTATAGAGTCATTCGGTCTGAATGCTACATGAAGAACATAAGCCAGATGAAGGAATTACCATTCTTATACAAACAATTTTATGGACCAAGCACATTGATTAACTTCACTTCCGGCGGTTGTCAACTCTCCTCTGCACAATTACTAAAAAAATATTGTTAAAATTTTTCAGTAGCACATAAATATTGAAAAAAACATTTCATATAACATGATTAACATTACTACTAATAAATACTTAATAATAATTCTAATAAGATACTAAACATACTTGTTAACTTAGTTATTTTAAATTAGTTAAGCTCGGCATTACAATATTTAACCATCCGAATATCATCAGAAATTGTGGTATAGTATGTGATAAAGATTTTTCCTTTTTTTTGTTTTTTTTTTTTGCCTGTTTTGTTATGTGGTGATAAGTACATTGGATGATCTGGTCCAAATATACAAGTTTAAGTTATGTGTGCCAGAAATGACCCCCGATACTCGCTGAAGGAAGTTGTGCAAAATGCTCCTCCGCTTGTCAAAAAATATGGCCGTCCCTCGCGTCAGTTATTGAAATTGTTCTGGTTAGTTGAAAGTTCATTCATTGAAGGAGAACAAAACTCTACAGTAATATTCAGTTGTATGCATAAGGCTTGTTCGGTAGTTATATTGCTGTTGAGAACTGGTTTTAGGTTGTTAAAAAATCTATAACAGGTTAGGGTGTTGACGTGGTTGGTGTCTACTTTGTTATATGTTTAATAAGTGGTTCGTAATGCTATAGTCATTTTGATTAATATTTTTATTTACTAGATTCATGTTATGAGACTTACTTTTCATTAGAGTGTGGTAATAATGCTATTACTGGCATTGTTCGAACAAATATATACATGTTAAAAGTCAAAACTTAGGGTGTAACTAAATATTCTTAGGTAACTTTTTATAGATATTGAAATGAGAAATTTTCAAGGGCAGCAAACCTGAAGGAAAAAAAAAAAAAAAAAAATTAAAGGCGACTTTTATTGGGGGCTTTTTATAAAGAATTCTATGATCCGGGGAAGCTAATTAGCTGGCTCCACCTATTCAAACACACATACATCTGCATATATATATAATATATAAATATATAAAGAGGCGGAGACACACGTCTACCAATTTACCGTAATTTACTTAATTGCAACTAGTGATTCACATTAATTTATTATTAATGTAATATTAGCGCCTATTGTTAGTATTTGACATCCATTGTTCGAGAGGAAAAAGTCAATATCCAGAGCTGAGGAGGAAGAGAATATCAAGAGCAGAAAAAGTTAATTATTACATATTTCTTTCAAATCAGGGAGAGAAAAGATGCATTCGGTTGAAGACGAAGAAGAAGAAGAAGTAGTAGTTACGAAGAAGACGAAGAAGAAGAAGGAGAAGGAGAAGAAGGAGAGGAAGACGAAGAAGAAGAAGAAAGCAAGGTGAGGAGGTGGTAATTCGACATATGACAAGAGTGCAAAGTTCGAATATCCCCATCTCAAATTCAAGCAAGAGGAGAAGTAGAAGAAGAAAAGTTTCAGCTTCACAACGAACAATCTTAATAGCATAGATAATATTCAATTCAAGCAATTTCTGAAGAAAATGGGGTCGGATATTATGGAATGTAATGTCATCGAAAATCGGTTTGTCGTGTTATAGTCAAATGTACAACCTTAAAAGACATAAAGGGATATAAATGTTATACTTTTATTTAATTATGTTTAGAAATGTAATAAGTTATGAAAGCCATTTTAAGAGCTTAAGGGCACTGTAAACGTTATTCGAAGGCTGGGACAAAATTTTAAAAGCCATCCAATTAGTCTAGATTAAAAAGGGTAAATCTAATGACACAATTATAATTTTGTCAAACTAAGGGGTGAAATGGTAATTTGATGGGGAGAACATTTTGGACTGTAGGTAGATGTTTTCTGGACCTATAAACTGCAAGAGCTTACTAAAAGCTAAGGTCAAAATATTTAACAAGTTTAAGCTTAAAAGTGCTTGAATCACTGAAATAGGGGTAAATTGATAAATTAGTACCCGAGAGCTAGATTACGAGAGATGAACCCGCCAGTAGGCTTGTTAAGACGTCATGTAATTGTTGACTAAAACTTGATAAAGACAACAAAGTATAATGGGCCTTAACAGGTTTGAAATAATAATAATATCAGATTACAAGTAAATGGGTTGTAATAGACCTAATAAACCCATAACCCACAAAGATGACTCAATATGATGTTGGAAAACCATAGTTATCATGGTCACCTATTGGACCCAAATATGAGTACAGTAGAATTAAGAAAAATAATGGATAAGAAATTAAGCATTAAATAATTAACTCACAAAAGAATTAATAATTAATTAATTTAATGTTTAAAATAAATTAACTATTAATTAAGAAATTAATTTATGGTAATTATCTAATTAATAATGAAGAATGTTATTTAAAAAAATAAACTTAGAGACAAATTAATAATTAAATTGAAATTAATTATTAATTAAGAGGACACATGCTCATAATTGAAAACAATTCAAAAGCCCTACGCTAACTGTCGGATGTCAATTTAAAATTAGAACACCCCATTAACTTGAGGGTAGGGCCAGAAACGATCTACGCAGATACACAATGTGAACTCGATGTTTATTTTTGATGATATGATATGATGCCATGATGACATGATTATTTACATTGATGACGTGTTGATTTACACGCCTTACTAAATTATGCCATGATGATGTGTTTACATACACGCTTTTTGAACATGCCATTCTTGCATGCTCACCATATGACTTAATATTTAAGAAAGTAAAACGAATGATGTGTCATACCAATCTCTGACCGAATAGAAGGATATTCGCATTTGGCTAAATGGGAGATAATACCAATCTCTGACTGATTGGGAAAATATTCACCTTCGGCCAAATGAGATATAATAACAATTAATGAAGTTAAAGTTATGCCCTTGGGTGTTGACGGATTGGGTCGCTCCCCCGCTTTCCCCATTAAGGTCACGTGCATTCCGGTATGAACATAAGGGCCTATAAGATATTGAATGAATAAATGGATAATTACATAATCTGTCATTGATTTTCAATCGTATGCATTTGTGGGATTGCACGTCTATGCTTACTGGGTTTATCTAACCCCTTTATGTTTCCCACTGTAGATAATTCAGGCAAATTGCCTATGACGTACTAAGAATTGATGGGCTGCAGTGTGGATGCGTGATGGGTGAAAGTGTGATGGGTTCTATGGATGTCATCCGCATTCTTGAGGATTTGTTAAATATTGTATTGATATTAGTACATTTTAATACTTAGGTATGAAAGACTTAATTAGACACCGGTATAACTAAGTTTATAATTTTATATTAGTATGTTTTGTTTAAAAATAATTTTAATTATTTTGATTTTTAAAGAATCACTTCTTCTGTTATCAAAGTTTTCAAAAAAAAAAAAAATCCCTGAAATTTTGAGGAACTAAAAATGAATTAGTAATGATTTAAATAAGATGCAAGTAAGCAAAATTTTTTTAAGTGTGACTGCTTGAGAGGTCGGGTCGTCACATTTTAATCTTTGGTTAGGTTTATCACTAATGTTGGATTATGATTTTCTCTATTTTTTTCTTGTTAATAAAATTTAAGTGATGACTTTAGTTCTTCCTCTCTATTTAAATATATTTGACATTATAATTAGGATGTTAACATGTCATTTTGTGTACATGATATATATATATATATATATATATGTATGTATATGTACAAACCCTTCATTTTGACCTATTCAATATAACTAAAACATCCACCAAATCCCCTTCATATTTACAAGAGCCGGGTCAAGAGGTTGTCCTAACTCACACCAACCGGTTAATCAAATCAAAACTCAAACTAATAAATTTTTCCATAAAAACACTAAACGTGCACCTCTAGCACCAGTTAAAAATCAGTATTTTAAACCAAATTTAACCACATGAAAACGCCAACATGGCATGTCCTACGAGTTGGACTGTAAAGATTAAAATGAGGAATTTTCAGGGGGAGCAAATGAGAAGAAAAAGGAATTTAGAGACAACTTTTATTGGGAGCAGAATTTTAAGGAATTTATGATTACATGTATAGTCTAACTGTAATATCAAATCTGACTGTATTTAAAAATATAAAATTTAAATCTCCACACCCCAGTTAAAAAAAAAAAAAAAAAGTTTTAAGGAATTTTATGGTCTGGGCAGCTTAGCTTTCCCTGCGCACATATGTATACGGACATAGATGGATTATAGAGGCTTTGGGCAAAGAATATTTTAAATAATTTATTTTTATGAAAGAATATTTTTAAAATTTAATTTATTTTTAAACATCCCACCAAATGAACCCTAAGTTGATCTCGAGTAAAAAAAAAAATGTCTTTTATCGGTCATCATTAACATTAGCTTTAGATGTCATTCATAACATGGGAAAATAGGTAAAAAGTTTGTCCTTTGATGACTGTTGTTGCCAAAGATCTTTTTTTTTTTTTTTTTTTTTTTTTTTCTGTGGCTGTGGAACGTCTTCATTTTTAATCATTTTCTTTTCTATTAATTTAATAAAATTGAGTGGGGGAAATGCTTGTATATTGCTACGCATGTTTGTCACCAATCAGGAACAAATTGAACTTTCCTGACTGTTCGTTCTTCCATCGTCTTCCCATCAAGAGCTGTGATGTAGGGCCTCCAATTTATTATTTGGATATGACCGGTCAAGTCATTTGTCATTTTCCATCTGCCCTTCTTGTCTGCTTCAGACAGATGGCAAAGGACAAGTCGCGTACAGGTGTCAGGCAAATAACAAAGGACATCCAAATTTTTGGTGGGAATATAAGAGGTAAAAATAAATAAATAAATAAATAAGTCTTCCAAGTTATTGATTAGAATATTAAGTTATTTAAAAACTATATTTAAAAATATATATTTGGATAAGAAATTTCTCTATGCTAACAAACATGATTGGTGAAGACTAGTTCAAATATACATTTTCTCCAAAAAGAGATAGAAATTATCATTTGGAGTTCACATGAGAAATTAACGAAGTCTAATAATTTGAAGGAAATTAACAATAGTTTGATAAGGAAAAGACCACTTACAAATTCAAGTCTCATAAGGTAATCATATCATCATGCTTATTTAATGGATTGAATATATTATATTATCATGCTTATGTGATACACCCATATATTAAAAATGTGATATTTGAGGGTTTTTTCCATGACGTCCCTTTGTTTTATTTTATTTATTTTTTCTAATGTGCAATATATTAATTGTCAACTCAAACCTATTATAAATATCTCACTTAAATCTTATTAAAATCAATTGAATTTAAATTAACGTAATCTTTTTTATTTTTCTAATATCTTTTAATATGTTTAATTAATTTTTAAAAAAAAGAAAAAGAAATTAAGGAACCATATATGAGGAATCTTTCTCATTCAAACCGCGAGGAAAAAATTTTGAAGGCTCTATGCTTCCCCCCCCCCCCCCCCCCCCCCACCAAAAAAAAAATAAAAATAAAAATTGATGGCTCTAATAAGTTATGGGCATGAGAGAAGAAGGTAAGTTCAACACCAAAGACTAATAAAAATCAAAAACTTGAAAAAAAAAAAAAAAGGACTAATAAAGACCAACGCATAACGTGGTACTTGTGGACATCTCTAAACATATCTCCAAATTTTTCTTTTTCTTTTCTTTTTGTTTTTTTTTTGTCTTTTTCTTCTATACTTTTAACTATTTATTTTTTCAAATATTAATAATAAACTCAAATTTAAAAAGTTCATAACTTTATAATTTCATATTCAAATTAGATTATTTTTTCAATTACATATAATTTCGAGAAAAACAAAACAAGAATTATATTAATATATTTTTTTCTTAAAACATTAATTTAAGTTTTTACGTTGTTTTCACCCCAAACAATTTATTTTCATGAAAGAAAATTTTCAAAACTCAATTAATTTCCAACCTCTAAATTACCATCTTTAAACATCCCACCAAATGGACCCAAGTTGATCACCAATAGAAAATTATCTTTTATCGGTCATCACTGACATTAGCTTTAGATGTCATTTATAACATGGGAAGATTGGTACAAAGTTTGTCCGACATTGAATGGCTACAGAGGATCTGTTTTCACAGGTCTTTGTACTGTTTTTCGTGGCTGTGGAACTGTTATGCAAAACGAAATCAGTTAGAGGCTCAAACACGATAAGCCAATGGTTCTCTCCAAGTTACCATAAAATTTTTTTTTTTTTTTTAATTACAACTTGTCTTTCCAATTAATTTGTTAATGTACGATATAATCGTCTGCGTCTTTTGTTTTGTCTCTCTCCTTGTTTTTTTGGATAAATTTTCATTAGCACCTATTATTAGCATTGGATATAGCCATCGTTCAAGAGGACAAATTCAATCTACAGAGCCGAGGAGGAAGAGGATATCAAGAGCAGAAAAGTTAATATTTATACATGTAAGTTCTAATTTGATAGAAGCAGCTAGTTTACTAAATTGATGAATTTGTTCGTTCTAACATTTTTTTCAACACCAAGAGTACTCATGAAAGAAGAAGAAGAAGAAGGAGGAGGAGGAGGAGGAGGAGGAGGAGGATGAGGGAGTAGGAGGAGGAGGAGGAGATAAAGGAAAATAAGTGGAAGGAGGAAGTGAGGAGGAGGAGGATGGAGGAGGAGGAGGAGGAGGAGGAGGAGGAGGAGGAGGAGGAGGAGATAAAGAAAAATAAGTGGAAGGTGGAGGTGATTGCAGGAATAGTTTTGTGAGAAAGGAGGAGGATGAGGAGGAGACAAAGGAAATCCACTGCAAGGTGTAGACTTCAAATCGTCGCAACCCAAATCCAACCGCCTTCAAATTGTCCCAGCCCAAATTCAACCGCTAGAGGGGAAGGAGTATTCCAGCATCAAAAAGCACAATCTCATTAGCATATCAATAAGATATTCCAGCTTCATGTTAAAGATATGGTAATATATTATGGTATAGAATATGATCAATATTAATCTGTTTATGTTACTAGAGTTCATTATCTTTCTTTTTTTACTGGATAAAAGTCGTTGGCATATATCTTTTTTTTTTTTTTTTTTAAGTAATTAGGATAGTATTACGGCCTCATGTTTTTTTAGATTTAACTTTAGGTCAAGCACCTGAACAGTTATATCAAACGACAGAGTCCTCTCTTACTGCAATATCAACGATACGCCTTCAATAAATAAGTAGAACTTACAAGTTTCTGCATGCTCTTATTATTAAAACCTAAAGGTAAACCAGGATAGTAAAGATGGATAATTGTATAAAGGACAACAATTACTACTTTATGGATTAGAATAATGCATTTTAATTTTTTTTTAATACGATACAATTTATTATAAATTTTGACTTTGTAAAAAAGACATTACTAATATGGGAGAAAAAAGTAAATAGCTTTTTTTAATGATGAATAATTGAAATAATAAATTGTAAATTTATAGAAATATTACGAGTAATTAGCAAATTTATTAGATAAATGATTTATTTACTCTTAATATTGTTTGCATAATAAAATTTTTGTTTACTTTAAATATTTTAAATCATAGCGAAATAAAAATTCTTTTATTACTATTACTTTTAGTATTGTTTTGCATGATAAATTTTCTATTTACTTTAAATATTTTAAAGTCATGTCATCAACTTTTTTTAGCTTCGTAATAAAAATGCTTTAATTACGATTTCCACATTATATTTAGTTTTTAGTTTTAAATTTCAAGAGGATATATATGAATATTTATTAGATGAGGTCTTGTTGAATATGTTAGGTGTGAACATACGTAGAAATGAAGCTTTTGATACAAGAAACCTCATCGTATAGAATAAACGAGGTGGGACCAATCAAGCCCAATAAACCAGTAATGGGCAAACACATGCATTCAAGAATTGCACTTCATATATTTCTAAAAAATGGAAAAGTGCTAAGAATAAAATAATAATAATAGTAGTAGTAATAATTATTGAGTGAGAGAAATAATTATAATATTTAATTACATAAATTATATTTATTTTTTAAACAAAAAAAAGAAAGATAAAAAGTTGCTGTAAAAGAGTTGCAAGAAGGGGTGTATCCCTAACGTATATACAACACTGTTTCTCTACCACAGTGTCTCCAACAAGCTACCTCCAGCAGATCTTGCTAGGGTTCATTCTCGGTCGACAGTTTAAGCAGCGCAACAACAGGTCTTCGCCATCTTGCTTTGAATCCAATTTCAAGTCCTGGTTTTCCACCTTCTTCTCCGTCGGTCTCTCCGACGAGCTCCTCCGTCGGTCTCTTATGCTTTTTATAGCCAAACAGAAGCTAAATTATCACCGTCGCCGCCGCCGCCCGCCTCTTGTCCCACCGGTCTACTGACGCGTAGTTCCGATTGCTCCTCTGATTTCCGTGAGGTTTTCATTTAACGAGATGATTTAATGACAGGAAGTAGTCGTAAGCCATCAATGTTTCTGGTCCAATTTCAAAAGGGAAAAAGAGGGCCCCGGCTGTTTCAAACCCTAAGCCGCTATCATCGTCTTCTACTGTGCAAGTTATGAATGTTACCAAAAAAGATAAGCATGTCATGGGGCTACCTGATAAGGTTTTGTTGCTCATCTATTGCCTCCTTTGTCTTGTAACTGTCTGCTGAAATGTTGATCTTCCTCAGATCTGGCTCTCCTTTTTTAACTTTTTTGCATAATTATATCTCTAACGTACATGCGGGTCCTTTGTACCCTTAACTGGTACTCATGTGCTTGTTTGGTGGGATCAAAAAAAAAAAAGAAAATATTTGAACAAAATTTTTGTTAGCTACCGTTTGGATGAACTATTGCATTTTAATGTTCATTTGTCTTGAATGCTTGTCTTCAAATGTACAATTTTTGAATTGTGTATTCAAATGAAATGTGTATTTAGATGGTTTTCGTTAAATATAATATTTGATTAAAGTAGAAAAATGAGTGTAGTGCAGATTTTTAAAAAGTGAAAATTTGAGATTTGTATTTGAGTTGAATTGTTGTTAAATTATAAGACATTCAAATGTTCACACTCCAACAGTTGTATAACTCTAAACACCCATTGAATTCCAATGCAAAGTGAACTACTCTAGTAGTTTCAAAGCATTGAAATAAACAGGCAATATTTACTACTCCCCTTGATTTATCCAACATTTATAATATTGATCACTGTTACAGAAGGAAGAAAGCATACAACGGATTGATGAGATCAAGTCAACAGAAGTTTCAGGACATCGGGAAGAGGTGATCATTAAACATGAGCTTGTTCCATCTGATCATTCGTTATATATATATATATATATATGTTTATATATGTTATGTCAACTACTACAACGTTTCCATATTTGGGAAAAAAAAAATCACTAGGGTTTCTTTTGTTGTTGATCATTGTAAACAGAAGGGAAACAATGAGTGTCAGATCACAAATGAGGAGCTGAAACAACTTACAGAAGCAGCGGAATGTATTAGCAAGTTTCTGGTTGCAATTTAAACACACTCCTTTTAACTTTCTGTCCTTTTCTTTCTTTCTTTTTTCTCCCAGTTTGTGTCTGTTTGAAAAATACGTTTCTAGCAATATGTCGATGTTCGATGTTGATTTTTTGCAGAAGAAAGTACCTAAGAGCGAGATCAAGAACAATGATGTAGAAGATCTGATAGAAAACCTTCATTGTGATCTTACCAGTTATCTGGTTTGTTGTATTAAATTCTCTCATTCCGTGAGTCTGTTTTGTTAGTATCTTACATCATTTATTAGTCCTGAAAAATTCTGTTAAATCAGAAAGACGAACAAGGCTCGGAAATTTCTGGTACTTCACAATGTTCATCTAGTCATGGTAACAAAATTGGTGAGGGCCAAAACTACACCACTCTATGTGGGGGAGCTGATAAAGGTAACAAATTTGGTTGTTGTGGAACGTCTTTCCAAAGCATTTATTCACACAATGTGCATTCTTGTCTCGTATCATCAGAAGTTGTGGCGCAGAATGTGATAAAGATATATGTGTATATATATATTTTTCTGTTTTGTTTTGCAGTGCTAGGTACATTTGGTCCAAATTTACAAGTTTATGTTATGTGTGCAAGAAAATGACAGCCGATACCCGCTGAAGGAAATTGTGCAAAATGCGCCTCCACTTATCGACGAAAATGGCCGTCCCTCACGTCAGTTATTGAAGTTGTTCAGGTTAGTTGAAAGATCTGTTTTTGAAGAAGAACAAAACATAAGGCTTGTTTGGTAGTTATATTGCGGTTGAAACTGCTTTTAGATTGTAAATATCTATAACTGGTTAGGGTGTTGACATGGTTGGTGTTTACTTTGTTATGTATGTTTAGTAAGAGATTCACAGTACTATAGCCACTTTGATTTAAACGTTATCAATATTAATATTTTCTAGGATCAGCCTCACCTATATTTTGAACTTTAGGATCATTCTTTTTTACTTCTTAACACTTTCAAAACTACTACTTTGTCTTTGAATTATTCTTACTTGTTGCAAAAAAATTTTTTTTTTTTAAAAAGACAGAAAAAGAGGGAAATAATTCTCATTCATCTCACTAATGTAGTAATTTTTTTTCCCTTGAACTTGGGGGTGGGTGGATTCAAACTATACACCTTCAAGTTAATTCATGTGTGGTATTACCGTGGGGCTATACCTGTGACTACATGCAATATTTTTTTTAATGACTTATAATTTCAAGATTACATTTTTATATCATCCTGGATATATCTGATCTTATATAAATATATTGGTATCTACTACACAGGGAAATTCTATCCAAGGTTTTGCATTTAAATGATCATGGTAAAACTCACATACACTTGAACCCACCCTCGAAGCATTTTAATTTGTGAGGAAGGCAGCGAAGAAAACAGGAAGAAAAATTTGTTTTTACGTGCAAAGCTAAGTCCCGATAGTCCAGGCCTAAGTAGCTCTAGCACAAGTAAGTACTCTCATTTGATCAAAAGCTACATATGCATAGATACACATAATCAAAATAATTTACGCAAAATTTGCCTCATCAATCTATAACTTTGACAGTACTCATTGTGTCTGTGATGGTACTCGAGGAATAATCCCTTCCATATGTAGTGGTGTCCACGAAATTCTCATAGGACTCAGAGTGAATTAAGTAAAATGATGGCTTGATCCTCATCTTCAACCTTAACTTCAATGTTTTCCAGATCCAAAATTATCTTATCGAATTCATCAATATGAACCTCCAGTGACTTTGAACCTCCCATGTTCAAAAAGAAAAAAAAAAAAAAAAAAAAAAAAACTCCTTTTTCAAGAACACCCTGTTGGCCAATGAATTTTCCTTCAACACTTCACGCATAACCTTGTCTCCTAGGCTCAAGATGATCTTGCAATCTATGCGCTTGATTGGATATTTTTAAACCTTATGTGCTTTCTAATGTTGATTTTAGGTAGTGACATTTTGGAATGGCAAGCACCTGAACAGCGTAAGTATCCCAGAGTCCAGACATTTAGTGCGAACGTTTATAGTTTGGGAGCAATTTTCTATTATTGCTTCACTGGTGAGCGTCCGTCGAATAGATGGAAAACAGTGGGGAACTCATCATTATTGGTGGGTTTTCCTGAAGCTGATGATCTTATATCGCGTTCACTAATGGAAAAACCTGAATCAAGGTAAGTTATATTCATTCCTTTAACATTAATTATATGAGGCAAAGTTTTTACTGATTTTGATTAATTCCATCTTGTTACCCTGTTATACTCAGATTAGTGAACCAATCTCTACGTCTTTAGTTATGTCATGTACTTGTACTAATTTAGAGTGATATGACGAACAACGCAGTATAAATTGCTTGCAGCTATGTTCGGAATAAATAGTTTCTATATATATATATATATATTTTGATGCAAATTGATCTATTTCCAAATCCTGGTAGGCCAACGGCAATCGAGTTGTTGAGCCACCCGTTGTTTTGGAGTTCTGAAAAAAGACTTTCATTTATTCGGGACACTAGTGAGTGAGCACGTTATCGTCTGTGCCGTGATCTTTGGGACGAGCTCAATAACATTTCAGTACTCACAGTTATAGGTAGAGAATGCAAGGAAAATCAGGTTCAAACATGGTATGCAAGGATTAATGATGAAAGCATAAGGAATTACATTAAGACAAAGAAAAAGAAAAAGGAGTGTGGGTATGATTTTCGTAGTGTCCGAGGCTTGGTGCGATTAATTCGAAACATGATGGTTCATTATGGAGAACTTCCAGAAGATGTTCAGGTACTGGTTACAATAAGATATGTATGAATGTGATATACTTATAGTTTTGCTAACGTAACATCCTTATAGTTTTGCACTATTAATAATATTATTACTTTTTTTTTTGAACTTGGGATGTTAAGATTTTCACGTGTGAAATTATCGTTAGGTTATACCTGCTATCACTTGATATTAACTAATTTTGGTGGTGACTATTTCAGCATTCTGTAGGAACCCTACACAAAGGCTTTGACAACTACTTTACAAGTCGATTCCCAAATCTCCTGATTGAAGTGCACAAAGCTGCACGTAAACCCTCCAAGGAATACAAATACTTTGGTCGATTTTTCAAATTCAAAAGACGATGGCTCTTTAGCTTTTGTCAATGATGGTAACGTCCCAACTTTAGTTAACCATAAACTACTAATCTGATGTTAGAAATTAACGTAAGAGATGTGCTTATAATATGTTTAGTTATTTCTAACATTACTTTGACTTATTTTAAGGTGACGCAATGACAACTCAATTTGTTATAACAAAGTTGATGTCAAAATTGATAAAATTATATAATGATTTGATTAATATGTTTGAATGGTTTAATAATATAAATAGATTGCATATATATATATATATTTAATATTAGGACAATATATTTAATATATATAATATTGTTTGTTTGATTATATTTATATTATGCTATATGTATATATGTAATTAGTTATATATATGTGCGAAGAATATATATAATTATATATATATAGTATAGTATGTAGTATGTGCGGTGAAGTCCATGTTTATTTTAGGGGGAAAAATGGAAATGAGAGGAAGATAAACAGGGGGGAAAAAAATCAGATAGAGAGAGAGAAGGAAAGTTGGTAATAATCAGAATGGCGAATGAAGGAAACGAAGGAAGAGAAAAAAAAAAATTTTGTTCTTAATTTCCATTTAATTCTTCCTTTTATTTGACAACTTTCCTACCCAAAATAAGTGATTCACGACCCACAAATCATCTAGTTTAAGTCAATTTAACATTTCAATTAATTCCAAAATTTAATTGGGATTAAATATTGAAAGGGTTTATGACATGTTTATAATATTTTAAAGGTTTGCAAAATTCTAAATGTGGCCTATGAAATAATGGGAATATCTATAGAATGTAGAAACACCACTATAATGATGTCTTGGGATTAACTGATACCTACGGATAGGTCCCGAAAGGGATATGACTGATACCGATATTTGGGATCCCAATGACAGTAATGAAATTGTTTGGCTAAATTTAAAGGAAATGAATGGTAAATGATTTTGTAGCTTAATCCCAATATGTGTCATATCTCATGGGTTTTCTTGATATGTTTTAAATGTTGATTTGGATTTTTATTTGCTGTAAGAAGATTTGAAGCTCATTGAAAAATGTATTTTAAATACATATTGTAGTTTAAAGGTTTTGTATTTAACTATGTTCCACTTACTGGGCTTTTAGCTCACTTTAAAGTTTTATGGCACAGGTGTGGAAGAAAAGAATGGGGAAGCAATATAGTGGCGGGTTGAACCTCTTTTGGGAACCTGATGTCATAGAATCTATTTACATACTAAGTTAAAGTTGTTTCACGAAAAATGCTTGTCAGAGAACTCTGTGGGCTACACTACAAAAGTTTTGATTTGAGATGATACTAATAATCTGGGATTGTTGTAATACCAACTCTTTATATTTTGAGTAAACTATGATGAAGTGTCTGTAAATATTTTATATTAATATCTTATCATACAATTATCTTAGTTTTTGTGTTCTAGTAGATTTTATAAATGTATGGATTAGTGACATGTTTTAGTTAAGTTTAGTTAAAGGCTAAATTGGCTAGGGGGTGTTACATTGGGGGTGCCTTGTCGTCTAGCTTTCAAACAGCCGTTTGGATAGTTCTTTTGTTTCCCATGAAATTTTTACAAAAATCTATAATAAACTTAATAACTTTGTCATTTCAAAGCGAAATAAGATGATTTTTTTAATTACATAGAAATACGAGATAAACGAAATAAAATTTATGTTAATATATCCCTTTCAAAGACATTTTAGTATTTTTTTTCACTTCGACCAGCTCCGTTTCAACCAAATGCATATTTCCAAAATTTAATTCAACTCCAATCAAAATATGCTGCAACATTCATACCTGAATACGTTTTGGAAGTTGTCCATGATGAACCATCATGTTTCGAATAAATCCCACCAAGTCTCGAACACTGCAATAGTCATACCAGTTTCTCTGTTTCTTTTTCTTGCTCAGGCAATTAACAGAGTTTTTGTTTCTGTTTCAAACAATTGTTCATGTGACTGATTATTTTGTAATCCATCTTTTCCTTCCAAGATTCTCCATCTTGAACCTTGTGTACGGCAATTTTCCGAAGCTCTTTCGAAACATTAGAGTACTGAGGATCATCTACTCTCTCACTCGTGCCCCGAAAAACAAAAGTCACTTTTCAGAATTCCAGAACAAAGGGTGTTGCAACAACTCAATTGTTCTGGGCCTAGCAAGAATAAGAAATAGAATTTGCATCAGGAAAGTTTGAAACATAAGAGCTTGAATTCAAATATATATATATATATATGTTTATATGTGTACATACATTAGAGAAAATTAACACATTCCAACTAAGTTACAACCCACTAGCTAGCAACCTTGAGGCTACATAATTATTAATTTAATAGTAATATAATATATGTCAAAATAAATGTGAAATATAAGTATGTCTCAAGGTGAAGTTAATTGAGATGTTTTAAAGTGTTATAATGCGAATTGCTCTCTCCTCTCAGTTTATTTTTTAAAAAAATATCAGGTCTCGTTGTTACCTACTTGTAATTCTAAGCTTTTCGCCTACCTTCTGTTGTCTGTTTTCGATTTCATCAAGCTCAAACGAACCTTCGGAAGTGCCAGAAATACTAATGGCTTGTTCCTCATCTAATTCTGTCTGCATTTTATCCGCCGATGGCAGGCCAATCTTCAACTCATCAAGTGGCCTAGCACTGACTTTCTTTCCTTGGAAGAAATCGAGGACCTTTGGAAAAGCCAGCCAATCACACAAGAATTTATAGATGTTGGAGAAAAAAAGCTCCTCCCATCAGTTTAAAGGAACTAAAATAAGTTATGGAAAACACTCTATAGAGAATAACAGAAAATTAAGGAGATCAAATAACAAGTTTAGAATAAAAGAATTTGCTTTCACTATCTCTCTTCGTTTTGCTTTTCTTTTCTTTTTTTTTTTTTTTAATTTATTTTATTTTATTCTAGGGTACAAAAAGAGTATATCTTATTGGTATAATATAATTTTACACTATCCGATCATATTAAAACGATATTAGAATATAAAGTAAGCAAAATTAACAAATTCTTATGAAAATTTGATGGTAAAATATCATTATAGTTTTTTTTTTTTTCTTCATACCTTACTTTCTCTGTACTTCTTTCTTTTGTCATGGAACTGACAGGCTGGAAAAAATTATTGAAGGTTCCAAGTACTGGCGATGAGGACCAATTATTCAGCATGAATATAGGTAGAAGCAGGTCTACTATCTCTTTAATTGTGCTAGAGAATTTATTAGGAAAATTCTTTGATAGGGAATGAAAAAAAAAAAAAAAAAAAAAAAAAACTGTATTCGTAATGTTGTTCCTGTTTCAGTTTTATATTATTTTGACGTGATTGACAGTTCAAAGCTACACTATAGCTATAAGTTTTTTTTTTTTTTTTTTTTTTTGTCTGCTACCGCACATTATCTAATTTATGACAAAAATAATAATAAAGTATCCTTTTTTACCATATCATAAAATTCTCTAATTTATTCAAAAGAAGGAAAAATTAAGAATTCACAAACAAATTTGTTGTTTATTTGGATGCCATTATTATTATTATTTTTTTTAACAATAGAGATTATTAATATTATCCCGCATTTATTTCTATTTACTATAAAAGGAGTCCTGAGTTCTAGTACTGCAGCTGGGAAACCTAGAAAGTCTGCTTTGGCTATTCCTTTACTAAATAATTTATGTTCCATTTGATGAAAATACCATTCAGTTTGGAGTACCAAACCCAAATTCATTACCGATTAAAGCTTTGTCACCGACAATAAAGCCATTTATATAAGGACACTTTTTATTTTCCCCCCACGCTTAAGATCGACGCAACCCAAATTCAACCGCTAGAGGGGAATTAGGAGTATATTACAGCTTCACAAAGCACAATCTCATTAGCATATCAATAATAGATTCCAGCTTCATGGAGAAAATATGGTCAAATATTATGGTATAGAATATGATCAATTTTCATCTGTTCATTCTAAAGTTCATAAATCTTTCTTTTTTTACCGGATAAAAGTCCAAGAAGGAATTACCGATATTAGCATGTCCTTGATTGACACAGTAAGTAATTAGGGTAGTTTACGACTAATTACTAAGCTTACTTGTAACAGAGAGCCTCTTTTTTTTTTTTTTTTTTTTTTTTTTTTTTTTTTTGGATTTAACTATAGGTAATGCACCTGAACAGTGATAAAGGACATTAATCCTCTCTAATTACTGCAATATCAATGGTATGCCTTCATTAAATAACTAGAACTTACAAGTTTATGCATGCTATTATTAAAACCTAAAGTTAAACCAGCAAAGTAAAGATAAATAATTGTAAAAAGGACAACAATTACTACTTTATTAAAAATAGAGCATTTTTATTTCGAGGGAAATTTTTTAACACGATACGATCTATGAGAAACTTTGACTTTGTAAATAGCATTTTTATGATAACTAGCAAAGAAGTAAATTTATAGAAATATTACGAGTAATTGACAATACCTAACAAATTTACTGGGTAAAGATTTGTTTACTTTTAGTATTGTTTGCATGATAAATTTTCTTTTTACTTTAAATATTTTGAAGTCATTTCATCAACTTTTTTTTAGTTTCGTGATAAAAGTGCTTTTATTACTATTTCCACATTAATATTTAGTCTTAAATTCAGGAGGATATATATAATTATTTATAGATTGAGGTAGCTGTTGTCTTGTTGAATATGTTAGGTATAAACATTTTTATAAGAATATATTAAAGTAACATTGAACAATTTTGAGGGTGAGCTGACTAAAATAAAATGAATCTTGTCATTATAGGTTTGGAAATTAAGGTAAGTTTCCAGTTTGGCCAACTCTTTCAGAAAATGTGAAACATAGTAAAATTTCATATCAACTTGTCCATTTCAAGTTCTAAACTAGTAAAGAATTAAAGTATAGGTACAGAAATAAAATATCAATAAAAAGAATATAATTCATGAATCAAAACTAAAATTAAAAAAAAAAAATAGAAATCTTCCCCTTCATATTTAGCAAATGTGAATAAACAAAATGATTGTTAGCCAACCTTCCCTCCGTTTTATTTATGGCCATTCAGATCATAGCCAACGCTGAGAATTGTGTAGGGGTAAATGATGTGGCATTAGAAAAAAAAAAAAAAATCGTGAAATTAAGCAACAGGTAAACACGCTTCCTTAGATTAAAAAAAAAAAAAACTGAAAATATATATCTTTGAAATCAAATTTTCCGGTCATTTATTGCTGTAGGTACCAAGTTGGGTGGAATGCAATTGTAATAAGGTGACAATAAATGTGACGGGCATGGATGAATATATAGGTGTTAACTGGGAAAGGTAATATCGTATGACTTTTTATTTCTTTTCATCAAAGTTAATTCGTTTTAGTGACATTAAAAATATGCCGAACTAGAATGATGCCTTCGTAGATAAACATAAAATAAAGCAAAATAAAAATAATAGATGTTAACACTAAATAGTTCATAATAAAAAGTGACTTGCAAACCCTAAGTCGCCGCCGCCATCGTCTTCTGCGGTGGAAGCTAAGAAAATAATATTACTAAAAGATGAGCATTTCATGGGGATACCAACCGTACTTCCGACAGGTGAGGAGACAAGCGCCCGAAAATTCATGTCGGAATCATGTGTTGCAGATAAAGTTTGTTGTTCATATTGCCTCCTTTGTCTCTAACTTTCTACTGAAATGTTGATCTTTCCTCGGATTCAGTGGCGGAACTATAAATATACTCCAGAAATGTTGATTTTAGCTTTTCCTTTTTTTAACTTTTTCCATAACTATATCTCTAACAACAAGATAAGATGACTGCAGACTATAATTCTGATAGATCCAGAGATCATTTTGATTCCATTAGTAATGAGGATTCAGAATATCACACATTGATCAATTAAAGAGAGAATATATTAACAGTTTGGTTCCTCTTGATTTATCCATCATTTTTAATATTGCAGAAGGAAGAAAGCATAAAACGGATTGATGAGATCAAGTCGACAGAAGTTTGAGGACATCTGGAAGAGGTGCATTCACTAATCATGAGCTTGTTCCATTTGATCATTCCTTAAAAAATATATATGTTTATTATATCAAAGCACTACAAGTTTCCATATTTGAAAATTAAATTATTTTTTCACTAGGGTTTCTTTTGTTGTTGATTATTGTAAGCAGAAGGGAAACAATGAGTGTCAGATCACAAATGAGAAGCTGAAAAAACTTACAGAAGCAGTGGAATATATGAGCAAGTTTCTGGTTGCATTTTAAACACACTCCTTTTATCTTTCTTTCTTTCTTTTTTCTCCCATTGCGTCTTTTTGAAAAATACGCTTCTTGCTATAGGTTGATACTCGATATTGATTTCTTGAAGGAGAAAGTACCTAAAAGCGAGATAAAGAATAACGATGTAGACAATCAGATTAAAAAAAACTTAATTGTGATCTTAATAGTTATCTGGTTTGTTGTATTCAATTCTCCCATTCCTTGAGTCTGTTTTCTTAGTTATCTTACACTATCATTTATCAGTCATGAAAATTTTTCTTTTAAATCAGAAAGAGGAACAAAGCTCAGTAATTTCTGGTACTTCAGAAGATGAATCTGATCAAGGTAACAAAAATAGTGAGGGCCAAAGCTACACCGCTATATGTGGGGGAACTGGTGAAGGTAACAAATTTGGTTGTTGTGGAACGTCTTTCCAAAGCATTAATTGTCACAATACGCATACTTTTCTTGTAGTATCTATATTTAACCATCCGAATATCATCAGAAATTGTGGTTTAGGATGTGATAAAGATTTTCTTTCTTTGTTTTTTTTTTTTTTTCCCTTTTTTGTTATGTAGTGCTAACTACATTGGATGATCTGGTCCATATATACAAGTTTAAGTTATGTGTGCCAGAAAATGACCCCCGATACTCGCTGAAGGAAGTTGTGCAAAATGCTCCTCCGCTTGTCGAAAAATATGGCCGTCCCTCACGTCAGTTATTGAAATTATTCTGGTTAGTTGAAAGTTCTTTCATTGAAGGAGAACAAAACTCTACAGTAATATTCAGTTGTATACATAAGGCTTGTTCGGTAGTTATATTGCTGTTGAGAACTGCTTTTAGGATGTTAAAAAATCTATAACAGGTTAGGGTGTTGACATCGTTGGTGTTTCTTTGTTATATGTTTAATAAGTGGTTCATAATGCTATAGTCATTTTGATTAATATTTTTATTTACTAGATTCATGTTATGAGACTTACTTTTAATTAAA
The DNA here is from genome assembly GCA_025413025.1 of Ficus hispida. Lineage (NCBI taxonomy): Eukaryota > Viridiplantae > Streptophyta > Magnoliopsida > Rosales > Moraceae > Ficus > Ficus hispida. The sequence continues at coordinate 77,638 of JAINRH010000142.1, forward strand.
GTGTGGTAATAATGCTATTATTGGCATTGTTCGAACAAATATATACATGTTAAAAGTCAAAACTTAACGTGTAACTAAATATTCTTAGGTAACTTCTTATAGATATTGAAATGAGAAATTTTCAAGGGCAGCAAACCTGAAGGAAAAAAAAAATTAAAGACGACTTTTATTCGGGGCTTTTTATAAAGAATTCTATAATCCGGGGAAGCTAATTAGCTGGCTCCACCTAATCAAACACACATTCATATGCGTATATATAATATATAAATATATAAAGAGGTGGACACACACGTCTACGATTTTACCGTAATTTACTTAATTGCAACTAGTGCCTCACATTAATTTATTATTAATGTAATATTCGCGCGTATTGTTAGTATTTGATATCCATTGTTCAAGAGGAAAAAGTCAATATCCAGAGCGGAAGAGAATACCAACAGCAGAAAAAGTTAATTATTACGTATTTCTTTCAAATCAGGGAGAGAAAAGATGCATTCGGTTAAAAAAGAAGAAGAAGAAAAAGTAGTAGTTATGAAGAAGACGAAGAAAAAGAAGGAGGAGAAGGAGAAGGAGAAGAAGAAGAAGAAGAAGAAAGCAAGGTGAGGAGGTGGTAATTCGACACATGACAAGAATGCAAAGTTCGAATACCCCCGTCTCAAATTCAAGCAAGAGGAGAAGAAGAAGAAGAAAAGTTTCAGCTTCACAACGAACAATCTCAATAGCATCGATAATATTCAATTCAAGCAATTTCTGAAGAAAATGTGGTCGGATATTATGGAATGTAATGTCATCGAAAATCGGTTTATCATGTTGCTCTGGAGCGTTCATACATCAGAAACATGGATGATTTGGTCCAAGGGCGTATGTCATGCTAATATCTCCCCCACAGTACGAGGTATGGAAAACGACAACCATTGCTTCTGTAGCGACACATCTGTGGCTTTGCACAAACATGACCGCTTGAAATCGCTGAAGAATGTGGTGCGAGATGTTATTACCATGGAACGTGACAGATCAAGTTCTTTGTAATAACTACAATTGATGAGGTTGGTCAAGTTTTTATTTTATTGTATTTTTTTCAATTCTTTTTCAAAATTGAGCTAAAAACTTATGCCTCATTCCTAGCTTAATATTTTTTTTTTAAATTTAATTACATCAAAACTAATTAGGATAGTATTACAGCTAATTACGTCATAATTGATTAATCATACAAGTCTCAGTTTATGCATGCTGTAAAGATAATACTAAAAAGGACAACACTTGCGACATTATTAGGGAAAAAAAAACAGCATTTGTAATTTGAGGGAAATTTTTTATTTTTCTGATACTTGGGAGAATAGTCATAAGATACCTTTATGAGAATATTTGACTTCGTAAAAGTTACATTATTAGTCTTAAATTTCAAGAGGATATGTATCCATGTTACAAATTTGGGTAGTTGTTGTCTCGTTGAATATATAAATAAATATATATATATATATATAGATATAGATATATATTTATAGTTGTTGAAATGTATTGTCATAGTTAGTTGTAGACATTTTTTTTTATAAGTTTTAATAAAAGTACTAGTTAACAATTTTGAGGTTGCATAATTGATTAAATTAACACAAATTGTCACGATAGGTTGAGAAATTCAAGGAGGTGTGACATTGGCCACCTCTTTCAGAAAATGTTATTATTTTTTAGAATTAAGAAAATTGCCAATCTCTTTTCTTCTACTCTTCTTCTCTCCACCTCTTTCCACATCACCCATCTTCGTTACTGTAACACCCGAATTTCTTCGATTCACATTTTATAGAAATTTCGTGTAAGATGTTTACCGTGATCGGTATTTCATGAGGAAGTTCGTTTTAGAACTTAAATTGTTTAATGAGTTCTTAAGATTTATTAAGACTCAAAAACAAATTGCTTGAACTCGCAAAAGACCTTTATGAGTGAAGGAGGTCGTATTTGCACATTTCAAGACAAGTCGACGTTGACCATTAAGTCGGTTAGACCGAAACGGTCGAAAACGTCAAACAAGAATATTTTTTTTTAAGATCACAGTATAAGTGAAATTACTGCTAAAAACTCATTTCGTAATCAAGATGATTTTTAATAAGAATGGAAATCATCTTAGAAAAATCAAGCATACTAAGCTAGAGTTCAGGGCGAAAGGATTCGGAAATTTATGAGAAAAGATTTTCCGATCGAGTTTTTCACGGACCGAAAATTTTAATGCAATGTAAATTTCGATACTGAGTATTTAAGTAACTCAGTATTAAAATTTATTGCAATGTGTTGAAATTACACAATTTTTCAAAAAGATTGAACCAAACAAGCCTTTAAGCTTAATTACATCACAATTAAGCTAAGTAAGACTTAACCCTCCACACACATGGACCAATGAGCTTGTGACACCTCATCTATGGGTTGTCAACCACTCTTCCATTTCTTCCCCTCTAGCAGCCGGCCACTCATGTCCTTGTGAGCAATAGCTTGCAAAAATTGGAGGACCAATTAGCAAGTTTTGAACCAAATTTGCCTTGGAAAAGAAAGCCTAGGATTTTCCCTAGCTAGAGACACTATTTGTAGGGATTTCAAACCCCAAAGTTCAGCAGCCCTTAACCCATGTTCAGCCATATCATTCGGCATTTCACTCCAAGAAATCCGAGAGAGAGAGAGAGAGAGAGAAAGCTAAGAAACCAAGAGAAAATCAAGCCAAAAAGTTGTGAAGAACCTCCCCCTAAAGCCTCGGTTTTTAGTGAGTTCAAAGGTAAGATTTTGGGCATTTTTCTTCTCTTTCTAAGGTTGGTTGGGAGAGGAAGTTAACAAAATTTTTGTGACCATTTTGAGGTCCAAACGTGCACATTGGAGACAAAATTTCGATTAGGATCAAGCTAGGAACACCCGGATTTTTTGAGGTAAAAATCCGAACCTTGCTCTAGTTCTTGGTTCAAATTTTTGGTTCATTTTCTCAAGGATTTTACTATGTATTTCAAGCACAAAAATTTGTAAGAGCTTGAGCTCATAATTTTCGGTTTTGGCCCTAAATAGCTTAGGTTATATTTTTATGCTTGATTTAGGTTTTTGAGGTGATTATTTTGCATGTTTGGTTGGAGTAATGCTCTATGATTTTTGTGTGCTAGAGATGCATGCTAGGGTTTATATTTAAGGGTTTCATGTCTCTATTATGTTTATCAAATTTTAGATGCATGTTCTAGGGTTTGTATGATGTTTGGTTGAGTTTTGTTGAATGTGTGTTTTTCTCTCCAAAACCGTGGACCAAAGGGAGGTTTCGGCCTTGAGTTGGATCCGAAATCACGGGATTTAAAATTTTATGTGTATAAGGACGTTAGAAGACGTGCATGTGTTATTAGGTCCCGCATTGGGCGGTCGAGCTAGAACGACGCATAGGGACGTGAAATTTGGACTAACACCAAAACTGCTCTCGGGTCCAACACCCGGCAGCTCGGAAAAGTGAGATTTACAGGTCCTTAGAGGCCGAATAGGTAAAAACTTAAAACACGAAAGTTGTTCGTTAGGGTATTTCCTAGGGGATAGCGCGGACAGATTTTAAAAATAAGGCTTCAATGGCCTCTGTTTTGAAGAAAAACCGAGAACTGGTCAGGGTGACCAGGTTCCAACGATTCACATGTGTTCAAACAAAAACTGGTATCAACTGAGCCAGAATCAGAAAATGTTCAAAACATTAAAGTTTAGATCTTTTGTTAGCTATAACTTTCGTGAAGAAAGTGTTTCCAAATTCGTTTTACATTTTAAGTTATGAATTTTCAAACAAAATCCGTGCAGTGAGCAAAATCTCATGCACGGGATTTTCTAGACCAATGACTAGGAAAACGTTTTTCTAACTTGCAAACATCATTTTCAAACCCGAAAACCGTTCCAAAGGCGGTTTTCGATCCCCAAATGTTTTATAGAAATGTTTTCAAGTGTTTTGTAATTTTCAAGACAAGTTTGGGTACTATTCACCAAACTTACTTAAATAAGCAAGAAAATGATATTTTTAAGCAAGTTCAAGGTTTTCAAGATTAAAATGAATAAGATACTGCGTTAGTAGCCGGAAAATTATTCGAGTTACTAGGGCCTTGCCCAAGCCCAGAGTTAACCATGCGGATTGAGGTTTAAGTTAAGATTATGATCCTCTACATGAACCCTTAATTAATATTTCCGTTGTGGGTTACGCCATGTGACCCCTCGCTTGTGTTAGAAGAGGTCTTATAACCGAAAATATTATGTTGGTTTAATCCGACATTAATCGATCTTAGAATAGAGACCTCACGTGTAAACGTCCATGGGCAGGAGGTGATCTGCGAGCGTGCTCGGGAAAGGAAAGTCGATCACGCGAACAACAAAGATAAAGTAAGTACAACGCCGCCTACAGCATAGGCTAGAGTTGTATGTTACTTAACATGTTTGCTTTACACTGCTTAGTGTTATTTGATGATTTGCTCGATGATTGCAATATGCTTAATGTACGATGAATGTTCAAGTATTGTTATCATGCTTACATGAAAAAGGTACGACTGTCCATGCATTGATAAAACATGAGATTAGGAGACATCATATAAGTATGCTCACTAATCTATCAAGTGAAAAGATGTCAAGAAAGACCTACAAACAGAATGTTGAGAAAAGGCCACAAGAGCCAGTGTTGTGCCCCCTGATGACGATCGGGTCGAAAGTTGGGTAATTTCCTTAAGCTGCGCGCCGGGTACATACACATCAAGTTAACGGCCCACAAGTAAAAATCAACAGATAAAGTGTGATACAAGAAAGCAAGCATAATTGGACATAAACGGTTCATGCATTCACGACAGAATTTCATGTTAAGATGAAGAAATCGATGATATGATGCTATGTTATGTTTCATGTATAAGATGAAGAAATCGATGATACGATGCCATGATATGTTTTCATGTTAAGATGATACGATGCTATGTTTATGATTTCATGAAAAAGGTCATGTATGTTTCGTGTATTTGGTTTGCGGTATAGGAGTTGTACTTGCTGAGCTTTCGCTCATTGTTTGAAGTTTATGCTGTAGGTAAACAGCCTGTCATGAATTAACTGCATGGTGGAGGGTGAAGCCGGTGGCTGTGAAATGATGAACGGGTTGGGATTCACAACTCAAAAAGATTTAATTAACAATTATTTTGAGAAAACAGACGGTTATTTTATTATGTATAAATGTATGTAAATATTTTCTAAGTATAATGCTTCCGCTATTATTATTATAAATAAAAAAAATCCCCCACTAATTTCATGATGAAAATGGGATAAAACAAGTTTAAGTTCAAGTAAGTCAAGTAGTGACGGCCTGTACAAGGCGGGTCGTCACAGATTGGTATCAGAGCGGGTTCCCTGCGACATTCATTTCACGGTCTGCCTGCCATCGCCGCCACATATGTAAGTTTAGATTTACTTACGTTTTATATGTGCTCATAGTTAACATTTCGTGTTAGATACGGT